>WOXC01012083.1:600000-1068744 GCA_011680675.1 Gymnobelideus leadbeateri | reverse complement strand
ACTCCAACACCATCATCATGTTTTACCCCATGCGTCCCCTCCCCCTTCTTTCCAGTTTCCTTTTGCTTATTGCTTTCCCCTCATATATAAGCTTCTTGAGGGCAGGAAATGTCTTTCTTTTTCTTGATTATTTCCCCAGTGCTTATTTAGCACAGTGCCTGGTATACAAAATGGCACTTAATAAATATTTTATCATATCATATTATCCCAGTTAGTCATTAAGCATTTGTCAAGTACCTATTCTATACTAGGCACCATGATAAGCTCTGGAGATATCTTTTTTAAAAGGCAAAAGATAGTCTCTGCCCTTGAGGAGCTCAAAATCTAGTGGAGGAGACAACATGTGTACAACTATGTACAAATAAGGCATATAGAAGATAAGTAGGAAATAATCAATAGGGAAATGGCACTAGAATTAGGACTTCCTGTAGAAGACAGGGTTTAAGCTGGGACTTAAAAGAAACAAGGGAAACCAAAGATGAGGAGGGAGAGCTTTTTAGGGGGTGGGGGAAGGATAGCCAGAGCTAAGAGATGCAGGGTCTTGTTTATAGAATAGCAAGGAGGCCAGTATCACTGGATGAAAGAGAACAGGAGGGAGGAGGATAGAAGGTATGTAAGAAGATTGGAATGGTAGGAGAGGGGCAAGCTATGAAGGGCTTTAAACACCAGAGGATTTTGACCCTGGAGGTGATAGGCAGCCACTGGAGTTTAAGTTGGGGGAAGGGAGGAGGAAAGTGTGACATTCCTAAAGCATGGTCAGACTTAAGCCTCAGGAAAATCACTTTTGTGGCTAAATGGAGGATGGATTGGAGCAGAGAGAGACTTGAGGCAAGCAGATCTACCAGCAGGCTTTGCAATAGTAGAGGGTTGAGGAGATAAGAGCATGTACCAGGATGGTAACCGTATCAGAAGAGAGAAGGGGACATATCCAAAAGATGTTCAAAGGTGAAATCAACAGGCTTTGGCAACATGTTGGATATGGGACACAAGAGACAGTGCAGAGTCAAGGAGGATGCCTAGGTGGTGACCCTGAAGGACTGGAAGGATGGCATTGTCCTCCATAGTAACAGAAAGTTAGAAGGGGGAATGATTTGGCAGGGGAAAAATAATGGGTTCTCTTTGGATGCATTGAGTTTAAGATGTCTCCTAGATATCCAGTTGAAGATGTTTGACAGGCAATTAGAGATGCCAAACTGGAGGCTGGCAAAGAAATTAGGACTAGATGAGTAGGTTAGAGAATCATCAGCATAGAAATGATAACTGAATCCATAGGAGCTGATGAGATAACAAAGTGAAATAGTGTAGAGGGAGAACAGGGCCCAGAAGAGAGCCCAGTGGGTCATCCATAATTGACAGGCATGATCTGGATCAAGATACAGCAAAGGAGACAGGGGAGGAATGGTGACATAGGTGGGAAGATAGCCAGGAGAGTATTCTCCTAAATATCTATAATATCCTGAATATCTGTAGATCTATAACTAGAAAAAGAGGATGATTGATAGTATCAAAAGATGATCAAGAGAGATCAGAGAGATCAAGAAGGAGGAATATTGAACAAAAGCCTTTAGGTTTGACAATTAAGAGATCATTGGTAACTTTGAAGAAAACAGTCTACTTTAAGCAAGATAGAAAGTTGAACTGAAAAGAATTAAAAAGAGAGTGAGAGGAAAGAAGTGGAGGCACCTCTTCTAGATGGCATTCTGGAGTTCTATAGTCACAAAATGCAGAAGAGAAATGGGAAGATAGTTATCATGGAGGATGGATTGGATCGGGGAGAGATTTGAAGCAGGGAGATCAGTCAGCAGGATATTGCAATAGTCCAATTGTGAAGTGTTGAAGGCCTGGAGCCAGATGTCAGCAGTGTCAGAGGAGAAAAGGGAGAATATACGAAAGAAGTTAGGCAGTTTAAGTTGATAAGCATTGGCAAAAGATTGGCTATGGAATGGGAGAGTAGGGGCATGGAGAAATAATGAGGAATCAAAGATGATATTTAGGTTACAAGTTTAGGTGGCTAGGGTATGAGCACTGAAAGGTTGTGATCTGCATTATTAAAGAGATTAGTCATTGTGATAAAATCACAGGTTCATTGACATACTGTAGACTAATAGAATGATGCCGACATGGATTTTTTGGATTTCAGAAAAAAAATATTTGACAAAGTCTTTCATGATATCCTTGAGCTCAAGCTGGACAGATACGCATTTGATGTTTGTACAGTCAAGTAGATTTGGAACTAGTTGAAAGGCCAGATCCCAAAAGGTGATATAAATTTGGAGGGAAGTCTACAATGCAGAGGACAGCTAGATGGTATAGTGGGTAGAGTGCAAAGTCTGGAGTCAGGAAGACTCATCCTCCTCAGTTCAAATCTGACCTCAGACACTTACTAGCTGGGTGACCCTAAACAAGTCACATAACCCTTTTTGCCTCAGTTTTCTCATCTGTAAAATAATTTGGAAAAGAAAATGACAAATCACTCCAGTACCTTTGCTAAGAAAAGCCCCAAATGGATTCATGAAGAGTTGGTCATGATTGAAACAACTGAACAACAACAACAATGACAATGGAGTGTTTATGTTATATTTTCTCATATGTTCTGTTCAACATTTTTATAAATTGCTTTATAAATTTATAAATTATATAATTACAAATTACTCAGATGAAGGCATATGTGATAAAATGAATACTCTTTTGGGACAGGAAAAAATTAGCGCAAAGCATTTTATTGAGGCCATATCTGAAATCAATAAAATGTTTTGCTTTAATAGTTTCCTTACTTCTCTGGCATAAGGAAGGAGGTATTATTATTATTATCATCTTTTCTATGGGACATTCATTAAAAAAATTTCTGGGATTAACTTCCCCTTAGTAACCTAGCAATCTCAGTAACCTAGTAAGCTTGTAATTTACATATTTCTGTTGTTATTGTATGCGTTGTTCTCTGAGTTCTGCTTATTTTGCTTTGTATCAGTTCAGAGAAATCTTCCTACTTAACCAAACAATTGGCTACTGCTTTATAACATAGTTTGAAGTCAGCCAATGCTATTGCCTCTCTTCTCTCATTATTTCCCTTTAAGATTCTAGATCCTTTGTTCCTTCAAATGAATGTTTTTTTATTATTATTCTGTCTAGTTTTTTAAAATATCCATTTGGTTAATTGGTACTGATTTTGTATTATTAGTGTCAAATCTATAAACAGATTTAGATAGTATTGGCACTTTTATTATATTGCTAGATGAACACCTACCCAGTTGTTGACCTCATTTTAGATCTGTCAAAAGAGTTTTAAAAGAGTCATATGTATATTACCTTCGTATGTGTCTCATTTCACGGTTATCTATGCATTTTTATCTTGGATCACATTTCTTTTACTTTTCTTCCTAGTTTTGGTTAGAGCTATATATAAGTGATGATGTTTTTGTAGATTTATCTAGATACTTGCTATAGCCATTATTAGTTTCAATTACTTTCCTTGCTGATGATCTGGAATTTTCTAAGTACCTCATTCTGTTCTTTGCATAAAGGATTAGCTTTGTCTCCTATTTGCTAATATTTATATTTTGATTGTGTTCTCTTATCCTATTGCTTTCAGTGGAATTTCTGTATCTATGTCAAATGGTACTGAGGTCATTCTTACTTTGCCCTTGTTTGTAGTGGCAAAGTTTCTCATATTTTTCCATTGGAAGATACGCTAGCATTTAGTGTTAAATATGTAGTTTTGAAAACATTAAATAAAGGTCCTTCTATGGCTATACTTTCAGTTTTTAGCAGAAACAAGCATTAAATTTTGTCAAACGCATCTATCTACAACCACACAGCTTTTATTCTCTTTGCTGTATATGCTATTACTCTGCTAACTATATTCTTTTTTTTTTTTTTTAAAGCAATTGGGGTTAAGTAACTTGCCCAAGGTCACACGGCCAGGTTTTTGTTTGTGTGGATTAAGTGTCGGAGGCCGGCTCCGAACTCAGGTCCTTCTGACTCCAGGGCCAGTGCTCTATTCACTGCGCCACCTAGCCGCCCCACTAACTATATTCTTAATTATGTATTATCATACCATGTTGGTATGAATCCAACATGGACACACCAAGTCATTTCCTAGACATATTTCTGTAGACATATTTCATATTGTCCTTCAAAAATGAAGGATGAACAATAGTCATTATAATATTTCTATTACTATATACAATATTCTCTTGTTCTGCTTACTTCACTTTGCATCATATAATTCTTCCTGGATTTTTCTGAAACCATTCTGCTTTGCAATTTTTAGAAGCACAATAGTATTTCATTACAGTCATATAACACTATTTGTTCAGCCATTCCCCAATTCCCCAATTGATAGACATTCCTTCAATTTCCATTTTTTCCATCACAAAGGAGAACGTCTAGAAACATTTGTGTGTGTGTATGTATGTATGTGTGTGTGTGTGTGTGTGCATGTCTTTTTTCTTTCTGTTTGATCTCTTTGAGATACAGGCCTAGCAGTAGTATTACTGAGTCAAAGGGTAAGCACATTTTTATAGTCTTTTGGGCATAGTTCTAAACTGTTCTCAAGAATGGTTGGAACAGTACACAAATCTGTCAGCAGTGCATTAATATTCTGTATTAGTGCATTTAGTATTACATATTAGTATATGTTTTTCATATCCTCTTCAATAGTTGTGATTTTCCTTTTTTATTTTTGTCATATTTTTAGCCAACCCGATAGGTATGAGGCACACTTTAGTGAGTCATCACTATTTCTTGTTTTGTTAATATAGAGGTTTAATTTTTTTTGTAGACACTCTCTAATTTCTTTTGAATTTTCAGGTTTTTTGGCATATGATTGTGCATAATAGTTTTTAATAGCTCTTTTATTTCATCTCTTTGCTTTTTTTTAAATTTAAAATTTTTAGTTATTCAGTGTTTGTCTCTTTACTGATTACATTGTCTAATAATGATCAATTTTCCTAGTCTTAAAATAGTCCCTATGATTTACACATATATAATTATATTTATATATGCTTATATGATTAATATAAGCAAATATAAATAACATATTACATAATATTACATATTGATATATAATAGAAGAATGATATATACACATATACATACACACATAAATATATATTATATATGTATATAAAATGGTTTGCTCTGCCTTTGTGGGTTAATTAGAACTAATTAATAGAAAAAAACAGATAAACAATAATTCATAATATTTCATAGTAACTACTTTTCTGTAAGCTTTCTAAGTATACTTTCTAACTTATCCCTCTGACATTGGAAGTTGACTTTCAAAGCCTTCAATGACATTCTCTCTAGATTTTGCAACATCCATTGTCCTTTGGGACCTGCTTTTCTACCTTATCAAAGATTGTCATTAAAGTAAAAAATCATTCCAAATGAATTTCCTCACTAGTATAAAAAATCCTTATTTTCCTAGAAATGTATTTTTTTCTTGACCAATAGAGTTATACACACAAAAGTATGTTAACAAATTCCACCAGTTCCCAGAGGCTCATTCTTGTGCTCTGACACTGGGCCAAAGGCTGGATTCTGACAAACAATCATTGCTTGATTGCTTTTCGATTTGTATGCATTCATCATGGGATTTCTCTTGAAAGTTATTAGATCTATTTCCTTGGATGACAATAGTCTGGGGCCTAATTTATCCTGTCGTTATTCAAAATGCATGCTTTTTTAAAAGTCTCATTAAATGCAAAACTTTGGAAGACAAGAATCTAGGACCTCTGAGAAAGGTTACAGAGTATAAAATATAACATTCTTCCAGCTCACAGGAAACTTGCTTGGCAGTCAATGAATGCTCTTCATGGAACAAAGGGACATGCTAATACAATTGTCTGATGCTGCTCACTGACAGAATTTGGAACAGTCATGTTTCATAGATGACAGAAAATAGAATGTGGCCTCGAGAACATAGGTTCCCCTCCCCTGATGTAGTTTGACCTCCTACTTTTATGGATGAGGAAATGAAGGCCAGAGAGTCTCTACTTGCCCATATCCTAGAGCTCCTGGTAAATTTAGAATTAGAACCCAGATTTTATGATTCCTAATCCAAAATTTTGTCACTATACTAGGTTGTCTTTTCCTCTTAAACCATGCTGGTTGGCACATTTTTAGAGGTAGAAATCTTGGGCCTTTTGAGTCCATCCTTGCTCTGAAGATTCCACCCATCCTGGACTTCTATCTTACTGCTAGTATCAAAAACTCACCTCCTTGAAATGTTGTTTATAATGTGCTGAGACTCTATCATCCAATCTTTCATGTGTTCCCAGTTATATTTTGGAGAGCATCATGCACAGACTCCCTTGACTAGGAAAAACAAAAACAAAACAAAAACAAAATGATGAGATTCCTCCTAGGTTTGAGTCATCCTAACTGGAGAACCTTAAGGGGCCTGGAGACCATTTGCCTAAATCATGGTGGCCTGGGAAGGGGGTCAATGTTGTCAAATATATAAAGAAATGTTGGATTACCAATAGCCATATTACTATGATACCAGGAGACCTTCTCCCCCAAACAGGTCTCTATGGGCATTCAGGTTACCATTAGGGACAAAGCACCAAGGGAAGAGTTATCTTTGCTCAAGTGGAGATGGGTGGAAGGATCTCTTTTGAATTATAGTTTGGTGGATACTCAAAGTGAATTTAATGTACTATATGGTGTAAAGGTAATGAAATTTAAAGATTCCTTTGTATTGCCTGCTAAGAAGTACCTAGCACCTAGTTCAAATTAAGCTTCTGTTAAAGAAACAGAAGGTATGAACTCCTTTGCTGACATAACAGGAAGGGGTTGAAAAGGGAGGAGCAATACTATATATGAGGAAAATCCCCAGAAAGGGATAAGCTTCATGGAGGCAGAAGCAGCTACTGCCGAGTAGGTTGAAGAGGAAAGACCCAGGCTAGAGAGAATGATTTTGATTTTGGGAACCTGGGTGAAGTGATTTTGATGCTGGGAACCGGCTGGAGCTTCTGCTGGGAGCTGAGGCAGACTGAGGAAGCATGAGTGTGATACAGGTACTTAGCATGAACCTGTGACTTCCCAGGAACAGAGACTGTGAAGGATTTAAGGTGAGTTGGACACTGTGAGTTTCAGTGTGGAACAGGAACAGCATGGAAAGCAGGACAAGGAATTGGGAGCTGTCTGCCTTTGAACCCAGGTGACAGTTTGGTGAATCCAGGTTGGAGCTGGGACCATGGAAGAGGATCCAGGGAATCTGAGAGACTACTCCTAGTCAAGCTGAAAGAAGACTTTATTTGGATACTGTGTACTGACTGAGAAGATTGTAACTTATTTGTGACTGAGGGGTGGATGGCCTGTGTATTTTACCCTACCCCTTAAGAGAGTGCTAAGTAGTGACTGATATTGTAACTTAGAATACCCCATGAGTGGAGGACTTTGACTATTGTATTTTGTGACCCTTAAGGAAGCATGCCTCCTTAAGGATGATCAAGTGATTGAGTTGATTGAATGATTGAGTTACTAAGTGATTGATTGACTAAATGATTATACTTTGTTCAAAACTGTGTGACCACTGTGGTAAAAACTATGTGGCCATTTTCTGTGATAAGTTGTTGTGAATGCTGTATTTTGGTTATCTGTGATAAGTTGTAACATTATGAATTCTGTACCTTGATTCACTGTGAATATTTTGCTCTCATTTGTTATTGAATAGAGTGTTTACTATACTATGTAATCAGAAGCTTAAAAGCTGTTCACAGGAGCATTCTTTTGGAAAGCTGCTTGTGCTTGGCTTTACATATGGGAATTGGACTTGTGAGCTTTCAGAAACTGAGTGATTTATGGCAACCTCTGTGCTAATTATTGTGAGTACAGACAAATGTAGAGCTGTCACACAGTTAATGACAAATAATATTGGGTCCCAGAGTGTGACATATCTTCTTATTGATGGAGATAAAGGAAGCTGGAGCACTTTGCTATATTAGCTTGCCTTTAAATCACACTGTGTGCCCAGTGAAGAAGATGAGATGGAACTTGGAGGTCCATGCTGGACTACAAGTAAGTGAATAAACTACACATACACAAAATAATACAATACACTATTACCATTTATGATCCTATTAACATGGAAAAACAGGTAGATCAGGACCCAGTGATTGATATGCAGTTATCAGTTTATTCAGTGCCTTTTATTTGATTCTTGCAGCTGAGACTAATTAGGCACAATTTGCTTTCACCTGGGAAGGTGAACAATATTCCATTCTTGGGACTCCCTGAATCCTCCCTCATGCTACCACAGCCTGGGAAGCAGGGATGTAAAAGAGAATCCACTTCCTGAAGGCAGTGATGTCAACTCTTCCATTGGTGACATAATATTTATCACTCTGGACAAAGTGAGAGTGGCAAATGTCTTAGATCAGACTGTAGCTTGTTTGAGGGCTAAGGGTAGAATATTAACCTAAGAAAATCCAGGGTCCAACTTACTCAGTTAAGTTGTTGTTACTGTTTTTTTTTTTCAATACAATGACTATGTAAAACCCAGATAATTCCTGATAATTTCAAACTATTAAAACTTGCTTCCTCAGAAAGAAGTCCAGGGATTTATTGGGTTTCTTGGGTTCTAGAGAACTCATATTTCTTACTTGTATATCTTGATAGCTCCTATTTACCAAGTTACTTGTTGGTTTATATCTTTTGATTGGGGTCTTCATCAGGCTAAAACCCTGAAAGAATTGAATTAGGCAATTAAGTAATCTCTCCTTCAGGACCCTTATGACCGCATGAGCCTGTGTTTTTTTAAAGTTTCTATCCATAAAGACAAGACTGCATGGAATCATTGGGAGGCACCAACTTGTGGATATACATGACAAATACTAGACTTCTGGAGCCAAAAGTTATTGGATGTGACCACCATTTTTGGAAAGGTAGTTAGTGTTCACCTGTTACTGGGTCATAGTTGCACCTAACTCTGAGTAATACATAACCCTTTGTTCAGAGTTGCCTATTAAGAGTTGGTTAGCATAAACTGGTCCCTCTAGCATGGCAGGAAGAGCAAGTGAGGCTTCTGTTGTTAAAGGGAAATGATACTTAAATTTAAGATTGTGCTTTCATAGGTCCTTTGGGTGTTAGTGTCCATTGTGAATAAGTCATGGCTTTGACAGAGACTGAGCTCTTCATTCCCAGCTTCAATGCCTTGTTTTCCACATCAGTCCAAAAGGATTATACCTGTGAGAACCTAACTCTTGAAGAACACTGTTTCACCTACTTTACCAACAGATGTATTTGTGAAAAGAGAGGACTGCTCAATTAGACCTTAGAGGCCATTGATCTAGTGAAAGATGAGGGTCTTGTCAAGTCTCTCAGTTGAACTGAGATGAGAGCTACATCATTATCATGTAAGGGAGACATGATAAACAGGGAGATTTCGATCTTAATCTATATTGATTAGTGGGTGGTGGCCATAGAATATCCTGAGTGATCTATGACTTAGAAAGAAGCTATAGATAATCAAAAGCTCCCCCCTTTAAGGTTAGTACAAAAAGAGGAATTTTGCTTTTATTTCATACAAATGTTTGTGGGGTATGTCATCAGCCATAAGAGATACCCCTATGCCCTCTGAAGAATTGAACAATCATGCTAATGCCTTTATATGAATGGTAGATTAGGAAGTGAGTGGATCTATCACTAATCTGGACATGAGGGTTATAATGCTATGATGTGGGGCATGAGACCATATAAGCCCCCTACTATGGACAAGGAAGCTTATAAACATAAAATAAATAATATTTGCTTTTGTGACATGCTGATCTTTCAGGGTATACACTGATTAGCACGAAGAGGGCCATTTGAATAAAATAAAAGAAAAAATAAAGTCTGAAGGAAGGCATAGTTCATATATAAAATAATGAACACTGTAGGTAGTCTGAAAATGGACTTCTTTACCAAATCTGGAATCACTAGAAGAAATGACTTAAGTTTCTACAAATAAAAGGAAGTGCTACAGTACCCAATAAAGTCATGGAACTCATTAGCCTAAGAAATGGTATAGGTGGGAAAAAAGTGAGATTCAAAAATGTTTAGACAAGTATCTGAATGAGTTGTAAACTGCTACAAAGAGAAACTGAAATGTGCAAAGATCAAACATGGAACAACAGAAGAGTAAAAAAAAATCAGGTAAGCACTAGCATGTCCAAATGGATTTCATTACCTTCAAAATTGCCTCCTTCAGAAGTTCATAGTTGCTTGAATGGGACTACTGTTGGTCAATACATTTTGGGACCCCTCCTTTGGAGAAGCAAAATAGGACTGAATTTGGAATCAGAGGACATGGATTTGAATCCTGGTTCTGCTACATATTGCTGGTGTGACCATAGGCAGGTCAGATGACCTGTTTGGGCCTCAGTTTACTCATCTGTAAAATGAGAAGGTGGAACTAGATGATCTTTTTAAGATCTCATTTGACTCTAAATCCATGATCCTATGATTTTATGAACTTCCTTCAGAACCTGCCTCTTTTCCTTTTTAACATATATGAATTTATGTCCCATATATATGTATATATGTATGCGCACATACACAAATGTATACATACACATACATGTGTAATAGGGAAGGTGATGGGGACGAGTATTAAGGGGACACATTATAGACACCCTAGGTTACTGCCACTTAGTAGGGGAGACAAAGACCCCATGAAGCCAGTATTGGGGAGGCTGCATCAGGAACAAGGTGGCACCATGCCAAGGGAGAGCTTATCTGTGGCATGACTACTGAGAGATGGGAGTGTGTTAGCTTTCAGCTTTAATGAATTATTCTTGATAAATAGGTGCTGAGTTGAATTGTTTTTTATCTGCAGGAGTAAAAATTCTTTCAGGCTACTCTAAATTTCAGCACCCTGGGACAAAGCTCTGCTTGCCTTTACTCTAGTTTTGACATTGGGAAGATGAGAAAAGATTCTCCTTAGATCTTTGTTGTATTTTATGCTTGAAAATAGTATAGGTCTACTTCTTTAAGCACTTAAGCCTTGGAAGTTGTTCAAATATTCTCTACTATTTATATGTCTTTTACCTTGACCCTGAAAAGGCTGAATAAAATAAAATAAAATTCCAATCCCAGTGCTTCTCTTCACCTCCTTTTGCTAGAGTTTGCTTGCCTATAAAAAATGATCACCAGTCAAATTTCACTGAGATGAGAGTATAAAAAAGATGATTGTCTTATAAATCACACTGCAAATGGTGCTACTCCCTAGTCCCAAGGAGTTCACCACAGAGAGGCAATGTGGAGCTAGGTATAATCCAAAGAATTCTTGTCCCTTTATTTTATAGACATACTTTGCTGTTGAATGGACCCCAAAAGACATCGTTCATCTGGACCACCTATCTTATTGATGCCAGATGACTACAAATGATATTAAGCTGCTTCATCAAGTCTACACACAGAGCAAAAATTTCTTCATGGGTAGATGTAATGATGCAGCTCATAACCTCCCTATCTCTCACTGCCCATATCCAATCTGTAGCCAGTGACTGTTAATTTCATGTTTGCATCAGTTCATGTAAATCTTTTCAGGTTTTTCTGAAATAATCCTGCTTGTCATTTCTTATAGCATGATAATATGCCATTATAACCATATGCCACAACTTATTCAGCCATTCCCCAATTGATGGACATCCCCCCTTGATTTCCAATTCTTAGCCACCACAAAAAGAGCTGCTATAAATGTTTTTGTACAAAAAGGTCCTTCCCCTCCCCTTTTTATAAATCTCTTCCAAATTCTCTTAAATATACCCCTTTCTCTTCTCTGACACTACCACCACTCTAGCAGGCCTTCATCACCTCATGCCTTGATTAATGTATTAGCCTGCTGCTGGGTTGGTCTACCTCAAGTCTCTCTCCACTTCAATCCATTCTCCATTCAGGCACTAAAATGATTTTCCTAAAGTGCAGGTCCAACTCGTGTCACCCCCAACTCCAACTCAAGCAACTCCAAGTGATTTTCTATTGCCTCCAGGAGCAAATACAAAATCTTCTTCATAATATAGCTTCCTTCCTACCTTTCCAGTCTTCTTACATCTCACTCCCCATCACATACACTTTGATCCAGTGACACTGGATCTCCTGGCTGTTCCAGAATCAAGATGCTATATCTCTTGGTTCTGTCTGCCAACAATGCTGGCTGTCCACCATGCCTGGAATGCTCTCCCTCCTCTATTCTGACTACAGACTCCCTGGTTTCCTTTAAATGCCAACTAAAATTCCACTTTCTTCAGGAAGCCTTCCTTGACCCTCTTAGTTCCAGTGCCTTTCCTCTCTTAATTATTTGCTATTTATCCTGTATATAGCTTGCTTTGTCTATATTTTTTGTGTGTTTTCTGCTCATTCAATTGTATGCTCCTTTAGGGTGGGAACTCTTTTTCCTCTTTTTGTATCCCCAGCATTTAGCACAGTGCCTAGCACATAGGAAGTTCTTAATACATGTTTATTAATTGATTGATTGATATCACAGGGTGTGCATTTGCAGTGCTTGTCCCATAATCCAGAATTGTTAGTTATGACTCTGCCTCTCCCTCAGTACCCTCCTTTTGAATAAAATAGAAGTATTGATCTAGATTCAAAGCACTGGGTCTACATTTAAATGCTGCCTGTGAGGCATACTACTCATGGGTGACCTTGGACAAATAACTTTACTTCCCTGTACCTCAGTTTCCTATAGTTAAAATGAGGGGATTGAATCACACTTTAGTAAAAAACAAAACAAAACCCTTTTAATCAAGTATCTAGTCCTACTCTTGTGGAAAAGATAGAAATATAAAGAGAAGACAAAAATAAAAACAGATGAATTCAGAACAAGTTTGTATGTTTTGACTCAAGGAGCAGTTATTAATGGTTCAATGTCGACATGATTATTGAAGTCTCTAATGGAGGTCCCCAGGAATCTGTTCTTGGCCCTGTGATATTTAACATTTTTGTCAGTGCTTCAAATAAGGAAATAGATGGTACACTCATCAAATTTATAGATATTACAAAATTGGGAGGGATAGTTAACAGAATGAATAACAGAATCAGTCTCCAAGAAGACCGTGACAGATTAGAGCATCATAGAAAATCAACAGAGATGCATATATAATCTTGCACTTGGGAACTAAATATAAACTTCGCAAGAACAGAATGGGGAGATACAAAAAGATGTTTTGAAAAAATTCTGGAGTGTTAGTAGAATGAAAATTTAATATGAATCAGCAGTGTAATCTCACAGCCAAAGCAAGTTGATGTTATATTAGGCTGAAAGAAGAAGGGTCATAGTTTTGAGGAATGGCGTATGGGGGCCCCACTATATTCTGTCCTCATCAGATCTCATATGGAGTATTGCGTTTAGTTCCAGGTGCCATGGTTTAAATGGGGCATTGATTAACTGGAGAGTGTCTATAGGAGGAGATGTATGGTGAAGAGCCTTGAATTGGCTGAAGGAACCAAGAATATTTAACTTAGGGAAGAGAAGACACTGAGGAAACATGACAACTGAGTGGAGTATTTGGAGCACCAAGTATGTAAGAAAAAGGTGCTTGCTGTTGTTGTTTAGCTTCTCACACTTTGTGGCGTAATTTGGGATTTTTTTGGTAAAGATACTGGAACGGTTTGTCATTTCCTTCAGCTCATTTTAAAGATGAGGAAACTGAGGCAAACAGGGTTAAGTAACTTACCCAGGGTCACACAGCTAGTAAGTGTCGGAGGCCAGATTTGAACTCAGGGAGATGAGTCTTCCTGATTCCAGAACCAGCATTCTATCCACTGAGCCAACCAGCTGCCCTAAAGACAGATGGGGAAACTTAGTCAAACAAAGTTAAGTGACTTGAGCAGGTTCACAAAATTATTAAGTATCTGAGGCCTGATCTGAACTCAGGGAAATGAGTCTTCCCTACTCCAGGTCCAGTGCAGGATTAGATTTGCTCTATTTGTGCCCAGAGAGGAGAATCAGGAGCAATGGGTGGGTACTAGTTGAAAAAGAGGAAATTTTAGGTTTGATCTTAGGAAAAAATCTTTCCAGTGATTGCAGCTGTCCAAAAGTGGTGTGAGGGGGTGACTTCCCTCTCCTTTGGAGGTCCTCAAGCAGGGGCTGGATGGCCCCTTATCTGCATCTTTGTATTGTTCCTTTCATGCAGGAATTAGGCCATGCACTGAGGTCCCAGCATTTTGTGATTCAGATTCTGTGACTCAGTGGCCCCTGAGGTTCCTCCCAGCCCTACTAGGCCTATTATGCTATGATTGTATAATCACTCTGGATAATGGAAAAAAGAGGGACTTGATGAAGCATGGCTGAAGCCTAAACATAGCCCATTGTCTTCGATGGAAAGATGAAAAGGGAACTTCGAGGCCAAGATGAAAAAGCAAAGTAATGGTTTCGATCCCTCCGGAGGCAGGAAACTTAGGTACAGTGTATGGATCTCATCAAAATCTGACTCAAGATAGACAGACACGGGAAGCCTCATTGACTTGGGCTCATTCCTGCTCTGCTAGCAGCTGAATTCACTTTGATCACCAAATGTCCTGTTCACTAGTATTTCCAATGGCGGGGGCGGGGGTGGTGGGGGGGTGGGGGTGGGGGTGTGGGGGCTGGGGAGGGGGAGGGGCAGAGGAGTGGGTGGAGAAATCGAATGGGCATGGAGCATATTGAAAGGCTTTTGCTTTGGTTGTATAAATCTGCAGTCCCAAACGGATTTACAACATTGCAAGCACAGCTAAGAAACAAAAAGTTAAGCACGTGTTGGCACACATTGATGTTTGAACCAAAAATTTACTGAGTGGAACACTTTAGATGCTTTAATGACACTTTTCCACTAATGACACTTTTAAGTGCCTACTGCATGCAAAGCCCTGCACTGTATTTGTTCGTTTTTGATGGGAGGGAAGATTTAGAAGGGGAGGGATGGGGTTATTAAAAGGGCTCATGGTGAAGGAAAAGAGCTGATTTACAAACCACATACACGTATGAGGTGATGGTTTTTTTTTCTCCCTCCCCTTCCCTTTTTGGCTGGTAGAAATAGAGTTAAAACCTTTGCATTTTAGCAGAAGGTATGAAATCACTACAAGTAAGCAGATACTTACTCTGAAAACTTCTTAAGGACCACCCACACCTCCTTGTGCTTCAGCTGCTGAAGCTTAGGTGGAGGCAGAGGCAAGGGAGAATTCCCCAAGATGCAGTGAGAAATAACATCCTCCTTCCATCCAGTCCCTACATCTTCCAAAGATCTCTATGAGGATTGCTGTAGCCTTTCTCCCTGGGACCCCTTGCTTGTCAGGGCTGGCTTGGGAACAGACTATCTATCTATCTATCTATCTATCTATCTATCTATCTATCTATCTATCTGAATTGTGTGGTGAGAGGCAGGCAGGCCCAAGAGCTGGCCTTAGACTAAGGAAAACCTAGACTTAAGCCCTGTCCTTGACACATCCCTGGCTGTGTGACTGTGGACAAGTCCCTTAACTTCTGATGCTTCCAGACTCTGTGACCCTGGACAAGTCCCTTAATTTCTGACACTTCCTAGCTGTGTGACCCTGGACAAGTCCCTTAACTTCTGACACTTCCTAGCTGTGTGACCCTGGACAAGTCTCTTAATTTCTCAGTGTCCCAGTCAACTCTCTAGAAATGTAACTTGCAGAGCAGATGATGACTTCCATAGGTAATGGGAGCTTCTTCACCTTGAGTTCCTTAGGCCAAGAAATCATAAATGTACAATAAAAAAGAATGGTAAATATTTTCTCCCTCAAATCCTTTACTTCAGCTTGAAATTGGTTGCTGTTCTTCAGTCGTGTCCAGCACTTTGTGACTGCCATTTGGGGTTTTCTTGGTGAAGATCCTAGAGTGGTTTGCCATTTCCTTTTTCAGTTCATTTTACAGATGAGGAAACTGAGGCAAAGAGGGTGAAGTGATTTTCCCAGAGTCACACAGCTAGATTTGAACTCAGGGAGAGAAGTTTTTTTTTATTCCAGGCCCAGTGCTCCATCCACTGCACCAGTGAGCTGCTCATGGTATAATGTGATCCAATGCCATGCTATGTGATCCTGGGTGAGTCATTTGACCTCTTCTGTGCCTCCATTTCCTTACCTACAACATGGGGGTTGGACTTGATGGTTAAGGTTCCTTCTTGCTCTAAATTTATGGCCTAAATGTTTCCATAGGGTGGGGTTCAGGACAAGATGGGGATGCCTGCCAAACTACTGAAGGGGACTTATTAACTAGGGGAAATTGCACTAGTTAAATTGGAAGAGGAAGGAGAGAACCCAATCTTAGGATCATCATATTCATAATCAAAAAAAGAGGCTGCCCTAGGGAGCTGGCCAGCACACAGGACCTGTTTTTGTTTCATGCAGGACCATCCAAAGGGAAATGTCCATATAGGGCAGCTTCCTGTTACTGGGCAAAATAAAATTCTCTCCAACTGAATAAGACTTTACAGAGAGCCAGTCATAGTGATGCCAAGTGGCACTCCCCTTCCTCTCCAGGTAAAGCAGCTGCCACAAAGGCACTCAGGTTTCCTATGAAAGCAATGTGTCACAAAAAGAATGTGTGGTGGAAAAAAGAAAAGGGAAAAAAGAGGCCTTCACAGGGACTTCATTAATTAAAATCCAAGTGCCTGACAAACCCAGAGCTAATAGTTTGCAGCATTAACTATTTCCTTGAAGCCCCAGGCCAGACTGATCCCACTATTATTATAGGACTAGAGAGATTTTTCTCTAATTTTTAAAGTATCCACACCTCTCTGCTTCTTTAACATTTCTTTTATCTCCAACCAGCTCATCACATCCATATTATAAGGGGAGGGGGCACGGAAGAGTAGAGCAGAAACACATAGACTGGGAGAGAGTGGGAGAGATGGAAAGATAGACAGAGAAAGAGAGACATACACAGAGATGGAGAGAGAATGAAAGAAAGGAAGGGAAGCAAATATAAAGTACATAAAAACAAAGACTGAAAGAAAGAAGGAAGAAGGAAGGAAAGGAGGAAGGAAGGGAGGGAGAGAGGGAAGGAGAAAAGAAAGAAACAAAGGGAGGAAGAAAAGGAGGGAAAGGAGAAAAAAGAAGGGAGAGGGGAAAGAAGGAAGGAATAAGGAAGGGAATAAAAGGGAAGGGAGGAAAGAAGGAAAAGAAAAAAAGTTTTTTAACTCTGGTCTTATTTACTCATCTCTAGACATTCTTCTTGGAGAATTGAGTTCTACCAGTCCTTAGAATGAGCTCCTATTATCCTCAATTCATCAGTAAGGAAACAGATGCATAATGGTTTTGAGTGAGTCATCCAAGTTTAAGAAGCAAGGGGAAGGAGAGGGGTTGATGAGGTGAATGGAAGTAGGGCCCCTAGATCTGGGCATTTGGGCCCAGAAAAATTATCTAGGACCGAAGTTTAGTAGGTAAATGGTTCAGTTTAGCAAGGAAGACAGCAAGTACAAGAAACTAAAGAATTCTATTCAAATCATAAGAAAATAGGTTTAACTGTTAGAAGGGACTTTTGAGATAATCCTGTCCCATTGCCTGATTTTACAAATGAGAAAGCTGAGGCCCAGACAAGGGAAGCAATGCCTTTACAGCACCCCACTATCCGTTTCCTTTCACCAGCAGTTACTGCTTCTCTTTCGTACATATTAGATTCCATTAGATAGTTAGCTTCTTGAGGGTAGAAATTGGTATTCCTTTCATTGTGTCTCCAGCACTTAAAACAGTCCCTGGCCCATAGTAAGCACTTACTGAATGTTTATTGACTGATGGAGCTTCAGTTCATCCCCTGCTTCCACCCTTCCCATCTGTCTATACGGATGATCAGTTATAGCTTTTAAAACAATGCCTCTCCACACTTTTTCTATGTCATTCAACTATCGCTGCATCTTCCCTTTACTTCACTGCTAAATTCCCGGGAGAAAAAACAAGAGTCTGAACTTGCTGTCTCCACTTTCTTACACCTGGGTCTCTCTTCAACTACCTGTAAGTGGGTTTCTGGCCTTGAATAACTGACATTATTCTCTAATGTCAGACAATTCAATGGCATTTTCTAGCCTTCATGCTCCTTGAGCTCCATTTAACTTCCAACACTTTCTATTAACAATCAAGCTTTTATTAACTGCTTACTACGTGCCAAGTACTTGTGTTGAACACTAGGCAGTGGGAAAGATGGGCAGGGGGGGTTTGCAATGGAAAGCAAAACCATAACTCTTTGTCTCAGGTTATATTGTATTTATTATATCATATATCATATCATGTCATATCACATATTACTTATATTATTATATTGTATATTATATTATATTATGTTGTCATGTTATGTCATATCACGTAATATATCATATCATATCATGTTATGTTAGATTATATTATGTTATATTGTGTTACATTATATTTTGTATTAAAATTTGTTACACTTACTATATTATAATCTCACATTATAATGGGAAAGATGACATTCATGGAGTTATGAGATATATACACCATAAATAGGAGGTAATTTCAGAGGGAAGGTAATGTAGTGGTACTTGTGGGACCAGTAAAAACCTCTTGCAGAAGTCAAGATTTGAGCTGGGTCTTGAAGGAAGTTAGGGAAGCCAGGAGGCTGGGGTAAGGAGTGAATGTATCCCAAGCAATAAAAAAAAGCATGAAGTCCAGTGATGAGATTTAGTGTGTCAGGAATAGAAAGCAGATCAGTATAGCTGTATGTGGAGGGAGGCATGGTCTACAAAGACTGGAAAGGTAGGAAGGGGCCAGGTTGGGAATGGTTTTAATTGTTTAACAAAGCATTTTATATTACATCTTGGAGGCAATGGGGAGCCATTGAATATTATTGAGTTAGAGTATGAGATGGTCAGATCCATGCTTCAGGAAAATCACTTAGGCATCTAAGAAGAGGATGGGTCAGAGAGACTTGAGGCAGGGAGAAGAACCAAAAGACAAGAGGTAGGTGATGAGGGCCTGAAAGACTGCTGATCATGTCTTCCTACTGAATATACTCTTCTTTCTTGGCTTCTTCACACATCTCCTTCAGCTTCTGTATCTAATCAGTTGCCACATCTCATCATTTTTATCTCCACAACATCCTCCTCTTTCCACTCACTCAGCACCCTAATTCAAGTCCTCAACACTTGCATAACCAATTGAAAAACAAAGACTAATTATTCTCTTTGCCTCCAGAATCCACCCCACACCCTTCATCGATGTTTCAATCAATGTCCCATATAGCTGCCAAAATGATATTCCTAAAGCAATATTCCTTGTGACTCTCCTGCTCATGAACTTTCCCTGGCTCCCTATTAGATCTAATATAAAATCCTATTTGGCATTTCAAACCCTTCACAATCTGGCTCCAGCTTGTCTCCCCGGGATTACATTATTAGTTTATTAGTTGTCCCTCACAGTCTGCCTTTCATTTCTTGTCTTCACAGACTGGTATCCCCCATACCTGGAATGCATTCCCTTCACCTCTTAAAATCCCTAATTTCCTTCAAAGCTTAGCTCACTTATCATTTCCTAGGTCTTTCCTGACCCCACCTGCTGCTTGCATGTCTCCGCCTTTGTATTTATGTTTTTATGTACCTTGTATATGCTTATATTCATACATGTTACTTCTTCCAATGAAATCTAAGTTTTTGAGATCAGAGGATGTTTTCTTTTTGTTTTGTATCCCCAGTATATTGCACAGTGCCTAGCACATAGCAGGTCCTTAATAATGCTTACTGAGTAACTGATTGGTTTGTTGATTGATTAGTTGGATTTCTCTCTATCTCTAATTGCTTATTTTCCGTTTCCTCCAAGATTCTACATTCTCTTCCAAATCACCTAATGTGGTTATTTCCCCAAGGGTCTCCCCTCTCTTCTTTACCCTTTCTTCTCTCCTCTCTTTCCCTTCCTTTTTTTTCCTTTCTTCCTCCCCTCTTCCTTGCTATTCCTCCTCTCTTTTCCTCTCATCTTCCTCTCTTCTCTCTCATCTTCTCCCCCTTTTCCTCCTCTTCTCTTTCCCCTTTCTTCCTTATCCTCTCCTCCTCCTTTCTCCTCCTTCCTCACCTTTCTTACTTCCCCCTCCTTTTCTTTCTCCTTCCTTCCTTTATCTCATTTTGTCATTTCCTATTCTGTCCCGTTCTCTCTCTTCTCCCTGTCCATATAAGCCATCCTTATCTTTCTCTTGAATGCTGCCTCTGGGACCCCTGGCTCTGATAGTAAGCTTTTCCTCTCAGTTTGACTAGAACCAACCATTCATGTCACTTTGGGGGCATCCCCATTACTTGAAACTGTGTCCTACCCTTTTTCCACCTCCATTTTATGTATCACCCTGCCCATTATAATATATGTGCTATTGAAGGCTGGGATGGCCTTGTTTCCTTATCTTTGTATTCATAACACTTAGAATAGTCCCTGGCATATAGTGAGTGCTTAATACATGTTTGTTTTATCTATTTATCATCTATCTATCTAGTCTATCTATCTGGCTGTCTGCCTATCCATCTATCTATCTACTCTTTACCTCTTCTCCTTCTTTATCTCTAATATTCTATTAGTGGACAAGTTCTATCAAGTGCACTCATCCATCTCTTATCTGTCTCTTCTTCTCTATCTCCACTGCCAGTTTCAATATTCCTTCCCTCCTACTTGGACTATTGCCTACCAGTCTAGACTCCCTGACTCCAGCCTCTTTCCATTCTTCACGCAGCTGTCAGATTAGTTTTTCTAATGTAGAGATCTCTGCCTGTGCCACAAGAATATAAGCTTCCCGAGGCAAGGGACTGTTTTGGTTTTGTCTTTGCAACCATTGTGCCTAACATAGTGAATGGCTAATTCAACAACCTAAGTGTTGTTGAATTTAATTTAAGAGGTCTCTTAATTCTAGTATTCTGGAATCTGGTTAACAATCTTTCCCCCAATTCTTGCCCCTAATGATTTTTATTAACTTTTGCTTCTTCCTCTCTGTGGTACAGGGGAAAGCTTAATGACTTTAGAATCACAGGAGTTAAGTTTAAATCGCACTTATTATCTGTGCAGACTTGGTCAAATCACTTAACCTCTCTAGGACTCAGTTTCTTCATTTGTATAAAGAGAAGATTGGACTAGTCGACCTCAGGGTTCCTTTCTGGTTCTAAAAATCAAAAAAAGTGAGACTGGTAACGTCCAATGTCCCTTCCACTTTAAATCTACGACCCAGTGACTCTGTGTTACCCTCCACCTTTCTCTACTGGAGATTTCTAACTTTTTTCCTTTTGCCAGTCCAGGACTTCAGAGTCTCTTTGTAGGTCTGTGAATCTGGCTGTACATTCCTTAAGGGAGGAAGGAGTCTGTTTTGTTGCTATCCATCCTCAATGTGCTGGTCCCAGAAGATGGCCCTTGGCAAAACCTCTCTGAGCTCCTCTCTGTCCTGCCTCACAGGGATTCCATAGCCCCTGATGTTTGCTGCTCCAGTTAGCCAACACACACAATTATGTGATCCCTTAATTAGAAACCCTCTCTTTACACCAAGGAAAACCTCAGGCTTGTCAATGAAAACACATTTGTACCTTGGCCTTCAGAAACACATACACACAAATTGCCAATTATTCCCTTTTCATAGGGAGAACTGTTTGCTTTTCCTTAGGCCAAATTAAGACCTGCCTTTCATGGCAGCTTATTTGCAGGAGTAATTTTCCACCTCATTTAATTAGCCTAATTAATTCAGCAGGAGCTGTAAAGGGAAATGCAACTGGGTTTCCGGGGCAAATTACTACAAGTGCTCATTTGATGAGCTGTAAGTAACAGCCTGGTTAACTTTCCTGTTTGCAAAACTGGGTCTCCTTTCTCCTTCTGCCTTTGCCCGACACTGCCATTAGTTTTGGCTACTTAGAGCAAGTCTTGTGTCCTAATCTTCCTCCTCCCATGAAGGCCCTTGTTAAACTCCAGACACATCCCACAACTTTTTTTTTTTTTCCTAGCTCATCTCTCCTCACGTAGGTGAAATCTGGAACATCAACACATAGCACCGTCCCAAAAAGGTGTCCATCAGCTCTGCTGGCAAGCCCCACTAACAGCCGTCCCTTTGTTGCTGGATGTGGCTGTTATTTCTGGTTTGTTTTTTTTCCAATTAAAGCTAATACTGTTTGTTTCTTTGACCATACGGAACTCTTCTCTCTGTCTATCTCTGTCTTTATCTCTCTCTGTCTTTCTCTTTTCCTTTTTCTCTTTCTTACTCTTTTCCCCCAACTCTCTCTTCTCTCCTTTACTCTCTCTCTCGCTTTTACTCTTTGTTTCTCTCTTACTCTTTCTCTTTCTTTCATCCTTTCTCTGTATCTCTTTTAGTCTTTGTTTTGCGTTTACTCTCCTCTCCCTCTTACTCTTTCCTACTCTTTCCCTCTTTCTCTCTCTCTTCTTTCTCTCCTTTATTCTTTCTCTCTTTTGCTCTCTTTCTCTTTTCCTTTCTCCTTTTCTCTTTCTGTTTTGCTCTTTATTCTGTCTCTTTGTCTGTCTGTCTCTGTCTCTCTCAGTTTCTCTCTGTCTCTCTGTCTCTGTCTCTATCTCTCTGTCTCTGTCTCTCTCTCTCACACACACACACACACACACACACACACACACACACACACACACACGCACGCACAAAGTATTTTCCAATAATAGAATTGTTAGGTGAATATTTTTTTTAATTTCTGAACATTTGAAAGTACAATGTAATTGTATCAGAATAGTTTTAAGTTACATAGTGGTTTCCTTTTAGGCACTAACATGCAATTTTTTAAAATAATGTCAGAGCTAGAAGGTATATTAGAGGTCATCTAGTTCAAATACTTGGTTTGATGGGTGAAGAAAATGAGGCCAAGAGAGGAAAAGTGACTTTTCCAAGGTTATGCAGCTATTTAGTGGCACTAAAACAAATCTACTTCATTGCCAGTCATGCCATCTACTCTGTCCAAATCCATAAAGTCAACGATGAAAACATCCCTTCTCTCTTTCCATTTTCCCTTCTTGCCCCAAAGAAAACATAAAGTCTAGGGAGATAATACTATGCAGCAACAGAAAAGCCTTGGTGCCATGCACCTGTAATCCCAGATACAGAGGAGGCTGATACTGGTGGATTTCTTGAGCTCAGGAGTTCTGAGTTGCATCGAGGTAAACTCATCAGGCATTTGCTCTAAACTAGTTGGTACAATAGATTTAGAATGCTTGAATTCAGGAAGACCTCTCAGACACTTATTAGCTCTGTGACTTTGGATAAGTCACTAAACTCTGTTTGCCTCAGTTTCCTCATCTGTAAAATGAGCTGGAGAAAGAAATGGCAAACCACTCCATTGTCTTTGCCAAGAAAACCCCAAAAGGAGTTACAAAGAGTAGGACACAACTAAACAACTACAACAACAGCGGCATTAATATGGTGAGCCCCAGATTACTTCGAAAGAGGTGAACTGGTCCAGGTAAGAAAAAGAGCAGTTCAATGGCTTCTATAAAAATCAGAGTAGGACTGGGCTTATAAATAATCCCTTAACTTCTAGCCTAGGTGAGATAGGGAGAGCCAATAAAAAGAAGAATGAGACCTTGGATTTCATTTTTGGAAGTGTTATCATTCCATGTTATAAATGAGGAAGCCAAGGTTTAGGGATGAAATGACTCACACAGGTCACACAGCTCGAAAGTGTCAGAATCAGCCTTCCAACTAAGATCCTTTCAACACCAAGTCTTTTGTGCTTTCTAAGCCAACATGTCATAGTGGGTAGGGAACCAGCATTGGAGGCAGGAATGTGAAGGAGGATTTAACATGTTCTGTTTCAGGGTAGAGCTAGGAGTCATGGGTGGGAAGTTGCAAAGAGGTCAATTTGAGTTCGATGTCAGGAAAAACAACAATAACAACAAATTCTTAACAACTAGAGGTGCCCAGTTGTAGAATAGTCTTCTTCAAGAAGTGGTAGGTTTCTACTCCTTGGATGTCTTCAAGCAAAGACTGTGTATTTGTCCAGTATGGTATAGTGGGGGTTCCATTGTAGATGAGTTAGATTAGATGATGACTAAGGACCCTCCCGACTCTCAAATACTGTGATTTTGTGATTCTATTTTACAAAGTACTGTTATGGATGAAAAACACTGAGGCTCAGGCATGTAGGTGACTTGGCCATGATACGTAATTTATTAAGTTGTAGGGCATTCTGATTCTTTTCACTACATCATGCTGCCTAAATGTTGAAAATAATGAGGAAAATGAAGATAAACATGTTGCAATGGAAAGAATATCAGCTGGTAATTCAAAGACCTGGGTTCTAATCTTGACTCTGCTACTATCTCATTATTTGTCCTTAGCAACTCACTTGACCTCTCAGAGGTCAAGTCCTTACCTATAAATTGAATTTTACTCTTCAGTTATTTTTCCAGTCATGCCCAACTCTTTGTGACCCCATTTATTGTTTTCTTGGCAAAGATACTGAAATGGCTTGCATTTCCTTCTCCAGTTAATTTTATAGATAAGGAAATTGAGGCAAACAGGGTTAAGTGGTTTGACCAGGGTCACACAGCTAGTAAGTGTCTGAATCCAGATTTGAATTCAAGATGAGTCTTCCTGACTCCAGGCTCAGCACTTTATTCACTAAACCCCCTAGCTGCCCTATAAATAAAAATTGAATAAAAATGAATTGAACAGATTGGACTAGAAAATCTTTATGATCCCTTCAAGTTAGAATTAGGGTCTGCTCCATATTGCCCTACTGGAAAGTTGGAGGTGAGATGGGGGAGGATATAGGAGAGAGCAGATTGGAGGAGGGGGTATTCAGTGGGATCGATGTTCTGGGGTGGTGGGTAGGGGAAAGACTGGGAGAAAATTTGTAGCTCAAAATCTTGTGGAAATGAATGCTGTAAACTAAAAATAAACATAAAATTAAAAAAAAAAGAATTAGGGTCTGCTTCCAATGCCTACTTTGACTGAAGATATCTCACTTCATTTTAAGTTTCTAATAATTATTTATGTCAAAGTTTCATCCACAACAGCAACAACAGTGGATCATGGAACATAAAATGTCAATACAGGAAGAGGCCCCAGAGATTGTCTATCCAGCTCCCTCATTTTCCAAAAAAGGAACCTGCGGCTCAGAGAGTGAAAATGACAACCAATTGGGAAAATAGCTTTTGTTCTTATATATTTATGTCAATTCCCTAAATATGTCAGATAGTAGACATTTTTCAGAGATATTTAATACAATTTTTTCCCAGTTAACTTTTCCTTTTCTGTATTTATTTTGTTTGTGCAAAAGATTTTTCATTTAATGCAATTAAAATTGTTGGGGCGGCTAGGTGTAGTAGAGTAGTGAGTAGAGCACCGGCCCTGGAGTCAGAAGGATCTGAGTTCAGATCCGGCCTCAGACACTTAACGCACACACAAACAAAAACCTAGCCGAGTGACTTTGGGCAAGTTACTTAACCCCAATTGCCCTCCAAAAAAAAAAATTGTCCATTTTATTGTTTTCTATGACCACTCCTATTCCTTGTTAAGTGGCAGTTAGGTGTGTTACCCTATATAGATTCATAGCTTGGTAGTACAAATGGGTAGAGTACTGGTACTGGAGTCAAGCAGACTCATCTTCCTGAGTTCAAACCTAGCCTCAGACATTTCCTGGCTGTGTAATCCCTGGTGAGTCACTTAACCCTGTTTGCCTCAGTTTCCTCATCTGTAAATGAACTGGAGAAGGAAATGGCAAACCACTCCAGGATCTTTGCCAAGAAAATCCCAAATGGGATCACAAAGAATGACTGAAATGAATAAACAAATTCCTTTATTTTTAATTCTTAAAATCCTTAAATTTTAATTCTAAAAGTTCTTAAAAAAGAATTTTTATCCTAGCCATAGCTGAAGAAGATATATCCTTCCTTTCTCCTCTAATTTCTTCATGATAAGATCATTTAGTCAACTTACATCATCCACATAAGAGTTAATGGTCCTGCATGAGGCAGGCAGGATTTGGGTTCATCTTTGGAAGGAAAGCAGGGAGCTGGGTGTTTTGAAACCAGGAGGCAAGATAGCAAGATGTAGTCAACAGTTTTCAAAGAGTCAGAGAGAGGAAGATACCAGATTGATGAGATAGCAAGAGTGGCAGTCAGGGTATTCAGGCCAGTCTGAATACACGGGAGCAGGCTGGAACATGAGCTGGGATTTAGTAGGGAGGATTAGGGAGCGTTATGAGGAGCTCCAGGGTCATAAAAGTCAGGTGGGGTGGGAGTGTAGGGAGATCTGCTGAGAGTCTCAGTTTACTACAGTGCCTGATAAATAGTAGAGGCTTAATAAATGGTGGTGGTGGTTGTTATTGTTATAAGTAGTTTCTGGAGTTCAATTTAGCATCTTCTAGCTGCTTCTACATCCCTTTCTGCTGCTTAAGAGGACAGAGTGGAAGACTTGGGGGTTCTTGTTCTTTCTTTCTTTTTTTTTTTTGTTCTTTGGAGGGGGTAAGGTAGGGCAATTGGGGTTAAGTGACTTGCCCAAGGTCACATGGCTAGTAAGTATTAAGTGTCTGAGGCCTAATTTGAACTCAGGTCCTCCTGACTCCAGGGCTGGTGTTCTATTCACTGAGCCACCTAACTACCCCTATTCTTCATTTTCAAAGAAGACCAGACATGGTGGTGCAGTAGAAAGAACGTTGTATTTAGATTCAGAGCAGCCTAATTCAGATTTCAGCTCTGTTAATGTGTGATCTTGAGCAAGTCACTTAACGTCTCTGAATCTTGATTCTCCAGATGTAAGATGAAAAGGATTAAGCTAGGTGACCTCTAAAGTCCCTTCTCTAGATCCATGATCCCATGAACTTACAGTTTAATGGGGAACAGCACACATGCACATCTGTAAATGTGATATAGTGTAGAATGAGGTTTAGGACAGGATCAAGGAAGTCTACTCTCAAAGGGGTTTTGAGGGTGGAGATGTCAATCTGTGAATAGGCCATCACAGGGTTCTTCATAGAAAAGGAAGTATCTGAGCTAAGCCATGAAAAAAGGATTTCAGTAGACAGAAATGCTTCTGGGGCTATATCCGTTGGATTTATAACTGGGAGGGGCCTTAAAGATTATGTAGGCCAATGACCCCCTTTTTTTTAATGAAGAAGAAAATGGGGATAAGTGAAGGAGTTTGCCCAAGGTTACATAAGAAACAAGTAACCAAGTCAAGTTTAAAACTTAGGTCTTTGGGGGTGGCTAGGTGGCGCTGGGAATAGAGCACTGGCCCTGGAGTCAGGAGGACCTGAGTTCAAATCTGGTCTCACACACTTAACACAAAAAAACTAGCCATGTGACCTTGGGCAAGTCACTTAACCTCAATTGCCTACCTTTCCCCTCCAAACACAAAAAGAAAAAAACTCCCCCCCAAAAAAACAAACAAAAAAAAACAACCCCCCCAATGATTATATAGTGCTTATGATTTCTTGGGGTGGCTAGGTGGTGCAGTGAATAAAGCACCAGCCCTGGAATCAAGAGGAGCTAAGTTTAAATTGGGCCTCAGACACTTACACACTTACTACCCATGTGACTTTGGGCAAGTCACTTAAACCCAATTGTCCTCCAAAAAGCAAAAAAAAACCCCAAAAGCTTAGGTCTTTGGACTTCACATCCAATGTTTTTTCCACCCTATGCTGATTCACAATTAGGTGGCACAATGGATAGTGCTGTGTGTCCCGTGTCAGAAAGACTCATCTTCCTGAGTTCACATCTGGCCCCAGACAATTACTAGCTCTGTGACTCTGAGCAAATCACTTAACCCCATTTGCCTCAGTTTCCCCATCTGTAAAATGAGCTAGAGAAGCAAATGGAAAACCACTCCAGGATTTTCGCAAAGAAAACCCCAAATGGGGTCATGAAGAATCAGAAACAATAGGAAAATGAAACAAATGAAACAAAAAAAGTCAGTTTTAAAGACTCAACCCAGAGCTAGGAGCTGCTGAATCCTGACTCAGATCCTTGCTTGCTGTGTAACCTCGACCTAATCATATTCCCTCTCTATGTCTGAGTTATCTTATCTGTGAAATGAAGTGGTTGGTCTTAATGACCTCTAAGGTAATCTTTAATTTTACTGGGATCCTACAACCCTACTAATCTGATTGAACATAAAAGTTCTTTGAGAGCAGAGATTGTTTCATTCATTGTTTTTAGTTCTCCTCCCAAAATCTATTGTGCCTAGCACAATCACTGGCACATGGAAGGTATTTATTAAATGTTTGTTAATTGATTCATTCCATGATCTTCCGGTTCCCTTGACTTCTCCTCTCCCTTACAGGCTTCTTGGCTCCACCCACAATGTCATCCATTGCCCATCACTGCAGATGGTTCATCAGCCACCCAGTGACCTTAGCCTAGAATTTTTCATTGAAATTGTTTTCGAAGGGGTAAGCACATTTGTTGATGAAGCCTAGGGCATTGGTTTCTGGAATGAAAAATTTGGGAACCACTAAGACTGGCAATGAAAGACAAGACAATGAATACAACACATTTTTTAAAATTAGCTTTCCTGCAGACAAGTTTCAAGTTGGCTGTTAAAGAAAAGCATAACTTTCAATTTTGTGTATTCTCCGATTTGTCCTAGAGATAAAGCTGATATCCAAGACTGACATGAAATTTCTTTTTTTTCAAATTTTATTTATTTTATTTTTAATTGATCAAACAAGCATTTTCATCACATAATAGAATTTAAAAAGTGATTGACTATGAAACTGCAAATCTATTATGTACAACTTGCCATTCCTTTTAAATATACAATAATGTTATCATGTAAATTTCTTTTTCCCCTTTTTTTCTTCTCTCCTCACTCCCCTAGAAATGGCTACCATTAGACACAATGGAAAAAGGAAACGAACCTATATGTTCTAAAATGTTTATGGCAGCTTTCTTTGTGGCGGCAAAAACTAGAAATTGCAGGGATGCCGTCAATTGCTGAACAAGTTGATGGAATACTACTGACATGATATTTCACAGAGGGAGCTTGGGAATATGCCTTCTCTCCATTAATTTATTCACAGGCATAGATGAGCATCCTTCTGCAGCTAGACCTTAGAGTTTATTATTTTAAGTCAAAACATGAAGATGTAGTTTTCCTATAGCTCACAAACACTAGAATGACTTTCGAATGATTTGATGTTTTATCTAATAAGGTGTAGAGCAGGTTTTGGAAGACTCTTTCCCTGTGACCTTCAGTGGAAAGTAAATATTCATTTGCTTGGCATCTTCAGGATCAGTTCTGCAAGGAGGCAGAAAGATTAGGCAGTGCTAAATTTGGAATCACAGGACATTAGATCCGGAAGGGATCCCACAGATCACCTAATCAAAAAGCCATTAAATTTATAGCTAGAAGGGACCACAGAGATCATTGAGTCTAAGCCCCTTATTTTATAGATGAGGAAACCAAGGTGAAGGGATATTAAATATCTTCCACAGAGATTACAAGTATTTTAGGTGGGATTGAAATGCAGGACCTCTAACTGCAAAGCCAGTCATTTCATTTGACAGATAAAGAAACCAAGGCTCAGAATAGGGAACTGATTTGTCCGAGGTCTTTGTTCTTACTTTAATAGTTAAAAGATTTGAAGGGTGGTGGCTGAATGGAGGATAGATTGGACTAGGGAGACTGGTGTTCACAGGATGATAAATGTAGAGATGGATGGGTCCATTAGTCTAATCCCCTCATTTTATAGATGACAAGACTGAAACTCACCACGATTAAGTGATATTGTCAAAGTCACACAACTAGTGGAAGAAGAATGGTCTTCTGACCCCAGAATGAGTTTTTCATCATTATCACAAATTTAGACATAGAAAAAATGTTGGAAGCCATCTAGTGCAATTACTTCACTAAAGAAACGGAGGGTCAGTGATATTCAGTGATGTGCCCAAGACCACACTGATGTGTATAAATATACAAAATGTTTACTAAATAAAAACAAGGTGTAATGACAAGCAAAAGAATACTTAGCACCTTGTTTCAGTTCAAGTGTCTTTGAGCTTTGCCCTGGTTATATCAAGTCTTTGTTAAGAAACAGAACCTGTGAATCTCACAGTGGGAGGAACTTGCTGATGCAACAGGAATGGATGGAACAGGGAGGAGCTAATGAACAGATAAAAAGCTGAGCACAAACTGGGGGAGAGCGGAACTGAGAAGGGGAATGGCTGTGGAGGCTGGCACTCTGTTTGTCTGTTCTGTCTGTGTTGATTTTTGTTTATGATACTTTGTACAGAAGCCCTGGGACCTTACTGGAAGCCCTGAAAGAGGATTTTCTTGTTGTCTGTTTACAGAAGTCTTGGAGGAGGGTTTCAGAGGTTCTGGGACTGTATTGATGATGTGTGTTGAGTTCTCAGACCTTGTTGGTGGGTCTGTGTTGATTTCACAGGCAGATAGTGAATCAATGATGGTGCTGGTAATGTGCATGAATGTTGTTTTGGTTCTGTTAAGCTTTGTCTTCCCAGAAACAGAAACTATGAAGGACTTAAGGCGAACTAGATGTGAGTTTCAATATGGAATGGGAACTGGACAAGGAGTTAAGAGCTGCCTACCTTTGAATCCAGATGATGGTTGGGTAAATTCAAGCAAAAGCAGGAACCATGGAAGAGGAACCATGGAATCTGAAAGCCAGCCTCAAGTCAAGATGAAAAGACCTGTGATTGGGTATTTAGTGCTGACTGAGAAGATCATGATTTACTGTGACCTAAGGGTGGAGAACTTTGATCTTTGTACTTTGTGTACCTTAAGGAGGCTTGCTCCTTAAGGATGATTGAGTTAAGGACTCACTGAATGATATTTTTTGTTTAAAACTATGTGGCCACTTTAGTGATAAGTTGCTATGTTATAACATTGTGAATGCTGTACTTTGGCTTCTGTGAATGTTTTGCTTTAGTTTGCTGCTGAATAGAGAGTTCACTGTACTATGTGATCAGAACCTCAAAGCTATTCACAGCAGCAGTCCTCTGGAGAGCTGCTCATACTTGGCTTTACACAAGGTAATTTGGGAATTGTTCCAAAGAGAGGAAAAGTAGAAGCAATTGATTGAGAGGGAAGGCACCAGAAATAAGAGGAGTTAGGGAAGGCTTCCTGTAAAAGATGGGATTTTAATTTGGACTTAAAGGAAGCTAGGGAGGTCAGGAGTATGAGCAGAGGAGGGAGAGCATTACAAGCATGGTGGACAGCTAGAGAAAATGGCCAGAGCTGAGAGATGGAGTATCTTGGTCATGGAACAGCCAGGAGGCCAGTGTTAGGCCATATCTCATGGTATAGTGTGGATGGTGGCTTTCCCAGACCATGTGGTCTTTAAAAGGAAGTTGGGCAGATGACCACTTATCCAAAGGATGGTAGTTAGCCTTTCTCTTAGGTATTAGTTGGACTCGATGACATTGGAGCCCCCTTCTAATTCTGTATGGGTATTCTGATCATCTGGTTCAATATGAACAGGATGCCTAGAAGTGCATAGGATCATAAACTTGAAGCTGGAAGGACCTTTAGAGTTCATCTCATTCTACCCTCTCATTTTACAAGAGGAGGACTACAAAGCCCAGAGAAGTTAAGTAACTTGCCTAAGGTTGCACAGAATTCAAACCCTACTCTTTTGACACTAGATCTATTTTTTCTCCCTTCCTTCTACCCTTCCCCTCATTTCTAGATGCTATTCTCTCTGGTTGAACCCCATGCCTGGAACACTCTCCTCCACTCTTACTAAGGACTACTAACCTCCCTGGTTTCTTTTAAGTCCCAATGAAAATCCCACTTTCTACAAGAGGCTTTCCCCTACCCCCTCTTAATTCCAGTGCTTTCCCATTGTTAATTGTTTTCTATTTGTCCTTTATATAATATATTAGCTTGCATGTCGTCTACCCATTGGATTGTAAGCTGTTTGAGGACAGGGACTGTCTTTTGCCTCTTTTTATATCCTCAATGCTTAGCTCAGTCACTAACACATAGCAGGCATTTAATAAATGTTCATTGGATTGAATTGTACTCTGTGATTAGATTTGTACAAAGCACCATACCTTGCTTACCTTAGTTCTACAAGACCACAATACCACCTAAATATAAATATAGATTCTTTTAATTTTTTTTTCTTTGTAGTGGGAGGCAATCAGGGTTAAGTGATTTGTCCAGGGTCACATAGCTAGTGAGTGTCTGAGGTTGGATTTGAACTCAGGTCCTCCTGATTTCAGGAGCCCTTTCAATCTTAAAACTTCCTTTTTCTATTGCATAACCATATCTCCTTTCTCTTTTACCCAAGAATCCCAGATGGTTCATGTAGATGAAGAGAATCATATTTAAAAGTGGAATGTTCTTTTGAAAGGAAACCCAGCTCTTGGGCCCAGGAATACATCCGACTCATCCCAAGGTCTCTCTACTCTCCTCCCAGCAGCTTGGATATCCTGCAGAAGTCAGTCTTCTTTACAATCAGAGTGTCCAAGTTTTTTTTTTCTCATACAGCCACATGACACCAGGGTGTTTACTGCAGTAGCCACATACCCAGACCTCAGGGCATTTCTCATGAGTCACTCTTCAACTGGGTTAGAGTCTCCTCATGTGGCTGTTTGAGGAGAAATACTGAATTCTAGGTGAGATTGCTGCAGATGAGAATAACAGTGGAACAGAGACTCAGCCTTTGGGGGTTTGAAACTCATAGATCAAGTAAGAACTAAAGTGCTTTGGGGAGGGGAAGTGAGAGTTATTTCTATATGCAGTATTCCCACAGTAGCTTGATAAATTCTCCCTTCTCATTTGGCATTTTTATGGCCATATTTAAACAGAGTTAATAAGTCCCATTGTTCTTAGGAAGGAGTTACTGGCTGCTGGTTGCTGGCTGGCCCTTCATTCTCCCTTGCAGGCAGGAGTTCATTGGCAATCCTTCCCCACACACATACACACTTAATGGTATTTTATTTTTTTTAAGTTGCATGTAAAGATAGTTTTCAACATTCATTTTTATAAGATTTTGAGTTCGAAATGTTTCTCCCTCCTTTCCCTCCCCCTCCCATGCCATTTAAAATACCTATAGACAATATAAAATATTTGGGAGTCTACCTGCTGGAGACAAATCTAGGAACTATATGAACACAATTACAAAACACTTTTCAGACAAAGTCACATCTAAATAATTAGAAAAATATCAATTGCTCATGAGTAGGTCAAACTAAAATAATAAAAAATGGCAATCTACCTAAATTAATTTTCTTATTCAGGGTCATACCAATCAAACTACCAAAAATCATTTGATAGAGCTAGAAAAAATAATAATGAAATTCATTTGGAAGAACAAAAGGTCAAGAATATCAAGGGAATTAATGAAAAAAAATGCAAAGGGAGGAAGCCTAGCCATACCAGATCTAAAACTATATTATAAAGCACGAATCATCAAAACTATTTGGTGCTGACTAAGAAATAGAGTGGTTGGGGCAACTAGGTGGTGCAGTGAATAGAGCATCAGCCCTGGAGTTAGGAGGACCTGAGTTCAAATCCGACCTCAGACACTTAACACAAAAAGTATCCATGTGACCTTGGGCAAGTCATTTAATCCCAATTCCCCTCCAAAAAGGAACAACAGCAAGAGTGGTGGATCAGTGGGATAGGTTTAAGTACAGAAGATAAAGTAGTAAATAACTATAGTAATCTACCATTTGATAAACCCAAAGATTCCAGCTTTTGTAGCAATCTGATAGAGATTATACATGTACAATCATGTTAAACATATACGCACATTAGTCATGTTGTGAAAGAAGAATCAGAACAAAAGGGGAAAACAAGAAGAAAGAAAAAACAAAAAATGTGAAAATAGTCTGCTTCGATCTGCATTCAGGCACCATAGCTCTTTCTCTGGATGTGGATGGCATTTTCCATCATGAGTCCTTTGGAATTGTCTTTGATCATCGTATTGCTGAGAAGAGTTAAAGTTGTTCAAAAATGATAATCATACAATTTGACTATTACTGTGTACAATGTTCTCCTGGTTCTGCTCACTTTACTCAGCATCAGTTTATGTAAGTCTTTCCAGGTTTTTCTGAAATCTGCCTGCTCACCATTTCTTATAGCACAATACTATTCCATTACATTCATATACCACAATTTGTTCAGTCATTCTCCAGTTGATGGGCATGCCCTCTTCTTGATCACCACAAAAAGAGCTGCTATAAATATTTTTACACACGTGGGTCTTTTTCCCTTTTTATGATCACTTTGGGATACAGCCCTAGAAGTGGTATTGCTGGGTCAAAGGATATGCAGAGTTTTATAGCCCTTTAGGCACAGTTCCAAATTGCTCTCCAGAATGGTTGGATTAGCTCACAACTCTGCCAACAAAGTATTAGGGTTCCAACTTTCTCACATCTTCTCCAACATTTATCATTTTCTTTTTCTGTCATATTATAGCCAATTTGATAGGTATGAAGTGGTACGTCAGAGTTGTTTTCATTTTCTTTTATCAATAGTGATTTAGATAATTTTTTTCATATGACTATAGATAGCCTTAATTTCTTCCTCTGAAAACTGCCTGTTCATATCCTTTGGCCATTTATCAGTTGGAAAAGACTTATTTTCTTATATGTTTGACTCAGTTCTCTATATATTTTAGAAATGAGGCTGCAATTTGGCTAATATGACAAAACAGGAAAATGATAAATGTTGGAGAGGATGTGGGAAAGTTGGAACACTGATTCATTGTTAGTGGAGCTGTGAGTTGATCCAACCATTATGGAGAGCAATTTGGAACTATGCCCAAAGAGCCATAAAAATGTGCATACCTTTTGACCCAGCAAGACAACTTCTAGGGCTGTATCCCAAAGAGATCATAAAAATGGGGAAAAGATGCACATGTAAAAAAAATATTTATAGCAGCTCTTTTTGTGGTGGCCAAGAACTGGAAATTGAAGGGATGCCCATCAATTGGGGAATGGCTGAACAAATTGTGGTATATGAATGTAATGGGATACTATTGCACTATCAGAAATGATGAACAGGTGGACTTCAGAAAATCCTGGAAAGACTTATATGAACTGATACTGAGTGAAGTGAACAGAACCAGGAGAACATTGTTCACAGAAACAGCCACAGTATTCGATGACTGATTTTGATAGACATGGCCCTTCTTAACAATGCAAGAACCTAAAACAATTCCAAAGGACTCATGATGGTAAATCCACACCCACATTCAGAGAAAGAACTATGGAGTCGGAATGCAGGACAAAGCAGACTATTTGTTTTGTTTTGTTTTTTCTTTCTCATGTTCTCTCCCATTCATTATAATTTCATGCAATATGACTAATGTGAAAATGTGTTTAATAGGAATGTATGTGTAGAGCCTTATCATCTTGCATGCCATCTTGGGAAGGAAGGGAGTAGGGAGGGGGAGAAAATTTAAAACTTATGAAAGTGAATGTTGAAAACTAAATATATATATATATATATATATATATATATATATATATATATTAAAGAGTCTAATAAGATGCAAAGATTCCTAAAGGGAAATGTTTTCTTAATTCTTCATAGTAGCCAATCACTCTAAATGGACATGGCGTTCTAAGAGAGACATAGTTATATAAAATTGAAGATGGCTCAAATGTCAAGAGAAAGATATGAGGAGTGTGCAGTATATAACCAAAGATGACTTGAACTGATCTGGGTATATGTTATTTCCTCCTTCCTAGAGGACAGAGATGGTTTGGTTCCTGCTGACACTATTTAGTTAGTTTGCTATTTTTTTTAAATTCCCTGGCACAGATCCTGGCCCACAGCAGGCTCCTGATTAATGATTGTTGAGATGAATGCAACAAATAGCAAATATGTTTGAGGATTTTGCAGGAAATTGGTTTCTAGTTCTCTAGTTTAGTGTTTGAAGAATACAATGCCTTTCCTGATTTGAAAATCAGGAAAAAAAATTTGAACGTCATTGTTCTTAAGGCATATATGTTCTAAATTTTTAAAAAAATCATTGACATTTCCACACAGCAATAAAATCTGCTTTTTCTTACAGTGCAACAACAAAAAAAAGATATGAGGCCTTTATAAGAAACACTGGCAATAAAAATTATTCCCCAGCTTTCTGATTTCCTTCTAATCATGGTCGCATTGGTTTTCTTTGTGTAAAATCATTTTAATTTAATGTAATTAAAATTATCTATTTTGCATTTAATAATATTCTCTATCTCTTGTTTATTTAAATTCTTAATTTCCTTAATTCTTTGCTAAAGTTGTTAAATTCTTTCCTTCTCCATAGAACTGACAGATAAACCATTCCTTACTTCTCCTAATTTGCTTATGGTATCAGCCTTTATATCTAATGTGCCCATTTTGACCTTTTCTTGCTATACGGTGTAAGATGTTGGTCCATTCCTAGCTTCTGCCATACTATTTTCCAGTTTTCATAGCAGTTTTTTGTCAAATAGTGGGTTCTTATCCTAGAAGCTGGAGTCTTTGGGTTTATCAAACAGTAGATTACTGTAATCATTTACTACTATGTCTTGTGTACCTAACCTATTCCACTAATCCACCACCATATTTCCTAGTTAGTACCAAGTGGTTTTAATGACTGCTGCTTCATAATATAATTTTAGATGTGGTACAGCTAGGCCACTTTCCTTTGCCATTTTTTGTTAACTCCCTCGATATTCTTTATCATTTATTCTTCCAGATGAATTTATTTGTTATTCTTTTTTGTTCTATCAAATAATTTTTGGTAGTTTGATTGGTATGTTCCTGAATAAGTAAGTTAATTTAAGTAGAATTGCCATTTTTATTATATTAGCTCAGTCTACCCATGAACAATTTATATTTTTCCAATTCTTAAGATGTGACTTTATTTGTGCGAAAATGTTTTGTCTCGGCAGGTAGACTCCCAAGTATTTTACATTGTCCACAATTACTTTATATGGAATTTCTCTTTATATCTCTCGCTGCTGGGCTTTGTTGGTAATATATAGAAATGCTGATGATTTGTGTGGGTTGATTTTATATCCTGCAATTTTGCTAAAGTTGTTAATTATTTCAAGTACTTTTTTAGTTGATTCTCTGGAACTCTCTAGGTATACCACTATATCATCTTCAAAAAGTTGTAGTTTTGTTTCCTCATTGCCTATTCTAATTCTTTCAGTTCTTTTTCTTCTCTTATTGCTAAAGCTAAAATCTGTAGTACAATATTAAATAATAATGGTAATAATGGGGCATCCTTGTTTAACCTCTCATCTTACTGGGAAAGCTTCTAGCTTATCACCACATATAATGGTTGCTGATGGTTTTAGATAGATATTACTTGTCATTTTAAGGAAAACTTCATTTACTCCTATGGTTTTTAGTATTCTTAATAGGAATGGGTACTCTATTTTGTCAAAAGCTTTTTCTGAATCTATTAAGATAATCATATGATTTCTATTAGTTTGGTTATTGATATGATCAATTTGCTGATAGTTTTCCTAATAGTAAAAATCCCACCTGCTCATAGTGTAAATCCCACCTGCTCATAGTGTATTATCTTTGTGAAAAATTGCTGTATATCTTTGCTAATATTTTATTTAAAATATTTGCATCAATATTCATTAGGGAAATTGGTCTATAATTTTCTTTCTCTGCTTTGGCTCTTCCTGGTTTAGGTATCATCACTATATTTGAACTCCAGCTTCATCTTGCCTGCAACTATGCCTCCTCCATACTCTGGGTTTTCTTCATGCCATCGTGAGCAAAATCTTCCATCTCTAACACTTTAACTTTATGTATTATCTCCCTCCTTATATTGGAATGTAAGCTGGCTAAAGGCAAGGCATGTCTTGCTGGCTTGTACTTACAGACTCAGCACTTAACAGAGTGCTTAACACATAGGAAGCACTGAGTATCTTCTTCTTTTCCTCCTCCATTATTTTCACCTCCTCTTCTTGAATTTATATATGAGCTACATTAATTATTTACTTGGTAGGAGAGGTATCCTGCTTAACTCCTTGTCTAATACCTCATTGTATTGTGAAGGTGGCCCTGGGTTCTTTGTATGGAAGAAAATGAATTTGTACAAAATAATGTTGAAAGTAACAGATAACTTCTAGAAACACCTTCTGTAGGAGGTGGCATTTGAACTATAGGGCATTAAGTTTTTGTTTTATTTAAATTATTTAAATTTTATTTATTAAAATTAAATTAGTAATTTTGTCTTAAATTTAAATAAATTACCCAATTAAAATTTTAAATGCATTATTTAAATTGGACTGAATTTAAATTTTACATTTTAATAAATTATTTTAATTTACCAATTTAATAAAACTATTCTTATTTTGAATTTAAAGTGTTATATTTAAAATACATTTTCATTTAGAATAAATTGTTTAAATTAAGTTAATAAATATATAAATAATACATTTTATTTAAATTCAATTTAACTTTAAATTATTTGACTTAATGATAAAATAATTTTTATTTTAAATTTAAATAAATTAAAATAGAGATTAAAAAAATTCAGTGATGCCTTTTTTTTACTTTTGATGACCTTGTTTTACCCACCTTGTAACAAAGACGATTAAGCCCCCAAAACTGTCTGACTGTATGCAACATTCCACTCACATTACTCACTTTCACCCACCCCCACCTCTATACCTAGAGGAAGGAAGTGTTTCATCATCTCATCTCTTGGACTGATTGTGCCCCTGGGTTCTTGAAGGCTAGGTCAACAGAACGAAATCTTGGGCAATCCTAGTAAGTTAAAAAAAATTGCTTTTTGAGTGTGAATCAACAATAGACTGTATGGTCATTTAAGGATCAGCCAGACTGAAGCTGGAGATTCTCATTACCACAGGATTGCCATCAGGTAGTGAATTGTTTTGGCCACAACCCATAAATTCAGGTATTAAGGTGTGGAGGCATTGTGACTCATCTTTGCAGAGGGAGAACCACAAAGATTAAATTATATATAGCTTTTGATATGATGAAGGAGAAACCTGAAACCAGGAGATCCCCTCTGACTCTTAAGTTTTCACCTAAGTCCATGAGAGTTGTGTGGTCAGGCATTTAACAAACAGTTATTCTCAGAGGGCAGAAAGAAGCAGGAAAATTAATGATAAAGAAATAACAGCATGCAGGATAATAGGGAGCCATGGGGAGAGGGAGGAAGAGGAGGGATAGGAAAGAGGGGGTAGGGGAGAAATAACTTATATTCAATCAGCTTGCTTTCTAGCTTAGACTATGCCCCTAAATAGTGTTTGACCTCTGCTGTTTAAGATTATAGAAGAATGTATGAGACATTTTAAGAAAATTTTCAATTAAAATGATTATAATTTTCTGGAAACTTTGCAATTTGGAGTAGGCTTCAGAGATATAGTTCTGTGGAGATAATTCACATAAATGAAACAGTACATTCCCTGGAAGTGCCTAAAGAATGAAGGTGTTCCTCTCCCCCTCCATTCCTTTATCCCCTCCCCTTTTCTCTTCCCCCTCTCCATTTCCCTTTTTCACACTTTTCTTCTCCCCCTTTCCCTTCCTCCTCTCTCCCTCTCTACATCTCCTGCTTCCTTCCTTTCCCCCCTACTCCCCTCTCTCTCATCTCCTCTTCTCTCTCCCACTTTCTCACCCTCTACTTCCCCTTTAGATTACCTTTACCATAGATTAACATTGGGGAGACCTCAAAGTCACCTAGGATGTATAACATAACATGACACAGTAGAATATGATCTTAAAAAAAAAAGAAAAAAAGAAGATCTGGATTTGTACTCACAAGACTTGAGTTCGAATTTCACCTCCCCTACTTAGTCCTCGTGCGATTTTTGTCACTTCTATCCTCAGAGTTTTAAATTCTCTTCTGTAAACTTGAGGGAGTTGGACTAAATGATATTAAGTATTTTCAAATTGTACATCTATGCATCCAGAACTGTGCAAGTTGCTAGAGGAGGGGAAATGGAAAGGAGAAATGGGAGGATTCAACCTTGCCCTCTGGGTACTTAGCAGCTAGTTGGAAATTCTGTAGTCAGAGCTCTCCAAGTGTTGTCTTATGAAGTAAAACCCTCTCTGTTTGGGAAGAGACTGAAAGTTCACAAACTTCATGCACTTCCATGAAAATAAAGAACATTATTGGTAATATCCTATGGAGTCTTGGTATGAATACTTGTAATAGGGTCATAGATTTCAAAAGCAGCTAGGTGGCACAGTGGACAGAGTGCCAGCTCTGGAGTAAAGAAGACCTGAGTTCAAATCCATCCTCAGACACTTGCTAGCTGTGCGACCCTGGGCAAGTCACTTAACCCTGTTTGTCTCAGTTTCCTCATCTGTAAAATAAGAAGGAAATGGCAAGCCATCTTTGCCAAGAAAACCCCAAATTGGGTCATGAAAAATCAGAAATGACTAAATAGTAACATCATAGATTTAAACCTGCCAGTTAGGTCAACCCTTAAATTTTATGGATGGGGTAACTGAGGCAAGGGAGATTAAGTAACTGGTTGGAGGTCACATAAGTACCAAAAGCAGGATTTGAATTGAGATTCTCTGGCTCCATAGTCAGCGTTCTCTTCACTGTTGCCTCCCAACAGAAATGTACCCACAACCCTAGTTAAATAAACATGTTTATACTTATTCTTTGTCTAAAGATATTGACCCAAATAAGATTTTAGCTTTAACATGAGAAGACCCCTGGCGCTAAGAATCAGAGTGCTTTGACTTAGCTTCCTTGATATGAGATGTTCTGGCCAGTGCTTAATTAAATTGATGTTTGTGAGATTATAGGAATCAGATGACCATAAGGAATCAATAAATTTATAAAAATTCTTAAGATTTCATGGACAGTTTTTTATGATTAAATGTAATTTGGCTCTTCAGCATTGACTTGAAGCTTTTGTTTCATTTCCAAGACAGATATTTTTCCAAATACTTTCATCATTATTTTTAGCTGTCTGGATTTTTTTTCTGCCCATGCTACTTTTATTAATATTCCTGCAGAATAAAAATGTTATCTGACATAAATGAAAACCTTCTACTCCAAAGCAACTGTTAACCCCATTTGGCATTTGTGTTTTTTTTCTTCCCTAAACAGTAGGAACCAAATCATATAGGATTGAATTGTCTCCCTTCTTTCCCTCTCCCCTCTCATGTTATCAATGTTTCAAGACTTTATCTGGAAATCATTCAATATTCTTTTGCTCTGTTGTAAGTGAGTGAGTGAGTGAGTAAGTAAGAAACAGAGACATACTTCAAGTAGGAGTGAAGCTTCATATGAGAGAGATTTGAAAGAAAATATGCACAGAAGAATGGGTTACATTCCTCATTTTTTTCCAGTTGGAATTTTGTCATTCAGCCAGGATTAGAAGTTCCTTCATGGTAAAGACTAGGAGTAATCCAATTCAATGAGCATTTATTATATGCCTCCTGTGTGCCATATAATTTAGTCTCTGGAAATGTTCAAAATACTGAATATACGAGAATAATTATGTGACCTAATCAATTTGAATAATAATAATAGTGAGAATTCACATAGAAATGTAAGGTTTGCAAAACTGCATTACAGATATTATCTCATTTTGTCCTCACAACAACCCTGGGAGTGATGTGTTATTATTTTCCATTTTATAGATGATAAAACTGAGGCAGAGAAAGGTTCAGTGACTTGTTGGGGTCATCATACAGTTGGAAAGTGTCTGAGGTTAGATCTGAACTCAGGTCTTCCTGACTTTGGGTTTAATGCCCAAGTTAAGTTAAATACCACCTAGCTGTCTATTTGGATGTTCTTTCCTAAAAGACCAATTCCAACTCACCTATGGCTACCTATGTTGTGCAGCTCTTCCCTTTAAGCTAATGAGATGATGGGACTGGACCCTAAAATGAAGACTATGTCTCTGGAAGCAAGCCAGTGCCTGAACTGTATTGTCAGGGTTCAAGCACCCCAAACTGCAACAGTGCTTCCTCCATCATCATGCTGGAGGCTTTCCTCATTTTCTCCTAACATCTAGAGATTACAGTGGAGCACTCCTTAGCTATGATGCATTTTCTTGATGGTATAATTTACTAATATTCTTTGAATTTTCTCATCCATTTATTGTAGCCTACCCACCATGTGCCTTTCCCATTGCCCCTGTGTGATAATCATTTTTAATTCTTTGGAGATTGCTTTATTTTATATCTCATTGCCTTCCAGAAATATTAATAGCATGTGGGGATTTAAGAGATGGTTTCTGAGAATATAAAGAGCGAAACTAAACAATTCCTGCCTTCCAATCCCTACATTCTATTGGAGGATGGGGGGAGAAAGAACAGCATGTTACATAGGTAAGCAAATATATACATGATAAATACAAACCAGTTTGAGGTAAGGGAAAGAGCACAAATTGGGAGAATCAGGAAAAGCTTAAGATGTTTCAGGGAGAAGGACATTACCCATTGGGAAGGCTACCTAATGTAGGTAATACTTAAGTCGGATTTTTTTTTTAATGGGTGGGAGAGTTTAGGCAAGATAGATTAATAGTCATGACTAAGCCCAGCATCTCTTCATTATGTCAACATGGCAACAGATGTTCCAAATAAAGTATAAAACACACACATAAGAACAAAAAAAGTGAAAAATTAAAGTGGAAATTTCCTCACAGGAAAATTACCTAGCAGGAAAAAAAAAGAAAACCAAACCAAACAAACTCCAGTGTCTAATGTGGTATCGAACTATCCCTTTAATATGCTGCTCTGTTTATATGGAGCAACTTAAGAGTGAAAGGGAGTAAAAAGTATTTTTACATGAAGTAAAAGAGTTATATCAGCTATTAAAGGAAATAAGACATTGTTGCTATTATAAATTAACATTTTAATGCCTAAAAAGAGTAGAAAAAAACCCTTTTATTTGATTAAAAAACTGATCAAATACGTGCATATTTCAGTGAAGATCAGAGCAGTGTTCCATAGATAATGAACAGTAACACAAATAGAAATGCCCAAATTACCTTGTGAATAATGTAGAATGATGTCTACTTTGTATGTAAACATTTTCATGCTTTACAGAGGCAAGGAAAGAACTTTTTATTTGTTAAAAAGTGGAAAGATAGAGTAGTAGGAAGTATAATATCAAAGTGAGATGAGAAAACGAGAAGTTGGACTGTGCTGAAGACATACAATTTCAAGAAATTATTGTGCTTAAAAAGTTAAATTTGCCAGATGGAAAAAGAATCTCAAAAGTTCACTGAGGAGATTCATTCCTTCAGAGTTAAGACTGGAGCAAATGGAAGCTAATGACTTTATGAGAAATCAAGATGCTGTTAAGCAGATCCAAACAAACGAAAGTTTAGAAGGCAATGTGAAATATCTCATGGGAAAAACCACTGACCTGGAAAATAGATCCGGGAGAGACAATTTAAAAATTATTGGACTACCTGAAAGCCATGATCAAAGAAAGAACCTAGAAATCACCCTTCAAGAAATTCTCAAGGAAACTGCCCTGATGTTTTAGATCCAGAGGGCAAAATAGAGGTTGAAAGAATCCACAGATCACCTCCTGAAAAAGATCCCAAAAAGAAAACTCCCAGGAATATTATAGCCAGGTTCCAGAATCCCCAGATCAAGGAGAAAATACTACAAGCAGCCAGGAAGAAACAATTTCAATATTGTGGAAACACAATCAGAATATCCCAGGACCTGGCAGCTTCTACACTGAGGGATTGAAGGGCATGGAATATGATATTCCAGAGGGCAAAAGAACTGGGAATAAACCCAAGGGTCACCTACCCAGCAAAACTGAGTATTTTGTTTCAGGGGAAAATATGGTCATTCAGTGGAATAGAGGACTTTCAAGCATTCTTGAGAAAAAAACAGAATTGAATAGAAAATTTGACATCCAGACCCAAGAAGCAAGAGATGCCTGAGAAGGTAATCAGGGAAAAGAAATCAAAAGGAACTTATCAAAGTTGAACTATTTACATTCCTATATGAAAAAACAATAACTGTGAGTGATGATATCTTTCTCACTATGAAAATAATGGAAGAAGGGTGTGTGGTCATATGAATACATATGTGAATGTGTGTGTATATGGATAGAGGGCATAGGTTGAATTTGTTGGGAAGGGAGAATACTCAAGGGATGAAATTATGAGGTGAGAGAGGAAAGTGGCAAGAGGAGATGGGGAAAGACAGGGTAGGGTAAACTATCTCATCTAGAAGAAGCAAGGGGAAGTGGTTGCAAGGGAAGGGGAGAATAGGAAGGGGGAAAAAAAGGCAAATCCACATTCTCATTGAATTTGGTTCAGGGAGAGAATGACATACATACTAAATGGGATATCTCAACCTGCAGCAGAATAGGGGGAAGGGGGATGAGAGGAGGGATGATTGATGGGGGGGGGGCATCCTTGGGGGGAGGGGAGGTTAGAAATACCCACTATAGAAGAGGGACAGGATCATGTAGGGAATAGACCAGGTGGGGGGTGGGAAGAGTGGGAGGGAATTATAAGCAGCCTTGTACAATATATCTACTATGATAATGTTTTGCATAGCTAGACATGTACACATTTACTGAATTACTTATCTTCCCAGAGGGAATGGGTGACAAGGGAGGAAGGAAATGGATCTGAAATTCGAGGTCTTAAGATTAAATGTTTCAAATATTAATACTCTTTTGCTTATAATTGGGAAATAATATGTGCAGGCATTGGGACACAAATATTCACCTTCCTCTAATGGAAAAGTCGATGGGGGTATGGGAGAAGGTATGGGAGAGAGCAGATTGGAGGAAGCGATATCTTGTGGGACTGCTATTCTGGGAGGTTGGGTAGGGGAATAACGGGGGGAAATGATTATAACTCAAAATCTGGCGGAAATGAATGATGTAAAACAGAAGTTAATAAAGCATTTGTTTAAAAAAAAAGAAATTATTGTGCACCAGTTCACTTTGCACATATTTGTTTTATGACTAAAATGGGTGAAATTTTAAAAATTAGAAATCATATGAGCATTTGGAGACAGTTACCATTTTGACTTCATAGAAGAAATTTAGGGAGTTGCTTCCTTTTAAGCAGAAAGTGCTCAACAGTAAAGAATGAAGACAGCTAGACACATAGAGATAAAATTAGATTGTTCACAAGAACCTGTGGCTAATAAGTTCAGTAAGGAAAATGAAGGAAAGTCTGGCATCTATGAAGAATGGAAGTAAAATCAATGAAAGATGAATGAAAAAAAACCCCATGAAGTGGAAACCCAGCAGCTTAGAATAGTTGGTGGAAAATCTTTATAGCTATTAGATTTTTAGAGGAATAAAATGACCCAAGTGAAAGATAAAATTACAAGTAGTGTCAGAGAATAGAGACAAATATGATTTCTATAATGGAACAGTAGAAGGAAAAGCTGATCCTGAGGTATATGAGAAGAACAGTTTCCAAACATAGAGGAAGGGAATATGTATTAAATGAACCTTACTCTTGCCTGAATCAGAAAAAGGACTATTGAACTCATCACACACACACAGGAGGGGGTGGTTAGGAGGAAGGATAATAATAGCGAGGGGGGAATAGTTACATGCAAAACAATTTGGGATTGGAAACCCCCCAAAACTGAAAGAAGAACCTGAGAGGAAAAATTGACTACACAGCAGAGGGGCTGAAAAAAAAAGGGGGTTTGCCTGTTCCTGTGGCAATTAGAAAGCTCAGTTGACTGAAGGCTTCAGTCAGTTGCTTTCTGATTGGTGGGGGAGAAAATTGATTTCAATGGCTAATAATAACCATTACCCCACCCTTTAGTTGGAGAGAGTTAAAGGATCCCCTAAAACATCTCCTGTTGCTTTCTGCTGCTCCATCTGATTTGAGGAGGGAAAGAGGAATAGAATACAGACTTTGTAGCTACTTTGAATCAAGGTCACCTGGATAAGTATATTTGTCTTGCTTAACAAGCCTACCTGAGTTATAGTCCTATGAGCTTTGCTATAACTGGACAACACATCATCCACATGAGTGGAAAAATACCCTGCTTCTTAAGTCTCACACTTCTCTAGCCTAAAGGAAACTGCAATTACTATTAAGAGGTAACACTTTCTAAATTCCCATTTAAGGATGATTTTAAGTTGAAAGAACATATTAAAATGTATGTTTCTGTATAGAGAGAATTTGCTGAAGAACAGCAAGAACTAACAGATAAGCAGTTAGCACAGAAGCAGTTTTGTATAGTGCAGATAGAGATTACTAAGTGGACTGGCAACATCAAAAAAATTCAGAATTGAGAGTTATCCTGAGACCATGGGTTTTCCGACTTTATGTGCTTTCCTGCTAGAGTCCTGTAAGTGTATGCCCACTCTCCTCCACAGATACTTATTGCATTGGTGGGACAGTGTGACCCAGATTTATGTGGTGACTGTGATAGTTCTTTAGCATATTTGGGCTAAGATAACATGTACTATTATTTAGTTTATAATGAGCGTATTTATGATGTTACTATTTCTTTTTGTCATGTTGATAAGTCAATAATTATGTCTAAAATATAAAAGTATCATTATTGTGAGGAGTTGATTTGTATAAATATAATAATCAGTATGTTGGCTTGTCTATGTCCACTAAGGTCTGTTGTATCTGGTTGCAAAAATAGAAATGCATTGATGGGGGCTAAACTAGAATGGTAAGTAGGAAGATGCATTTCCTCTCAACAGGGTTATTCCCAGGATGCTGAGAGAGCTTGAGAGTAAATATATGGTTCTCATTTAAGTCACTGAAAAGAGAAAAATTTCTAAGATAGAACCCTGGAAGAAGAACTTTATATTGGTGGTCTGTCTCTGAGAATATAAATCTAGAAGGGTGGGAGGGTAGATTGGAATAAATGGTCCAATGCAAAGAGTAAGTAGGTGTTGACTTACCCAGTTGAGAGGCGTTGAGACCATATTATTAATATTAAATAATGAAATAAATAAGGAAAATGTATTATGGGGTAAAAGAAATAAACTTAGAAATAGAGAACAGTGAAAAACAATAAATGCAAAGGTACATAGAGATAAAATTAGATCGTCCACAAGAACCTGTGGCTAATAAGTTCAATAAGGAAAATGAAGGAAAGTCTGGCATCTATAAAAAATGGAAGTAAAATCAATGAAAGAGAATGGAAAAAAAACCAAACAAACCTCATGAAGTGGAAACCCAGCAGCTTAGAATAGTTGATGGAAAATCTTTATAGTTATTAGATTTTTGGAGGAATAAAATGACCCAAATGAAAGATAAAATTATTACGTAGTGTCAGAGAACAGAGAAAAATATCATTTCTATAATGGAACAGTAGAAAGAAGAGCTGATCCTGGGGCATATGAGAAGAACCGTTTCCAAACATGGAGAAAGGGAATATGTATCAAATGAATCTTACTCTTGTCTGAATCAGAAAAATGACTATTGAATTCATCACACACACACACACACACACACACACACACACACACACACACACGGTTAAGATGAAGGAGTGAATAGTGAGGGGGAAAAAGTTACATGCAAAACAATTTCAACTTCTAAGAGTGAATCCTAAAGTGGGAATTAAATATTAAATTAAATTAAATATTAAAAAATAAATTAAAGTTAAGAACCAATGACAGAGAAAAGCCAATGGAACAGAAGCTCATTACTTCAGATACAAACCATTAGTGGTGACTACAAATGGTAACCATTTTCTTCTTCTTTGTAAAGAGTGAAGTGGGGCACCAAGAGAGAAAACATAACTGGGAAGTAATCTTTGCATCAAATTTCTCCAATAAAAGTCTGTTACTTAATATATATATTAATATTATATATAATATATATATTAAATATATATATGGAATGTTTTCAAATATATGAGAACAAGAGTCATTACCCAATAGACAAATGATCAATGGATACAGAAGGCTATTTTCGAAGGATGAAATCAAAGCTATCCATAAACAAAAGAAAAATGCTCCAAACAACGAACAATTAGAAAACTGCACACTAAAACAACTCCAAAGTTCTACCTCATACCCATAATATTGGCAATGATAAAAAAAGAAAATAAGAAGTATGGGAGAACAGTATAAGAGGACAGGTACAGGAACGCAAATACCCCTTTGGTTGAACTGAGAATTGGTTTAATCGCTTTTCTGGAGAATATTTGGAGCTATTCCAAAATAATTAATAAACTGGACATGTCTTCAGCTCAGTATTACTACTAGGTTTATACCTCAAAGAAATAAAAAAGAGGAAAAGGGTACATATGCACAAAAATATTTATAGCAGTACTTTATGTTATATCAAAAATGGGAAACTGGGTTGACTTCCTGGAGCCAAGATGGTGGAATAAGCAATAAATTGTTGTAACTCTCACATATTTACCTCCAAACAGCCATAAAATAGTGCCCCCAAGCAAATCCTGGAACATCAGAACCAGCAGAAAGATGGAGTGAAATAATCTTTTAGCCCAAGAAACTTGGAAAATAAGCAAGAAAGGTCCTTCTTGCTAGAGTAAAAGGGGAACACATTGCAGGACAGGGAGCATCCTAGCAAACCAGTTGCAAGGCCCACTTCAGCAAACCAGCAGGAGATCTTGAGCCCCAGTGTGGTAGATCAGGCAAACACCAACACCCTCCACATGCCTCATGGTATAGCCAGTGAAACCAGCAGATCCCAAGCCCTGAGAACTACCACTTCTTCATTGTAGCCCTGGGAAAACAGGCATCCTCCAGCATGATGAGAAGGTAGACTAGACCTCCATGTGCTTCAGTGTAGAGCCCCGCCCCGACTCCCTGCCCTGGGAAACACAGAAACACACCATGGGGCATTGGCACCACCACTATGACCCCAGCTCAGCACCAGGTAAACTGCTAGAACCCTAGGGCTTCCAGCAGCACCAGCCACTTTGAATCCCACCCCCTCAACACAGTATCAGACACAAGTATCCCTCAGGAGACTCAGGGCAACATCAATACAACACCAGGTAAACAGCCAGGACCTGCAACCACTGGCACAAGAAGCCTGAGACAGAGCCCCTTCCATCCCAGGGGGGCAGAGTTCAAATTTAAAAGAAAGGAAAAAGGCCAAAAAATGGGAAACTAGGGTGGTGCCCATCAATTGGGGAATGGCTGAGCAAATTATGGTATATAAATGAAATGGAATATTACAACACTTAGCACAGTGCCTGGCATATAGTAGGTGCTAAATAAATGTTTATTGATTGATTGTTGTGCCATAAAAATAAAAAAAAGAAATTTTGGAAGATTTTTATGAAATGATGCCAAATGAAATGAACTAAAGGAAGAGAATATTTTCTACAATAACAATTTGGCAAGGAAATATAACTTGGACTTCCAAACTGTAATTAAAGTGATGATTTGACCTATGATGAAGCATGTTCCCCACTTTTTGATAAAAAAGCAATGAACTCAAATTGCAGAAAGAGACATTTTCAGATATGGCCACTGGGTAGATTGGCTATACTTTACTACGTTTACTTGTTACAAGCTGGGTTGGGCTTTTTTTTTAAAACTGGGAGGTAATATATGGGGATTAAAGGGAACTTACAATGCTGATACCAAAACAACAAAAGAAAGTCATTGAAACATTTTTAAAATGCATAGGAAAGAACAGAAAAAGGCACAAAAAAGAAGTAGTTTTGATGGTAGCTTATGAAATTTGTTATAGAATAGAGATGGACAGTTTCATACTCTACTTTTTTATGTTCTGCTTTGTGTATATGTGTGTATATATATGTGTGTGTGTGTGTGTGTACATGCACATATACATAAACATATATATGTTATGTTCAGAATAAAAATTGTTGCAATATAAAGATTCAAGCTCTTCATAAATGAATGTCTGGGTCAACTAGGTGCGATGCACAGAGCACTGGGTCTGAAGTCAGGAAGACTAATCTTTCTGAGTTCAAATCCAGCCTCAGATACTTTCTAGCTGTGTGACCCTGGACAAGTCACTTAATCCTGAACTCTGCCTCAGTTTCCTCATCTATAAAATAGGATTTGATTAAATGACCTCTTAGTTTCTTTTCAGTTTCTTTAAGTCTATGACTCTATAATGCTTTATGTACTTGTTAATGGTTTTTTTTTAATTCATTCATATGTGTTTTAAGCATTTCTTTGGTGATTTAGGAAATAAAAAGCTTTCCTATTCCTGATATCTACTACTTTGTACAGTACCTTTCTGATGAGATTCTGCTGACTTTATAGAGGAACCTTATAGAACTATACCTACGCTTTAAGAGATTTTCCCTAGAATTCTGGGATGAGAACTTAATGAATCTGAGAGAGTATTTAAACAATAACAACAAAACCCCCCTGATTCCTCTATTTGTGACTAGGTTAGCCACCCAGGAAGAATCTTGAGTGCTGCTTGAATCCAGAGCTAGGATCTCTTGTGGGAAGCTCTCCTTTCAGGGCACAGGTTACATTTAAATGGATGAAACAATACGGTTAATACTTACTTCATGGGGTTGTTGGGAGGTTTAATTCAATCCATCCATCCATCAATCAATCAATCAATCAATCAATCAATGCTTAATAAGTGTCCACCAGGTACCAGGCACCTTGCTAAACTCTGAGGATATTTCTTTGCCTTCAAGGGGCTTACAATCTAACAGGGGAAAAAACATACAAATAAATGCATGCAAGGTGAGCTATGTACAGGATGACAGAAAAATAATAGAGAGTCACTGGAATTAAGAGGGGTTGGGGAAAGTTTCTAGTAGAAGGATCTTGGGACTTAAAAGAAGCCAGGGGAAAAATATATGGAAAAACTGAAAAAATACGAAAAGTGCTATAATCATTATTATTAACTCACATAGCGATGGAACCATTGTACTCCAAAAATACAATTAAGAGAGATTCTTATAAGCAATTAGATGAAGCAAATTCCATATCAAAAAGTACCTTTGCAAATTCAATGAGGGACTGACCATCGAGTCCAGTCCTGATAAGTTTGTACAGCTTCAATTCCCTACACGGAAGAGTCTAGGGAACCTGCTTCCAGGAGAATCACAGTGACTCATAATGGAATTACACTGGAAGGACTTTGTAGCATGTGTTACATTATGTAACTGGTTTTGATCTACTAACCACCTTGGTAAGGAAGAGCCCTTTCTATTGGCTAGGGATTCTTTCAAAAGGCACTAGCTGACCAGAATACTCAGTCCTCTGCTTTGACTAACTTTTCCCTGCTCTCAGCATTCCAGTGAGGGAAGAGAGAAAATGCTGTGGGTCCTCATCAACTGAAGCTGACAAATCTTTTATGGATAATGATGCAATAAAAATAGTCAATAAAGCAAACAGGAATGAAAATGCAATCTAAATAGACTAAATAATGATTTCCTAACTGAGTGAATCACACCAAATCAGAGAAATAACAATGATATTCTATTAAAGGAAGGTAGTAAGATTGACACATTTCAAAATTTAAGTGGTGTAACTAAAGCAGTTCTTAGAAGCAAATCTTGATCTCTGGGACCTTACATTAACAAAAAGAGAAAAAGGAAAATAATCAGCTGAATTTAAAGTTTAATAAGTAATAAAAACAAGTCATTAACAATAAAAAACAAGCATAATAGAGAAAAAATTTAAAATTAAGTGCAACAATTTTTTAAATTTAAAATTAAACTAAAATTCAAAATAAAAATGGCTTTTAAAGGCTGATAATTGATAAATTATTGACAAATTTAATCTTAAAAGAAGCAAAGCAAATCACCAAAATAAAATATTGACATAAAAACAATGAATGAAAAGAAAATGAAAATTATAAAAAAAAACTTTTGTAATTATGATCTTTTAATAAAGTTGAAAATTTAATGAAATGGACAAATGCATATAAGGTTTAAAGTTCCCAAATTAACAAAGTGGGAAATAGATCATCTCAATAGTTCAGTCTCATAAAAGTAATTGCTCGAGTCATAAATGGACTTTCAAGGAAAATAATTTTGGACTAGATAGATTCACAAGTGAATTCTATCATCAAAAACAAAACAAAACAAAAAAAAACCACCACCACCACCAACAACAACCCAAAAACTCATATAATTTCCATGCCACCTAATTGTCTTCAAAAATAGGTAGAGAAGGAGCCTTACCACATTGCCTGCAAAGACAAATATTGTCCTGATGCCCAAATCAGGTAGGGGTGATGATGAGAAAGAGAACTTTAAACCAATATCATTAGTTGGAGTCATAGAATTTCACATTTGAAAGGAACTTAAGTGACTATTTAGTCAAATCTATACCAAAATAAGAATCTCACTAGATTGTACACAGTAAGACCCCTTCAGCCTCTAATCCAGAACCTACCACCTCCCAAGGCAATCTATACCACTTATCTATATTTCTAATTGTTAGGAATGTTTTCTTTATTTCCAGTCTAAATGGCCTCTTTGGAACTTCTACATATCACTCCTCATTCTGCCCTCTGGGTTTCACTAAAAACTTTAAAAAATGAGATGCTGCCTAATTGTGTTTCCCTGTCATGTATTGGATGAAGTTGACTTCTTGAACCTGTGTTTGCTATTAAAAAAAAAACGAAAACAAGGAAACTTCACAGATTTCTCATTTTTCCAGTCTCATCCTTAAATGCCCTTGGGATAATTTCATTCAATCTTCCACTGCTTCTCTGTTTTATGAGGCAATGCTGCTCATAATTGTTCATCATCCTTCATAAGAATTTACAAAGTTTATATACTTAAGCAGTGTTGCCTTTGGCTGCCATATCCCTCCACTTGGCAAGTAAGTGAAGTGTTTGCTGACTAAGACATTTTTAAAGGCTCTTTTGTTCTCTTTGTTACAGAGATTGATTTATATCACTTAAAACTTCCATATGAAATTGTTATAGTCTGTGTCTATGTCTTTTCTTTGATTATCTGTTTTTCATTACCAATAGCTAGTTTGAATAGGTTAGGATTAAATTGTTTCAACTGCATATGTCCTTTTCTCATTTTATTCTCTCTTCTAGATTGGTTTTAATTTTGATCTTTGCTCTAAAAAGTCACTGTTCTGACCACACACAGCTCGTGCACTCCCACATTAGGAATGAGTTGTTTTCCATCTGTTGTAATATACTTAATTTCATTTTCTGACGATATTATTCACTGTTCACTGTGCCTGTTGTTCAGTCATTTCTGACTCTTTGTGACCCCATTTGGGATTTTCTTGTTAAAGAAACTAGAGTGGTTTGCCATTTCCTTTTCCAGCTCATTTTACAGAAGAGGAAACTGAGGTAAACAGGGTTAAGTGACTTCCCTAGGATTATAGAGCTAATAAGTTTCTTAGGCCAGATTTAAACTCAGGAAGAAGAGTCTTCCTAACTCCAGGACCAGCACTCTATCCACTGTGCCACCCAGCTGCCTCTTTCTCCATGACTACCAACTACCAGTTCTTTATCAAATGGATGGATGTGGAGGAGGCAATAGACTTGTTCTGTTTGGTCCCTGAGGGCAAAACCAGGAACAATGTGTGGAAGTGATGGTGGAAGGGACAAAGAATCAGAGTTAGGCTGGATGTTGGGTGGAAAAAAAGTTTGTTAGCAATTAGGACCATCCAAAATAAGAATGATTGTAGAGTCAGTGGATTCCCTTTCCTTCTAGATCTTCAAACAAAGGCTAGATGATGGCTTGTTGGGTATTGGATACTGTGGATTCTCTTCATAAATGGGTTGGAATAGATCCCCTCCAAATTTCGAATTCTGTGATTCTTAGAATAAGAGAATCAGTTTGAGCATTTATCAAAGACTGTGCTAAGTGCTAGGTGTATAAATACACACACATACCCAATAGTGTGGCAGTTCCTGACTTCATGAAATTAACATTCTAATAGGGTAATACACTACATATAGTGGAGTGACATCCAGGGAAGAGTGTTTGCTCTAGGAAGTCACAGGGATGATGAATGGAATCATAAGGCAACTAAATAAAATGTTATTTCTAAGAATGGTGTTATTAATTTGATTACTGTGGAGAGACAGAGAGAGACAGAGAGAGAGAGAGAGAGAGAGAGAGAGAGAGAGAGAGAGAGAGAGAAGGGGATGCTGCAGTGCTTTTTAAACTGTGGGTCATGACCCCACATGGTGCTGAAAGGGTCATGAGAAGAAAAAGTTTAAGAAACCCTAAAATAAAACCAGAAGGCATAGTGTTGGGTCTAGGGGCAGCTAACTGGCAAACTCTCACCAATGAAGAATGAAGAACCCTAGAGTGAAAACTCCAGTGCCAAATCAGAAGCTGAAGGTGGCACAGAAAAGAAAGAATGGTAGTGGGGCAGGTAGATGGCAAGATGCATTGGGTGAATGACTAGAGATGATGCAAATGTCAGCAATAACTTTATTTCTGAGTTATCATAATTTCAGCACAGTCAACAAGTCTTTGGTCCTTTCCATTTGTTATTTTTGATATATATTTTTTCTATTACTTTTTAAAAAAATCATTCTTGCTAATTCCTTCCTTTGCAATGAAGACATTACATATCAGAATACATCAGGTTCTTATTGAATTCTTCACAGAATTTCTATATTTCTTCAGACTTTGCAAAAGATACTAGTGCATAGGTTTCATTTATTTCTTAGCAAATATGTATTACAAACCCTGTAATACAAGATGTCTAAACATCCCATGGAAATTGTATTTCTTGTTGCCTTAGGATGAATGATAAAACCAGCTCTGATTCTTTTATTTGCTTCTCCAAAAAAAGTCTCCCTTTTATTTAATCAAGTCAATAGGTTTAATAAATATTAAACACCTACTATATGCCCAGTGCTTTCACTGGGGATTCGAATGCAAAGAAAGACAAAAACCAATTCCTGCCCTCGAGGAACTGATAGTCTAATGATGGGGGGTGAGGGTGGAGGAAAGGACAAACATGCAAATAATTATGTACAAGCAAAATACTGGATGCATTAGAGATAATTTCAGAAGACAGGAACTAAGATTAAGGAGGACCAGAAAAGACTACTTATAGAAAAGTAAGATTTAAATTCAGACTTCAATTTTCTTCTGTATTCTGTTTCATTTATGATAAGAAGATCAACAGAATGTACTTCAAGTAAAATATTCCTTGGATCATTGGACAAAGATCTCACAAGGCTAGTTTGTATTTTCCTTTGTTTTGTGGATTGCTATGGACAAAGAATCAGTCACCAACTGGCTAGCCTACTGGTAATGAACACTCTATTTATTCGAAACTAGACCTTGAGCCAAGAAACCAAATCATAACATAACAACTTATTACCAGGGTGGCCACAAGACCTAAAACAAAACATACTATTCAATAACATAGCATATTAGCAATAACATAACATAACATAACATAACATAACATAACATAACATAACATAACATAACATAGTATCCCTCACCGTATACATTCTTTGGATGGCCAAAATCTTTGGGGAATGAGCAACTAACTCCTTCTCTCTCAGGTACTATTCCAAAATACTTGTTTATACAATCAGGGGATCCTGGGCCAGGGTCTTCCCTTAACATAGCATATCCCCAGGAGTAGTAGAGAATACAACGCCTTCACCGCTGGGTCACAGTAGGTTACAATCCCCTCAATCCAAACAGTGTCCAAGTGAAGTCCTCTTGGAGGTATGGCCTTCTCCCCACACTGCTGTTGCAGACTCCCACTTGGCCCTCTCAGATGCACACATGCTCTAATGAGCCAGAGTCCAAGTCTTAACACTGCTCCAGCCCCTGCTTCCAAGTCCTAAAGGGTACTGGGAGACAAGGTCAATAGGATGGGTCCCCAGGGGTTGTGGCACTTCCCCTATCCCACCATAGACAGCTCCAACCCTGGGTCTCAAACCATCCCAGGGGGGTGTCTCACTCTTGTCTTGATGCAAATTTTTCGTCTTGACCTGAGGCTGAGTTCTGAGCCCCATGGCTCCTCCTCCTACAGGTCCAGGGGCCTGACAGCTCCTGGCTCCTGCTCAATGTCTCACCTCATAGGGGAAGGGACTGCTCCACTCCAAGCTCTCTTTGCTCCTGCCTGATTCCAGGTACAGCAGACGCCAGGGGCCCCTGCCCTCAGCTTCTGTCTTTGGAACACACACCCCAAATCTGGGGCAGCCCATCCTTCCCCTATCTTACACATAGAAGATCACTCTGGTCTGGGCTCTGGGTACAGCAAAATATAACAATTGGGAATAATTACCCCAGTCTCCTTAAACCCCATACTTTCCTCAAAGGTGTTAACAAGTTTACTTTCTATCAGTCCAGTGTTCTCACAAGGGTTGGCATCAGAGGTCTCCTCTCTCTCAAAGGTCTGCTCTCTGCTATCAGAGGTCTAGTCTCCAAACCATGATGAGTGATTCTCACATTCACCAAGGGGGGGTGGGGTGGGCTAAGCATCCTTCCAGGAGCAGTGAGACATATCTCACCTCAGAATATATACACTTATATTAATAGGCTCAGAGCCAGAAGGAACCAAAGCCCATGTAACTCAGTACAGTTGTGAATTACCAGGGTTTACAGGACGTTGATCCTTTAGGTATTTACAATTTAGCATGAGCCTGGGAAACTGAACTCCAAAAAAAAAAACCAACAGCAATCCCACCTTGCTTGCACTTACATATACATATAAACACACATACACTGTACATACACACATGCATATACATATATACAGATATATTTATATATACAAAATATACATAATAAAAATCTGCACTCACATGATATTTATGTATATACATATACATATACAAGAAAGCCCACAAAAAATAGAGAGATAGTATTTAAAATAACCAAAGAGTGCATTGCACTTCTGGTAGTTAAGCTACACAGGACATATATAAATCTAGCTACAAAACAATCTTTACAGATCTAAAAGATCTAAATAATTAGAATAGAATTAAGTGTTCTGGGCTAGACTGGGCAAGTAAAGTAAAGATGGTGATATAATTTAGAAGAATCTACAGATTTAATCCTACATCACAGAATCAAAGCTGGAAAGGATCTAATCCCGTCCTTTCATTCTGTAGATGAGAGAACTGAGGTCCAGAAAGGTGTGACTGCTCAAGCATTCATTGCTTGGGTCATAAGGTAGGAGTATGCCTTGAACCTGAGACAACTGATTCCATAACCAGTGGTTTTTCTCCTCTGTCCCACAGCTTCATGGTGACTTCCTTATAACAAATGGACTACTTTATAGATGTAAGCAAAATCATAACAAAATTAATAAGGAGAAATAAAAGGTCAAGAAAATGCAAAGTCAAGAAGAACTGCTTTCAGAGCTCAAGTTATAAAACAACAATTTTCAAAACTATATGACTGGATTTTTTTTAAAAGAAAAAATAGATCTATAGAATAGATTAGACCAGGGGTAAGGAATCTATGGCCTTGAGGCCACATGTGGCCTTCTAGGTCCTTGGGTAGTCTTTTGGCTGAATCTAAGTTTTAAGAACAAATTATTTTATTAAGGGGATTTATTATGTGAAGTTTGGATTCAGTCAAAGGGCTGCCCTTGAGGACCTAGATGGCCACATGTGACCTTGAGGCCCCAGGTTCCCCACCTGTGGATTAGGCAAACAAGTCCAATATACATAACAGTCTAGTGTTCAATAATCAATCCACAAAGAGGCTTTAATTAGGAACCTTCTATGTGCCAAGCACCGTAGTAACAAATACAAGAATACAAATTGTGAGGGAAAGGAATCGTTGTCTAATAAAAAAAGAAACCAACAACTTTTTGTGAAAACTTGATTCCAATTTGGTAAGAAATAGACAACATGGAAGGTAGTACAATTCACTACAGGATGGTAGATGTGACAGTCATTAGCATAGTAATTAAATCCATGTGAGCTGATAAGATAGATGACCTCCTCTAGGGAGAAGAGAAGCAGGCCCAGCACAGAGCCCCTGAGGAACACCTATGGTTAGAGGGCATGATCTGGATGAGGACCCAGCAAAGGCCACTGGATTTGGCAACTAAGATCATTATTAACATTAGAGAGAGCAGTTTTAGTGGACCCATGAGGTTGTAAGCCAGATCATAGGGGGTTAAAGAAGAGCCAGAGGGGATAAAGTCCAGGCATTTATTATACACAGGCCTTTGGGTGGAGTTTAGTTTGAAAGGGCCAAGAGATATAGGAGAATAGTTAACAGGGATGGAAGGATCAAGCGAGGGTTTTTGTTTTTAGGATGGAGGAGGCATGTGTATGTTTGTAGGCAGAAGAAAATGAATGAATACAGAGGGAGAGATTGAAAATAAGTGGAAGAGTGGGGATGACAGAAGCATCAGTCTGCTGGAGGAGACGAGACGGAACGGAACACTAGAACAGGTAGAGCAGTTAGCCTTGGTGAGGAATAAGGCCACTTCATTATGTGAAATAGGGCTGAAGGAGGAGAAAGGGCGAAGGCTTCCAGTGGTAGAAGGAAAGGGGAGTTCGTGCTGAATGGTATTTTATAAAAGTGAAGAGTAGTATGTTCTATCAGTTGCAATCACTCTGCTTTCTTTCCCTTAACTGTTTGGGGGGATCAGGAATTCTTAACTATGCTTGTCCCATAAACCCCTCTGATGGTCTGACCAGGACCCCTTCTCAGAATAATGTTTTTAAATACATAAAATAAAATTTGTTGTTGAGTCTTTTCACTTCTGTCTGATTCTTTGTGACCCTGTTTGAGGTTTTACCTGCAAGGTACTGGAGTGGTTTTCCTCCTCTAGTTTCCTTCTCTAGTTCCTCTTATAGGTGAAGAAACTGAGGCAAACAGGGTTAAGTGACTTGCCCAGGGTCACACAGCTAGTACATGTCTGAGGTCAGATTTGATCTCAGGAAGATGAATCTTCCTGATTCCAGGCCTGGACCTCTATGCACTCTGCCAGCTAGCTGTCCATGTTAAATGAAATACATAGCTTTAAAAAGGAAAACAATTATATTGAAATACAATCATCAATACATGAATAAACAGTATATATGCATACATGCATATATGCATCTGTATAAACACATATATATTTATATTTATATAACAAGTTCACTGGGGGAGAGTCACAGAGTAGAAATAAGCTTTGTTTTAGCTTTGTGTGTTTGCTTATGTCTACAACCTCAAAACAAAATTTATTTATTCAAAACAAAAGAATCAGTAGGAATTCAGTTGACAAAGAGGGGAACAGAGGACATTCCAGACATAGAATTTAAAAAAAAAAATCAAAGAGGAGGAAAAGTGTAGGGTGTGGCGTGTTTTTAGTAGAGGCAGAAAATAATCCATCCTGTCGGAAGCAGAGATTGTCCTTAAATGGATGGAGACTCTTCTATATTTTAACACTCAAGAAAGTTAGGGAAGTACAATCCTGTGGGGCCCCAAGGCAACATTTTTGGGGCAACACCATCAAAGACCTCATAATAAACTCTAAATAGGGAAGGTCACAGTGGTTGCCCCCTGGGCCCCAAGCCTGTGGTTTGGGTTGCCTGCAGGCAGGCATCCAGATGCCTGGAGTCAAATATTCTCTTCATCAACTTCATCTTCAGCCTACAATTGTCCTAATCCTCTTCAATTCTACAAGGACAACCACTTATTAAGCATTTAACTATATGCATAGCATTGTGTTTTCCCCTTCTATTTTCCCTTTCTTTTGCATAATAACAACTCAATGATATAGCAAAATTGTTGGTGTGTGTGTGTGTGTGTGTGTGTGTGTGTGTGTGTGTGTGTGTGTGTGTGTGTGTGTGTGAAGGACCTGGAACTGTGACCTGGACCTTTCATTTATGTGGGGAACTCCTTGTGAGCAAACTTCCTCCACTGATGCAGATTGGCAAATCTGTGTTTTACAGTCTTAGAAAGTTTCATTAAATCTTATTAAGCAAAGAAAGCTTAAGTATATGGGCTTTAGTTCCACTGAGCAAGACTGGAATTCATATATTCTGAATTTCAAAGCAATTCATTATCTTACACCTCCTCTCACCTAACACTTCAGAGTCTAGAATAGGTTTTCTTCAAAATAAATAAGTAAAAAATCAAACACAAAAAGCCTTAAAAATTAAGAAATAATTTTTCAAAAGAAAATGCTTTCTCATAGAAGTCCTCTAAGGTGGGCAGCTAGCTAGATATAAAAATGATCATTGTCCCCATTTTACAGATAAGTAAACCAAGGCTCATGGATCCATACACTGTTAGAATTGGAAGGGATTTTTAACTAGTCCGTTTCCCTCACCTTTCTAAGGAGGAAAAGGAGGCACAAAAGAAGTCCATTGAATTGCCTGAGACCACCAAGCTCATTAAAAGGGACTCAGACACAGTACTCCTGGCTCTTATTCCACAGTTCTCTTCCTTACACCAAGCTACCACCCTAGTGTCTTTCACAGCCCAAAGGTTTAGATTCTTCACTCAGGGCTGTTGGCATACATTCTATTCATTCATTCAACAAGTATTTTTTTCCATTATTCACCTCTTTCAATAGAGAAGTTCAGATTTTTGTGCCTACAAAAAGGGCCATCCAACTTTTCTAGAAATCTCATAAAAAGACAGTGGAATTGAGATTCTGAGCCAGACTAACAAGAGTAGTGCTGCAGTGTTCTGTCCAGGGGTGAGGAACCTGCGGCCACACCTAAGGACCTAGAGGACCACATGAGGCCTAGAGATTGCAGGTTCCCCACTCCTGGTAGATGATGAATGAGAAGCTCCCAATCCATCCAAGAAGGATGTCTCAGGACACCATAACAGATGAGTGATGGTGCATGCTTGTAGTTTTTAAAGGATTTCCTGAGAGGAGCTGTAGCCATATGTATTTATTACAAGTGACATTTTTTTATTGAAATCTTAAGAGAAAGAGAGAGAGAGTTGGGAGTGGGGGAGGGACCATCTATCCTAATCCCTCCTTTTTACAGGAGGCTAAATGATTTGTCCAAGGTTACATGGTCAATAATCATGAGAGGTGGAACCCATGAACCCATGTTCCCTGATCCCTGAGCTAGGGCTTTTTTCCACTGGATCATGCTGCTTCCTTCAGTCCAACATCAGACAATCTAGCTTCTTTGCAGCACCAATGGAATTCTTCATGCTATGAGCTTCTTGTTTCCCTAAAACCAGGGACACAGTGCTTTCATTGAGAGGGGAAATGAAGAAAAACTTAACTGTGCCAAGGACCAAGGACCCCACCCGAGCCAGGCAGTTTGTGTGTAAGGGAAAGCACCATGTAGTGAGGAGACAGGCCTACAGCTTAGTATACAGACCCTTACTATAACTAGGAAAGGAAAAGGCATTTCAAGGCAAGGAAAAGTATCTCAAGGAGGGAGAAAGGCCTCCTTTGAATGAAATCCTATTTTCTCATTCAATGGGCCCAAACTTTGTCCCTGGATCAGAATAGCTGACTAGGGCCTAAGGATTTTCAGTCAGTACATCATTGAATTGACAAGTTGAAAAATCACCTAGGAGGTGAAAGCTAATTAGGGTTGATGAGAAGGGACCTGGGCCAGATTAGGCCTCAACCTCATGATCTCTGTTTCAAGTACTCAAACCTTTTGGGGCTCAAATTGGGTGTTTTTTTTTTTCTTGGCAAACCACAACATCCTATTTCTAAGAAAGAAGGTTTAAGACAGGGCTTCTTGGACATCAAATAGCTGTTACAAAACAACATTTTGATGAGTTAAGTGTAAATGAATCAGAAACATGTGGATTAAATTTACCCCAAAATACATGTGGGTTTAAAGAGTAAGGGGAAAAAAATAACCTTAGCCAAATGCACTTGGGGATTTTGCCGATACTCAAATGGTTGAAAAATTACTTTGAGACCATCTTCAATTGCCAAACCCAGCAGGATTTAGTTGAGTCCTATATTATCATTACTACTACTACTATTATTATTATGTTCATAAATAGCAGTACTTCATGGTCTTTATTACTAGTTACCAATCCTATGGCATGACCTGCCCAATTTCAGACAGTAAATTAGTGGTAAAAATGGGATTAGAACTCACAGCTTCTAACTTGCCCAGCCATGGAGTTATACTATACCCTTCCAGGTGTTATTATAACATCATGCAGGGGAATTTAGTTATAAAGGGGCTTAAATGGCAACAGGAGGAATTTGTGTTAGATATTAAGAAGAGATTTCCTATAAGGATTGTTCGCACTCAAATATATTCCACAATGCTAGGGGGTTCTGGCAGGAAAAGCTCAATCTGGAAGTTCATGGTCATAATAATCTCCATGGATTTGCTTGCCCATAGCATCTTCAGTGAAGGTGGCAAGACAGAAGCTGAACAGTGCCCACCAGTGCATGTACTGTCTGCTGCCAGATAACAACTTGGTTCTCTCTGCCATTCTAAGTTGGTAAATCATTTCTCTGTTTCTCTCGCCTCACCTGCCCTGTCTGAGTCTCATTGGGCTACTATCATCAAACATTATTCTCTATTTTCCCCTCCTGATAACTTGATAGATTATTCTAGAAGTAGAAACTGTGCCTTTGGAAGAATAAACTTCTGGGGAAGGTATCAGGGCACTTAGAGAAATAAGGATAGATATCCACCTGTGAGAGATAATTGGTGCAATCTTGTCAAGAAACAGGGGAAGGGACTGAAAGATTTTTTCTTTTCTTTCTTTTTTTTTTTTTAAAGCAATTGGGGTTAAGTAACTTGCTCAAGGTTACACGGCTAGTCATTATTTATGCGTGGGTGCTCATTTTCTGAGGCCGGATCTGATCTTGGGTCATCCAAACTCCGAGGCCGGCGCTCTTACTCACTGCGCCACCTAGCCGCCCCTTTAGGGCAATTGGGGTTAAGTAACTTGCCCAAGGTTACACGGCTAGGTTTTTTTTTTTGTTGTTGTTGTTTGTGTGGATTAAGTGTCGGAGGCCAGCTCCGAACTCAGGTCCTTCTGATTCCAGGGCCGGCGCTCTATTCACTGTGCCACCTAGCCACCCCGGGACTGAAAGATTTTTTCTAATTTAAGGCATTTTTATTGATGCCTTTTGTTTTTATATCTCAGTTATTTTCTATTATTTCTCTAAATAAAAGCTTTTCTTCTGACAAAGGAAAAAATAGACAAAGCATCTGATGTAATGACTGTGTCAAATAATATAGAAAAGAATTTGTCTTAACTCCTCATCTCTCTGTCATGAGGGAGGAGATATGCTTCATGATCTTTTCTCGAGGCATTACATAGTTTTGGGTTTTTTTTTCTTGGAACATTCCTGAAGATCCACCTGAGCTCCTACCAGAGAATGTCTATACTTTGTTTAGTCATTTTTAGCCATGTCTGACTCTTGGCAAAGATATTAGAGTGGTTTGCCATTTCCTTCCCCAGTTCATTTGACAGATGAGGAAACTGAAAACAGCATAAATGACTTGCCCAGGGCCACACAGCTAGAAAGTGTCTGAGACCAGATTTAACTCAGGAGGATGAGTCTTCCTGACTACAGGCCCAGCACTTTAACCACTGTGCCACCTAACTGCCTGCTGTATATGACAGATTAAATCATAATATATAAAACTGTCAGGTGAGTACATGGCAAAGGGCATCAAATGCAAGGGATTTGACTTAATCAAAAACTTGCTTGAAAATGGAATTATGATTCAGTGGTTTAGCACGTATGGGGCAAAGAGGATAAGCTGAATCAGAGCCGGGGTTATATTCTGAGATTTTGTACAAATGGTGCAACAGAGACCGTTTGGGGACACCTACAAAATGTAACTTGTACTAGGTACATTCCCACCTGGATTCAAGCATGCCCAGGTGAGGCGATGCCCCTAAATGCTGCTAGGCCCCAAATGGTTCCATAGACCTGACTGCTTGGTCTTCTGCCCTTATAAATCACTCGACCACATCCCCCTGAGGACTTCTCCATCAGCTATGCATTTTCACAAGGAAGTGAAATTCAGGGATGTTGACAGTCAGGCAGTGGTTGGCCTTAGAATGAGTTAGCTAGATAATTTCAGCTGCCTTTGATGTGACCTGGGTTTGACTCTATGCTGGTTCCCTGAAATCCTAGGTGCTGCTAGCTTTTTCATTTTTTTTTTTGATCTTGAGGAGATTAATCTTTCCTAGGTCTCCAGAGTCTGTAATGTTGGCCCTTGATTACAGAAATCCAAATTGGCTCATTTAGGTCATAAGATAATAGGATTTAGAGACATCCGATACTTTACAGATCCTCTAGTCTAGCCCTTCTTAAACTGTGGGTTGCAACCCCATATGGGGTTGCAAAAAATTTGGCAACAGTAAAAAGGTTTCGGAATGGGCAGTAACTAAAAATCAATTCAAAATCAAACTCTCTCTGAATCCGAGGTGTTTCTGGCAGCGCTTGCCTATGCTGGCATTGTATTTCCCCATTTCACTATAGCTTTGGTTCTGAACACAAAGCATGTGTACTTCGAGCGCCCTCACTCCATGCAATGCCAACTAACACTGCTAAAACTGTAAAGGGGTCATGAGTGGAAAAAGTTTAAGTAAACCTTATCTAGTCCAGTCCCTTAATTTTAAAAATAAGGAAAATTAGGTTCAAAGAAGAGAAGGGGGAAGTGACTTGTTCAAAATCATATGTCCCTGGGGTTTGAACCAGATCTTCTGACTTGGGGCACAGTGAGTGATCTTTTCATGATCTCTCAGGTCCAACCTTCCTTCCCTGTCTACGGTTGTCTCCTGTAAAACTTCCTTTGTGAGTTCTAGAACCAGACATTTCAGTGGAAAGCCAAGACCTAAAGGTAGATTAGGCAGCCCTGGACTTACCGTAATAAGGAGTAAATGAGTCTGAGCTCCCAAACTAACTAATTATGTGACTGTAAGCAAGTCTGAGCTTCAATTTCTTCATCTGTATAATTGGAATGATACTGCTTGTATGGGTGGCTGGGTGATGCAGTGGATAGGGCACTGGGCTTGGAATCTCCTCTTCTCAAGTTCAAATCTGGCCTCAGACACTTACTAGCTGTGTGACCCTGGGCAAGTCATTTTACCCTGTTTGTCTCAGTTTCCTCATCTGTCAAATGAGCTGGACAAGGAAACTGCAAACCACTCCAGTATCTCTGCCAAGAAAACCCAAATGGGGTCACAGAGGGTCAGATAGAACTGAACAAAAGCAAGGAATACTGCTTGTACTTCCTACCTAACTGGGTTTCTCTGGTGCGACCCTTTAATTGAATCCAAATTCTGTGGAGCAATCACCATTTGTTCTGTGAAGTTTACATTTGTCAAAGGGCCACACTTGAGGACTTAGAAGGCCACATGTGGCCTCAAGGCTGCAGATTCCCCATCCCCACTCTAAGGAAAGTCATTTGTCACAGTGCTTAGAAATATGGGCTGTTCCTAGTTCAGTAGATTTCTCCCCTCCCCCCATTATAATGGACTACATGGATAGGGCACTGGGCTTGTAGTCAGAAAGAAGAGTTCAAATCTGGCTTCAGACACTTACTAGCTGTGTGATCCTAGGTAAATCACTTAACCTATTTGCCTCAGTTTCCTCATTTTCAAAATATAAATAATATGTAATGTGTTGTCAGAATCAAATGGAGAAATATTTGTAAAGAGCTTAGCATAGCACCTGGTGATATGTAAGTGTCAAGTATTATCACAATGATGATGATGATGAGGCATAGTATTTATGGCACATAGTGAGTCAGCTCCATAGTCCTAGAAGTGCTCTGACTTGATGGTTACCTGAAAAGAAAGCTATTGGAAATAGGTGGGAGGATGGGCCCCATTATCTCTAAAATTTCTTCCAACTGGAAGATTATGTGACTTTTTTTTAGATTGTACAATCAAGAGGCTTGTGAAAAGATGGCAGTGTGTTAGAACCTAGAGGGAGGTCAGATCCTTCCCCCCACCCCCAATACTGCAGCAAACCTCTAAAAATACAGCAAAACAAATGATGGTAAAGACAAGCAAAGAAAGCTGTGAGCCCCTCCTTCCAGTCTGCCACAGTCTGGTGGAAGCCCAGAACCAAAACAAGCCAGGGGATTCAGAAGGCATGATATAAAGCATCCCAGTTGTACCCAAGGCAGCCCCAGGGTGCTAATGGGAGAGACTCCAAGCAGCAACCAGCACAGGGCAGCCTGAGAGCCTTGGCTGAAGCAGGAGACAATGAAGCAGGGGACACAGCATCCAGGCAACCAGTCCCCAGCCCAGGAACTGGGCAATCTGGGCTTAAATCATAGTCATAGAAAAGGCCAGACAATTCTTGTAGAAGCTGAGATCTCAGCTTAGCCACCACACTTCTAATCAAGCAAGGCCTGTCTACATTGTCTAATAGTACAGGTGAGAAGCGTGATCCAGGAAGAAGCCCCCAACCCAGAACCTGAGGCTGGAGATGTGAGCAAATAGAAAAAAAACCACAAAACACAATGAAGAAACTTCTTAAAATGAAAGATGCCCAAAGAGGTAAGCCTAGAAGACTAGCATAATTCTACAAATTCAAGTAGATTTCTAGAGAAAAAAAAGAGTTTCAGAGGGAAAAAAAAACCCAAACAGTTCTAGTCTCAAGGACTATAAGATTTCATGGATGAAAGGAACAAGAGATTTAAAGAGGGAAGAGCTGGAGAGGAAAGAATGACAAGGAGAATAAATGCCTTAGAACAGGTAGTGGGAATCCTGACCTAAAACAGACTACATTACCAAAGGAAAGGCTGCAGAAAATCCAGATAGATGGTTTGGATATAGAATTAAGAATTGTCACCACTTACTGAGTTGTCCTCAAAGGTATATTTCTAGAGGACAAGAATCATTGTCTTATTTTCCTTTTTATCTTCTTCAGCACTTAGCACCATCCTTGAAGGCAGGGGCTATATTGTTTATATGTATTTGTGACCCCAGTGCACAGTGCCTGATACATAGTAAGGGAATAAATAAAATAAGCACCCTTCCTTCTTCTTCTTCTTCTTCTTCTTCTTCTTCTTCTTCTTCTTCTTCTTCTTCTTCTTCTTCTTCTTCTTCTTCTTCCTTTCTTTCTTTCTTTCTTCCTTCCTTCCTTCCTCTTTTTCCTTCCTTCTCTCTCTTCCTTCCTTCCTTCCTTCCTTCCTTCCTTCCTTCCTTCCTTCCTTCCTTCCTTCCTTCCTTCCTTTCTCTCTTTCTTTTCTAAATGCTTTATTAACTTCTGGTTTACTTCATTCATTTCCATCAGATTTTGAGTTACAATTTTCCCCCTACCCACCACACCAGAATAACAACGATACAGGATATCCACTCATCCAATCTGCTCTCTCCCATCTCTTCTCCCATACCCCCTTTGACTTTTCCAGTAGGTCGAGGTGAATCCCTGAGCCCCATTGCCTGCACATCTTATCTCCCAATTATATGCAAATAGTATTAATCATAGTATTTATATATTTTTTTAAAAATTGATTTTAAAAAGGAAGATAAGCAACTCAGTATATGCTGTACATGTATAGCTATGCAAAACATTGCCATAGTAGATATATTGTAAAAGACTGACTATATTTCCCTCCCTCCCTTCCCACCTTCCACCTGGTCCACTCCCTACCTTGATCCTGTCCCTTTTCAAAAGTGGGTGCTTCCAAATTCCCTCCCCCCCAGCCCATCCTCCCCTCCACTACCTTCCCCCATCCCCCTTTCCCCCCACACTCTTGTAGGGTGGGACACCCTATTTAGTATGCATGTCATTCTCTCCCTGGTCCAAATTCAATGAGAATAAGGTTTAGCCTTTTTGCCTTCCTATTGCTCCCCTCCCCTGCAACCACCTTCCCCTGCCTCCTCCACACGAGACAGTTCACCCCATTGTCTCTCCCCATTCCCCCTCACCACATTACTCTCTCACCTCTTAAACTCACCTTTTCAGTATCATCCCTTCCTATTAAATTCGACCTATGCCCTCTATGTATACCTGAAAACATATATACACACATTCACATATGTATTCATATGCCCATATACCCTTCTTCAACTATTTTCATACTGAGAAATGTTTCATCAGTTACTGTTATTGTTTTTCCCTGTAGGAATGAAAATAGTTCAACTTTGATAAGTTCATAGTGATTTATTTTCCCTGTTTACCTTCTCAAGCATCTCTTGCTTCTTGTATCTGAATGTCAAATTTTCTATTCAACTCTGGTTTTTTCCTCAGGAATGCTTGAAAGTCCTCTATTCCACTGAATGACCAAATTTTCCCCTGTAACATGATACTCAGTTTTGCTGGGTAGGTGATTCTTGGTTTTAATCCCAGGTCCTTTGACCTGCAAAATGTCATATTCCATGCCCTTTGATCCCTCAGTGTAGAAGCTGCCAAATCTTGTGCTATTCTGATTGTGTTTCCACAATGTTGAAATTGTTTCTTCCTGGATGCTTGTAATATTCTTTCCTTGATCTGAGAATTCTGGAACCTGGGTACAATATTCCTAGGAGTTTTCTTTTTGGGATCTTTTGGTGGATTCTTTCAACCTCTATTTTGCCCTCTGGTTCTAAAACATCAGGGCAATTTTCCTTGAGAATTTCTTGAAGTATGATTTCTAGGTTCTTTCTTTGATCATGGCTTTCAGGTAGTCCAATCATTTTTAAATTGTCTCTCCTGGATTTATTTTCCAGGTCAGTGGTTTTTCCCATGAGATATTTCACATTGCCTTCTATTCTTTCATTTGTTTGGATCTGCTTAACAGCATCTTGATTTCTCATAAAGTCACTAGATTCCATTTGCTCCAGTCTAACTCTGAAGGAATGAATCTTCTCAGTGAGCTTTTGAGATTCTTTTTCCATCTGGCAAATTCGGCTTTTTAAGGCATTCTTCTCCTCATTGCTTTTTTTGAGCCTCTTTTGCCATTTGAGTTAGTTTATTTTTTAAGGTGTTATTTTCCTCAGTTAGGCTGTTCACTCTTATTTCATACTTTTCTTGCATCTTTCTCATTTCTCTTCCCAATTTTTCTCCCACTTCTCTTATCTACTTCTTAAGCTCCTCTATGGCCTGTAGCCAGCTTGTATTTTCCTTTGGGGCTTTTGGAGGAGGATTTCTGACCTCAAAGTCCTCCTCCTGTTCCATGCTTTGATCCTCTTTGCCCCCCAAATAGGAGTCTAATGTTGCATTTTTTTGTTTATTTTGTTTCCTTTGCCTAGGCATGTTGCCACTCAATTACTTGACTTTTGGGCTTGTTGCCACAGGAGGACTTTGCCACCAGCCAGGGGAACTTCCGTCCCAAATGTTGGGGTTTTCTCAACTTCCGGAGGTATTAGTTGGGTGCTCTCTCTGAAGCCTCCACACACTCTGGCAAGCTGGTCACATACCCCATGACCTCCTCCCCAGACTGAAATCCAGATCCAAGAATGGTAAATCAAGCAATTACCCCCCCAGACTGATCGCCAGATCCCCCTACGGTCAGCAGGCCAGGAGCTGAAGCTGCAATGTGGTACTGTGGGACAAGCTGCGCTGGCTCCTCCTCAGCTTCATGCCCCCAGGGGAAGAAGCTGACGAATTCTCCCAGCCAGTCCCAAAGTCCATAGGGCAGTGACCTCTCACTTTGTCCTAGGCATCTATGTGTTGACAATTCTGGAAATGCCACAGCTGCTGGTGTTCTGGGGTCCCTCCAGCCAGCTGCTGGTCTGGCTGCCCTCAGGCTAAAACTGCCTGGGCTTGGCTCCCAGAGCTGGGCTGGCCACTCCCTGCTGGGCTGTCCTCAGCAGGAGGTTAGCTTCTCTGTGTCATTTTGTGGGTTCTGGAGCTCCAGAGGTTGTTCACAGTCTCCCTTTTACATACTTTTGAAATGGTGTGGGCTGGAGCTCTGTGGAAGTGCTGTTTCTACTCCGCCATCTTGACTCCGCTGCCCCCCACCCTTCTCTCTTTCTTAAGAACTTATGGTGGATGAAGAATTCTCTCTACCAACTATCTTTTAAAAATTGCCTGATTTACATAGATGATAAATGGCTAATGGACACACACACACACACACACACACACACACACACACACACACACACACAGACAAGCTTGAGGAAGCCTTTCATCCCAGGTCTTCCTAATTCTGAGTCTAGCACTCTCTCCACTATTCTATGATGCCTCTTTGGACACATGACTGGCAAACAATGTATTTTCTTAAGTGAATGAATGGTCATCCTGGCTTTTTTTGCTACTCTATCTTTAGAAAGTGCTATCCTTGGATGGCCCATTAGCTAACCTCAATTCAATAAATATTTATTAAATGCTAGGGCTATGATTAGTAGGCACAAGACAAACATTGTTTCCTTTTAGGTCCAGGAGAAACAATAGAAAGTCTGGATTAAGTAGAAAAAAAGAAACTTAACCAGATTTCTTGGTTAGGAAAGCAAAGCCCTGCCATAAGAGCAGCAGTTTGCTTTAGCCTTTTGCTGGGGCCTTCCTCAAGCAGTTTGCTAGTGTTGCAAGGCATAAAAGGGCAGAACAAAGAGGGGCTTTGCCATTCATTGTTCAATCCCCCAAGAAATCTTGTATATGGCATAAAATCTTTAATGTGGTCAGTTGCCAGAGGAGATACAAAGAAGGGCCATGATCCCTGCCCTTGGGGACTATGGTAGCCCAGCCCTGCCTCACTCTGTGACCCCACAAAGTCCCAGGACCTGGCTTGACGGTGCCCTCTTCAGGTTTTTCTCTGTCATTAACTTTCTTCCCCTTGATACTGGGATATTCACACTTAAAAGTCACCACTTCCTTCCTCCCTTTTCTTGCTCCCTCAAAGCAATAAGAATAATTTCTTTGGGAATTAAAAAAAAAATGGGTTTTACTACTACTTAAGTTAAAAAATATACATTCTGTATACTCTATTTGGGTATATGTCACACAAATGTATATGCATACATATCCATATACATACGGACATGCTTTCTATACACATATTTCCATACATGCGGTATGTGTAAATACATGTATATGTGTATACATTGTATAGATATGTATATGTATTCATACACACACATATGTTTATATGCACATTTTTTTTATTTAGCTGTTTTCAATCATGTCCAATTCTCCATGATCCCTTTTTGGGGTTTTCTTGACAAAGATACTGCAGTGGTTTGCCATTTCCTTCTCTGACTCATTTTACAGATGAGGAAACTGAGGCAAACAGAGTTAGGTGACTTGCCCAGGGTCACATGGCTAATAAGTGTCTGAGAGTGGATCTGAACTCGAGTCTTTCTGACTTTCTGGCATTCTATCCACTGCAGCACCACCCATATCTCTGTCTCTGTCTCTCTTTCTCTCCATCACTCTGTAGACACACACACACAAACACACACACACACACACACACACACACACACACTGGTCTGCATATGCATCTGAATACTGTATGTGTATATGTGCATATATATGAATATGTATCAGAAATTCTGCATGCATATTGCATTGCACACACGTATGACATGTATGCACACATATACATGTACTTGCATGCATATATGTGTATGGATACATATACATGTATATATAAAATACACACATATGTGTATATAAATACATACACAAATACACATAATATATACTGAATATATTTATATAGAATAAACACAAGGTACATTTTTTGAGGAAGGAAGCCTGGGGAATCAGGAAGGCCCCAGTGTAGAAAGTCTCATTTGAGCAGAGTCTTGAAGGAAGTGGAGGCTTCTGAGAGGGGGGGGTCATCCAATTTAGCCATCTTATCTTCCAGAAGAGAAAACTGAGAATGGAGAAGGGGAATGACTGCCCCAGGTGAGCATGGGAAGCAAGACTAAGCTCAGGTTACCTAACTCCAGGGCCTTTCTCTTTCCACTACACAACAGGTTGTGTTTGCCCTTCGTTTCTGAAGAGGACCATGTCATCAGGGAAATGATGATCCTGATAAACATCTGACCACTGGACCCAGACGGCTCTGGAGGAGAAAGTGAGGCTGGTGATCTTGCACAACCCTCTCTCACTCAAATCAAAGTCAACTGAAAGTCACACCTTCATTTCCCAAGATGCCGTGGTCCTCTTCAAAAAGGAAGAACAAACACAACAACAACACAACGCTGCTGGTTTTCTCTTGCCTAATTCAACCCTCCTTCCAGGTCTTATTTTTGGAACGAACTGGATCAATGACCGCATCCTTGCTCTGCTACTTCCTAGCAGCATAACCTTGGGCAAGTCATGTTCCTTTCTTGATTCTCAGTTTCTATGCCTAAAAGATGAGAAGGGAGTGAATTAGATTATTTCTGATGTCTCTAAATCCTAGGATCCTAGGTATTTTATTGTTTTTCTCTTTCAGAAGAATTAGTTTACTACTTTTATGTTTCAAGTAACAAGGATTTAAAAAAGATCAATCTGCTTTCCCCACTACTCCTTCCCTGAAATAAGAAAGTAAAAAACCCTGAAAAACACACCCCTTAATATATAGCTTCAGTCTGACAACCTTTTATTTATTTCTTTTACTACACTCTTTCAAAAGTCACCCTGCTGCCTAAAAAATACCACCAATTCAATTTCCTCCTCTGTAAAATGAGGGGATTTAGCTGACAGCCTTGTAGCTTTAAATCCCCGAGCCACCAATTGATCAGTAAACATTTATGAAACACCTACTGTATACCAAACATGATGTTAGGCACTAGAGATACAAAAGCAAAAAGAAAACAGTTTCTGACCTCAAGGAGCTTACATTCTATATTAGATGATTTTTAAACTGACAACTGGGGAGAGAGAGGAAGAAGAAAAAAATAAGCATAGGGAAAATGAATACAAGATAATTATATAAGAGCTATCATAAGGAAGAAGGGCAGCTAGTTGGTACAGTGGATAGAGTGCCTGGCCTGATTTCAAATTGGGCCTCAGACACTAGCTGTGTCACCCTGTGCAAGTCATTTAACCCTGTTTATTTCAGTTTCCTCATCTGTAAAATGATTTAGAAAAGGACATGGCAAACTATACCAGTATTTTTGCCAAGAAAACCCCAAATGGCATCATTAAGAGTTGAAAATGACTAAACAATGATAGCAGCAAAAATAATTTCTATGCTCTATGCCTTGCTTTCATTGTGGATAAAACTATAGTTAGACAAGATAATTTTCTTTTCTTTTTTTTTAAAGATAATTCTTAGGTAATTTTTCCTCTCTAACATTTGTGATCTGTTGTTGTTTTCCCTTCATTCCCTATGAGGACTGTGACATCAGGGAGGTGATGCTATGACTTGCAAGTGAATTGGATTTGAGTGTGGGAGGGCTGTGTAAAGTCACCAGACTCACTCTCTCCTCTGTTGTTCTTACTAGGGAATGATAAAGCAGATTGACACTGCCTAGGAACAGGTTTTACTAAATCCAGTCCACAGCACTGGTGTTAAATAGAAACAAGGGCCATTAAATCCTCCATAAGGATCCCTGCAAGTAACATATTCGCTTAAAAAGTCATATCTTAGTATTATTTATGTTTTATTATATTTTAATTTATTTTGATAAATATTTCCCAATTACATTTTAATCTGGTTCAGAAGCATTAGGAGTATTATGCCTGGGCAGCATGTTTGATACCTTTAGTCTAGAACTGGGGTGGGGAAACTTGAGGTCATCTGTGGCCCTCTAGGTCCTCAAGTGCAGCCCTTTGACTGAATCCAAACTTCACAGAACAAATCCTTTTATTAAGGATTTGTAAAGTCAAAACTTTACAGAAGAAATCGTTTTATTAAGGGGGTTTATTCTGTGAAGTTTGGATTCAGTCAAAGGGCTGCACTTGAGGACCTAGAGGGCCATGTGTGGCCTCAAGGCCACAGGTTTCCCACCACGGGTCAAGAGTAATAGGATATTGAATGCAGGAAGGCGTCTCAAGAAACACAAAAATGGGATGCTGGAACGTAGTATCCCAGAACTAAATGTTATCTTATGGCTTCAAATGTTAGAACACAGAAAATAAGACCAAAGTGCTGGGAAGGGCCTTTGAGATTATCTGGTCATTTTAAACATGAGAAAACTGAATTAAGGTTAGGCAAAAGAGGCAAAAAGCTCGATCACAGTCCCTGTTATTACCTGCCTCTTCTCCATTGGAAAAGCAGTGCTTGGAGGTGGGGGTGACGGTGACGGTGTGGGTATGGGAATATTTCTTGAGTTTAAACCCAACGTCTTTTATTGCTTCTCTTTGGTTAAAGGCAATGGGAAGTTCACATCACCTCCGAGAGCACATGTTTGCCAGTGTTCACCAGACCTGAGGGACAGGAGTTTTGGGTGTGATAAAAGCACACTCTAAAAACACACTTTCAGTCTCAATATTCCCTTTGAACCTAATATAAATGCTACTGTGGACCCCAGAGGTTAATCCATTACAACCCAGCAATTCCATTTTGTGACTGTTTGAAAGATAAAAGGAGCAAAGTAATGTTTAGTCCAGAGGAGCCAGACATGATAAATTTCTCCAATTTCCTCTGGCTTCGTAGAGCTGAAAATGACAAACTGAGACAGGGGTGGTGTGACCGTGGGGTGGTGTCAGGAAAGGAAGAGGAATATTATTTTTATTCAACCCATGAGTTGTGAAAAGGTCTCTTTCTCCACTCCCTTTCCTCACTTTTCTCTAAAAAGAGTTTGCATTTAAGCCCTGAAACAGATAAATCAGCTTCCCTTGCTAGATGAGAGGGTCATTTTACTAAGGGACATGACGGAAGGGGTTTTAAATCTAGCCAGCTGTGGGCTGACTTTTTCCTGGGGGTGTTAGCCTGGCTCATTTCACCTGCCTACCTTTCTGTAGGGATTCCATGTGGATGAGACCCCAGGAAGTAAACTTAGCTGCTCATCTTTCATTTCTGCTTACCAGGGTGCTTTTTGTATGAGAAAGAAAAGTGTTAGTAAAAACATAAAAATTAAAAATTAAAAAAGCTTTTCTGCCAAGCGAGGAGCTGGGATGAAAACCTTTAGTGCAGTGAAAAGAGCATTGAAGGGAACCCAGGCCTTGCATAAGCAGGCCTCTTGCACATAGGAGGAACTTAGTAAATTTAAGTTTGATGTGTGGTGGAAGGAGGAGAGGCCTTGAGTTGGAATCCCGGCTTGACTACTCACTTACCTGAATGACTTGGGGAGGGCTTCTGTGCCCTCACCTGTATAAGGAGTTGAATTAGATGACCTCTGAGACCTCTGGCTCTGAAAATCTATGGTTCTAGGCTCATTTCTTATGCTGTTGGTTGGCTATAAGATTCCAATTTGATTCCATTCAGCAATCATTAATTAAGTGTTTATTATGTGCCAAACACTTTACAAGGTACCTAGAATATACAGGCAAAAATGGAAAAATTCCTGTCCTCAAGGTGTTTATATTCTAGGCAAGATTTAGTAGAGGCAGGCCTAAGGCCACACTTTGGATATTAGGATGAGGGACCTGTAGGTCAATCAGTTGTTCACTAAAAGAGGTTTACTTAGCCATAGCATGGAAAGGATATTCAACAATTAGGGCAGGTAGATGCAGTCACCACCCCTCCCTCTATTACCAAGTGGAAGCATATCTGATTGGTTGGGCAGGGTCTCGAGACTCAAGAGGTCTTGGGACATTTGCAAAATCTGAGCACTACCAGGTGTGTACTGGTAAATGTTTAACAATGGTACTTCAAAAAAATGTACATAGGACATACTTTTAAGTTTAATCTGCATTATCAACACCTCCATCACTTTCATAAGCCTAAGCAAGCACCAAAATAGTAAGTCAAACCCTGGTTTGTAGCATTTGCCAGTTTCTGAGATGTGAATGCTCACACTGAAAATTTAACAACTAGCTCTTTCTACCCAGTATGAGCTGGCTCCAGTCATCATTCCTGGTCCCTACCCAATATGGGTGAGCCATTTATGTCTAGAGGTGCCTGTTTATGCCCATAAGTGACTAGGAAACAATGTCAAGATGGTCAAAATTGTTGTTTTGTGTCTGACTCTTCATAACTCTATTTAGGGTTTTCTTGGCAAAGATATTGGAGTGGTTTGCCATTTCCTTCTCCAGCTTATTTGACAGATGAGGAAACTGAGGTAGAGTTAAGTGGCTTGCCCAGGGTCACACAGCTAGGAAGTGTCTGAGACCAGATTTGAACACTATCCTCCTGACTCTAGACTTAGCGTTCTATCCACTGCTCCACCTAGCTGCCCTCACCATATTATAGGGAATTCATTATTAGATCTGGAATTGCAGTGGACCTTAAAGCTCATCTATTCAACCAATCCCTTCACTTTACAGTTGAGCAAACAGAGACCCAGAGAGGACAATTGACTTACTTAATGTTTTGCGGGTGGTGAGTAGCAGAGACCTGATTCCAACCCAAGTCCTCTCCCCTTCCATCGAACATTCTTCTCTAGCCTTTCTCTAACACTGAGCTCTTCCAATATGAAGGACTCTACCCATTGTCATTCAGCTGCACATTAGGGCACTGGAACCAGTTATTTTAGGATGTTTCTTCACAGTCCAATTGCTTTCCCTGAAAAGACCTTAGGCTAAAAGGGCCAGGGTCTCCTGTTGAATCCTGGGCCATTTCTAGTCATCCTGATGAATACCTGACCACTGGACTCAGATGGCTCTGGAGGAGAAAGTGAGGCTGGTGACCTCGTACATCCCTCCTCACTCAAATCAAAGTCAATTGCAAATCATGTCATCATCATGGTCCTCTTTGAAAACAAAGGACAAACACAACTTTCCCTGGACCTAGAATGAGTTCTGGGCTGTCCACTATGGAGTTTCCCTTTAGTGCAGGGCTCAGTTCTTAGGGATGGAAGTGCTTTCCCTTTCCTCTCCAAAAAAATCCCCCAAAAGCAACCTTTCAAAAAGTGAATACACTTTATGTAAGCTTTTTATTTGATCTTATCTAGACATTTTCAAATAACCTCAATAGCATGTAAGCTCCAGGAAAAGGTTGGCATGTGCTTAATAAATGATTGTTGATTAATTGAATATGTACCTGTTTAAAATGTTAAATAATTCTGAGGGAGAAAAGCATGATAATCAGAAGCAACAGTATGCATAGTTGACATTTATTTAGCTTTAAGTACATATTTATGCTTATCGGCTTTATGTATTTTATATATGCTTTATGCTTATATATTTAATATATGCTTATATGTTTAATATATGCTTATATATTTAATATATGTTTATATATTTAATATGTATGCTTATATATTTAAGCATTAAGCATATATCCTTTAAAGTACATATTTAGCTTTAAGGTTTGAAAAATATTTTATACATATCTTATTTGATCCTTAGAACAATCCTGTGAGGTAGAGACTATTAATATGACCCCTCTCTTCTCTGATACTGCTGCCATTCTGACAGACTCTCACTACCTCACACTTAGATGATTGCAATAGCCTTCTGGTGGTGCTGCCTGCTTCAAGTTCTTCCCCCCTCCCCTGCCTCCAATCTATCCTTCATTTAGCCATCAAAGTAATCTTCTAAAAGTGGAGGTCTGATCATGTAAGCCCCCCACTCAATAAACTCCAGGGGTTCCTATCACCTCTAGGATCCAATACAAAAGTTCCCATTTAGCATTCAAAGTTCTTCATAACCCAGCTCTCCCCTCCACCCCGCCCCCATCCCTGGTCTCTTTACTCCCCACCACATGTCCTTTGATCCAGTGACACCAACCTCCTTGCTCAAAGTTCATGAATAAGACACTTATCTCTTGACTCTGGGGATTTTCTCTGTTTTGAAATTCTCTTCCTCCTCCTCATCTTTGCTTTCTGGCTTCTGAGGCTTCTTTCAAATCCCAGATAAGATCCCATCATCTACACGAAGCCTCCTCCAAACTTTCTTATTTTTACTGTCCTCCTTTTTAAAAATTATTTCTTATTTATCCTATATATCTCTTGGTTGTATATATTTGTATGTTGTTTCCTCCATTAGACTGTGAGCTCCTTGAGGGCAGGGACTGTCTTTTACTTCTTTTTGTATCCCCAGCACCTACCATAGTACTTAGTACATAGTAGGTGCATAATAAATGTTTATTAACTGACTATCCCAGTTTTATAGAAACGGAAACTGAGGCTGAGAGAGATAAAGTCATCTAGGTAGAAAATATATGAATCAGGAATTGAACTCATATCTTTTCATGGAAGGTCAAACACTATCTACTGCAGCCCTTATGTGTCACTATAAATAATAGATACAGAACCTTCCTTAGAGTGAGAATGACTTCTGTTTAATTCCTGCTTTTGGTACCCACTGGCTATGGGACTCTGAGTAGGTCATCTAGCCTTTTAGTAACTCAGGTAACTCTCTAGCTCAGGGGTGGGGAACCTGCAACCTTGAGGTCACATCAAGGCCCAAGGTTCCCCACTCATTCTTTAGATCTAAGTTGCCCAGTAAATGTCAATCAGAGTTTTATTACTAAGTGGAAATTCACTACATCAGTGAAATCGTGTCTGGACTCACACACACAAAAATCAGGCAAGTAGTAACCTCTAGGTTAGAGAGTTGAATGAATAAATTTGCATGAATAAATATACAAAAAAAAACACTAGGTTAAAACAATTTGTAATCATAATTTGGAAGGGATTTTTCCTTACAGAGCTTTTTAATAGATGTTTTCTTTCTCTTTATTTTTTTTTCTTTATTTGCATTTTGGAGGTTTCAAAAGGCAGCTAAATGTCTCAGTGGTTAGAGTAGTGGGTCTGAGTTCAAATTGAGCCTCAGCCATTTACTAGCACTATGACCCTGGGCAAGTCACTTAATTCTTTTCATCTCAGTTTCCTCATCTGTCAAATGAGTTGGAGAAGAAAATGGCAAACCATTCCAGTATCTCTGCCAAGAAAACCTCATACTGGGGAAGAGTTGGACAGGCCTGAATGACAATAGCAAGGTTTGGGAAGGCCAGAGGAAGTAGAGAGACCCTGTTTTACATATGTATAGGTTGGGAAGATCCTCTAGTCTAAAGTGACTAGGAGTCTTCTTAAGCCTTCTGACATATCCTCATGTTCTAATTGTACTTTAGAATGGTCAAAGAAAGAAACAAAAAATTTGTGCTGGCTATGTTGGGCATACCTATAGTCTCTGCCACTGGGGAGACTAAGGATGCTGAGTCACTTGAGCTGGGAAATTCCAAGCTATAGCAGGGGCTGTAGGTGTCTGAACTAAGTCATATGGTGAAGTCCCAGGAGTGGGTGGTCACTAGGCTGCCCAAGGGAAGCTGAACCAGCCCAACTCAGAAACTGAGCAGGTCAAAACTTTCATGTTTATCAGTTGTGTGATCAATCCAGTGAGTGGCTGTTATATTTTCTAGTCTGGTGATATAGTGAAACCCATTTTAAGGGGAGAAAAGGCAGGGGAAGGAAGGAAAGAAAAGGGAACAGAAGGGAAAAGAAAGGGGGAAATGTGTGAAAAGCAAAAGTGGGAGCAATTAATTAAGGAGTAATTTTCAGTTGAAAGGTTGCATAGTATATCAGAGAGCTAGAGTCAAAGAGATCTAAGTTTAAAGTGTGCCTCTGATACCGATAACAGCAGGGCAATCCTGGTTAAGTGACTTGATTTCTCAGGGCCCTTCTACAGGACAGTAAGGCAGACTAGGTGCTACTATGCATTGGCAGAGGGAATGTTTTTCACTAGGAATTACCTATATCCATGAGATCACAGGAATAGTCACTATAATCAAAATCCATTTAGTTTTTCTTTTCAAAATAACTTTTAAGTCAAAGTAGAGCAAATCTTTTGAGAGATGGAATGAGAATATGATTGCTATGAGAACCCTGTCTGTACTGGATAAAATGGGAGTGATAGAGAATTAAAAGGTGATCACCATCATTCTCATCAATAGCAGACATTGTTGAACTCTATGTTGCTGCTGCTGGGGATAGAGCAATGGAATAGCTGCTGCTGAGAAATCAACAGAAGCCACAGGGAGAAAGGTGGTTCCCCTCTAGCAGGGAAAATGAAAACTCCTGCTAACCAGCATCACATAGACAGGCCCTAAATAGGATAATTTTAACACAGAAATAGGCTATTAATTTTTTTTTTATGTTGGAAGCAGCACACTTTGGAACACCAAACCCTTAATCCCAGAAGCCTCAAAGCAGAGAAGCACTGAGTTATAGGGAAATTGTAGTCAGTCAATGCTTAGGGCAAGAGTTAATGGTTTTCTTAGGAGGAGAAAGAAAAGCCAAATTTTAGTCAAGCCGTGATTGATAACAGTTGAGTTGACTCTTTAAACAATTCCCCTTGACCAGCTACTTCTCTGTGGGGTGCACTTGCCCCAGGAAGGGGGAGGGCCTGGGCAAAGACCTTAATTTTTGGATCTTTCCAGACACCTTTAGGTGTGGCTATTATCTTTGTAACATTTTGTTGGTTTCTTTGGCCAAGCCAACTTATCATAGTGGGAAGAAGCTGGAAGGTAGGATCAGCCATTGACTGTCTACCCTCTGAAGATATCTGGGGCAACTTAGTTTGACAGTCAGCTTTGGCCAGGATCCCCTATAGATGAGCAGCTGTATATGGGTATGTATTGTGTATATATATATATATATTTATCTATTTATTTATATGTGAGTGTATGTATATATAATATATGTATGTATATATAACATATACACACATACATATATATGTACCCACATGTACATATGTATATGCAGATATATGTGTATATACTAGCACACAGACATAACTCTTTATATTTGTTGGTGCAATTTGGGTTGAGAGAAGCTGGGTCTGGGTAAAGGCGGCTGGCAGGAGCCTTGTTCATTGTGTTGTGACTGACATGTAATCCAGAGCTTGACAGCTCGCCCACATAGCTGTGGTGGTGTGAATGGCTGACTTTAGATCATGCATTCCTCTGTCCTGCATGGCTTAATAAGGCTTTTGGAAATTCTCTCTCTCTCTCTCTCTTTCTTTCTCCTCTCTCTTCTCTTTCTTCTCTCTCACCTCTCTCTCTCTCTTTCTTTCTCTCTCTCTCTTCTCTCTCTCTCCCTCTCTCCTCCCCTTTCTCTCCCCCTTTCCTCCTCCCTCTCCCTCTCCTCCCCCCATTTCTCCCCCATTTCAAATTTAATATGGGAGTATGTGAGGAAGAACATGGTAGCAATTAGCTGCTGCCATGAATTTTATGAGCAGTTTGCTGGAAACCACATTAACAATTCCATTGGTTGAGTTGAGATCAGTTCTGCTGTATTATTTTTCCTTCCCTGCCCTACTCCCCCTTTCACCTCTAAAAAAAGCCAGTGTGGTGCCAGATTAGTCGCCCTAGAAGCTTAAGTTCTCTTTTCCAGAACAGGTAGCCCAACCAGAGGACTGCAGGCAAACTTCCCAACCTCATTCCTATCTTGTTCCCTTCCTTTGCTGTCCAGTCACCGTGGTCAAGTTGGATTACGTAGCAATTGGATGTAGTAGGTGAAGGTCTTCTACTAATATTCTAGAGTTCTAGTGCTCTATAAGGAAAAAGAAATAGATTGGACTAGTTTTGTATGATAGATTGAAATCAGTATCCATGGGGAAATGTTATTAGTGATCACAAATGATTATAAACTCAATATTTTGGCCGTTGACGGAAGGTAAAAAAAATCCACCACATAGTTACTTAGTTTTAGAAAAGGGAACTGTAGACATTAGGGGGAAAAAAATAAAAAGTAGTTAAAAAAGTGAAAAACCCACAGGAAGCCTGGAGACTGTTTAAAAATACTTTATGGGAAGCCCAGGAAAAGTGTGTGTCACAGATCAAAGAGACTGGTTGCTGGAACAAAAACTTTTCGTGTCTACCTGGCAAAGTGTGATGAAGCCAGTTTAAACCTATGTTCAAAGACTTTGTTGAAATTTTGGTTCTAAATGTTCTGCTTTGCGTATGAAATATTGGCCATCCTTAAAAAAATAAGCTTTTAGGCAAACCTTTCTGGCTACTTCCGAGCCGCCATTTCGTCTTGCTACAATAGAAAGTTAGCAAACCTTGTTGTATAATAAGTTTATACCAGGCTCCAGTAAAATCATCTGTATACCAGATGGGAGGGGAAAACCCAAAAAAGTAAAGTGAGAAATGTCTCCTACTTGGGAAAAAAAAAATATGGTTTACCAATTTCTAAAAGATCACGGTATTTTGTAATTTTTCTTTTTCTTTTTTTTTCCCTGCCATATATCAAAAAGAAAGCAAGGTCTGGGAGCAGAGATATTGAAAAGGTAAACTAAGGCTTTCCTATCCTTAGCTTAAATGTCTTAGGGAAAGGGCTGAGACAGCCATCCAGTGGCCAAAACATAGAGTCAGAAAATGTAGAGGTCATAGTTTCCCTTTCAGAAAAAAAGCGCCAAGGGTGCTTTGACACAAAGTAAGTTGACTCCAGGAAAGTTTTTAACTTTTGAGCATAAACTAAGAATCATGATGAGTTTATTTTTTTAAGTTAGGAATTAATGAGAAAGGGATTGAATTGTACCTCAGGTACAGTTTCTTTAAAGCATTGCTCCTAACTATATTTTTTTTAACAATAAAATTGGACTAATGTTTGAGTCTGGAGTTTTTAATGGACATATGTTTGATAAATGAAAGATTCATGGTTATAAATCTATTTGGCCTTGAGTACAGAGAAAAGAAATATCCTGTATACCTATACTGGGACTTTTATGCTCTTCAAAATGAATAAAAGCCTGATTAAACCTCTCTCCATACTATTTTTCCTTGATCGTTATTTCCCATCCTAAAAAATAAATTCAGCAGCTTTCAAAATGAAAGAAACTCTATTGTTTATATAGACACCCTTGCTCAATAATTGTTTTAATAGGAGATAGTGACTTGCCAGCTGCTGAGCTAAACAATTCAGATATTGAATTACAGATTGATCTTTAAAAAGTCTAGAAATAGGGTGGTTGTCCTGGGAGCTATTTCTGTCATCATTACATTCCAGGTATTTGGGATATCTTTGTAAATAGAATGCAGCAGTGGCATGGCGGGCAGAGGACCCTAGTCCTTAGAATCACTCCAAGGTTTCAACTTCTTTTGGGAACCAAGGCTGTAGTACCCACTATGATCAGGAGCTAAGGTTTCCTGCTAATACTACCTAGCATGTTACCTGGATAAGTGGCTTAGCAATTTAACTACATAGAGACATATAAGTTCAATTCTGCCCAAGAAATGTTTTTATTGAACACCTAAGATTGTTTAAGCCTTGTATTGGGTGATATGGAATATACAAAATTTAGATAAAATACTGTTCCCTGACCTCACCGAGCTCATAGTCTAACATAGCATATAATTAATAAAGCACATAAAAACTATGTAAATAAACAGCATATAATAGTCTAATAAAGCATATAAAAACTATGTAAATAAATATAATAAATATATTCATTGAAGAGATATAAGAAATGTTGGAGGGGTCTTAGAAAAACAGGCTCATTAATGCATTTTTGGTGGATATTTGAATTGGTCTAACCATTCTGGGAAGCAGATTGAAACTGTGTCCCCCAAAATCATTTAACCAGACTGTGAACCAACAAATATCACTACTAAGCCTGTACCCCAAAAGGATCAAAGAAAGAAGAAAAGGACCCATATGCACAAAATACTTATAGCAACTCTTTTTGTGTTAGTAAAGAACTGGAAACTAAGGGGATGCCCATGAGTTGGTGAATAGCTGAATAAATTATGGTATATAAATGTAATTAAATACTATTACACCCTTAAAAATACCAAAAGAGATGTTTTCAGAGAAACCTAGAAAGATTTGTATAAACTGATATAGGGTAAAGTTAATAGAACCAGGGGAGTATTTGCATAATATTAACTATATTATTTTTTTAAATGAAAAACTTTGAAAGATTTAACTTTGATCAATGCAATGCCCAACCACAATTCTATAAGTAACTCATGACAGAGATGTGATGAATTCAGGGTACAGAATGAGACACTGCTTTAGATATAGACATAAATATTGATATTGATATAGACATAGACATAGCTACAGATATAGATATTGATATGGACATGGACATAGTAATTGATGTAGACATAAATATAGATGGTTCCTTAGGGTCTCTATATGACTATAGATATACCTCTATGTTGATGTCTGTATTTATGTCTATATCAATAGTTATATCTTCTAGGTATATATAATATACACATATATGCATATGTGTATGTATGTGTGTATGAAAAGGCATGACCACCATAATAATCTGTTTTGCTTGATTATGGTTATTTGTTATAAAAGGACTTGTTTTTCTTTTTCTTTTGGGGGAGAGGGGATGGGAAGAAGTGGAAGAGAGAAAATAAGTCCTTCTTAATTAAAAAAAATTAAGAAAATCAAATGTTATGTGAAGGCCAAGGGGAAAGGTCCCTATAGATAAGGGGAGGTTAAAGAAGGCTTTATAGAGGGGATTGCATTTGATCTGAACTTTAAAGGAAGAGTAGGAAATGAAAAGGCAAAGAAAGGGAGGGACAACATCACACACAGAGACCAGTATGAATAACTACATGGAAATCAAGGCGTGGTGGTGTGTGCAGAAGAGACTAGTCCAATTTGTCCAAGAAATTGAGTGGATGGAAAATGCAATGGGGAATAAGAGGGGAAAGTTTGAGGAAATGCTGTCTCAGGTTGTGGATGGTCTTAAATGCTAGGCAAAGGAGCATAAAATAATATTTATTGTTCCTCCTCTACCCAAGCTGATTAGGTACTGTTTCTCACACTCTAGCAAAATAATTTCTTCAGGGTATGCTATTATCCAAGATGGAACTAACCACTATAACCCAGTGTACTAGACTTAGGCCCCAAGGCGTGATTATGTTTGTAAGAAGATCTGGGATGTGATAATATTCACTCCAGTCTACTGTGATGTCACCACCTCCCACAGGAACATAATTTTTCAGTAGTAGTACAGAGGGACTTTCCCTTTGAAGGTTCCCCAATTAGAAGAATACATAATTAACTAATTCTTTAGATGTTATGAAGTACTTTCTTCATGAAGAAACTGGTGGCCAGGTGGAGAGAGCCATGGGCTCAGTTAGGAAGAACTGAATTCATTTTTCTTTCTTTTTTTTTTTTTGAGGTGGGGGGAAGGTAGGGCATTTGGGGTTAAGTGACTTACCCAATGTCACACAATTTTGTGTTAAGTGTGGGAGGTCTATTTGAACTCAGGTGCTCCTGATTCCAGGGCTGGTGCTCTATTCATTGCACTACCTAGTTACCCTGGAAGAACTAAATTCAAAACTTCCCTCAGATACTTACTGACTCTATGAGCCCTAAGGAAATTACTTATTTTCTGTTTGTCTCAGTTTCTTTAACTCTAAAATGGGGATAATAGCATCTACCTCTCAGGATTGTTGTGAGGATAAAAGAGATATTTATAAAAAGAACTTAGCAGAGTGCCTACCACATAATAGGTGCTGTAAAATGCCTAATCCTCCTCTCCTTTTTTCTCATGACAGCTCTCTGAGGTCTTTGTGGAAAAAAAAAATCTGGAGGATGCCTTATTTTCTTATGTATTTTTGTTAATTTTTAATTCTTTATATGTTACACTATTAATAGAGATCTTTTCTGTAATTTTCCCCTCCTATTTCCCTTCTAATTCTAAAGGCATTTATTTTGAGTGAAATAAGCAGTCAGAAGATTTTACAAAATGACCACAACAGTAATATGAAGGAAAACAACTTGGAAGGACTTCAGAACTCTGATCAAAGCAGCAAATGATGAGTGACTTCAAAAGTCTAATGGTAATATATATCTCCTACCTCTGGACAGAGGTAATAGACATGGGACACAGAGTGAGATAGATTGGTTTCCTCAGATATGGCCAAGGTGTTGATTTATTTTGCTGGACTGCTCATAATTGCTGACAAGGAGGGTTTCTTCTGCTAGAAGGGAAAGGTAGAAGGTCAATGTGCAGAGTAACTGATATACACCCCCCCCCCAAACCAACAACAATAAAAGTGGTTTTTTGAATGCACAGAAGAAAACAAACAAAAAATATAGGAGATACAAACAAATGTAGAAGTTTTGTTCTTACTTTATATTATATGTGTATATTATATTTATATTATATATGATATATATATATAGATATTACTTTATATTATATGTGTATATATAGATATTTGAATAAGTTTTATTTATAATGAATAAATGAATGAATAAAATATCCATTTTGTGTTTGTTATATGAAAAACACTATGTTAAGTTCAATGATACAAATGGAAAAATAAGACAGACTACTCTCAAGGGGTGTGACCCTAGGGCAAGTCTCTTAACCCTGTTTGCCTCAGCTCCTAATCTGTAAAATGAGCTGGAGAAGGAAATGGCAAACCACTCCAGCATCTTTGCCATGGAAACCCCAAATGGGGTCACAGAGAGTCGAAATGATTAAAACAGCTCCACAACCATAAGAGCAACAGCTCCCAAGGGAGAGATAAGTGGCATAATGGATAGAATGCCAAGCCTAGAGTCAGAAGGTTCTTTTTCCTGAGTTCAAATCTGACCACAGAGACTTATTAGCTGTGTGACCCTGGGCAAGTCACTTAACCTCTTTGCCTCAGTTTCCTCATCCCTAGAATGAGCTGGAGAAGGAAATGGTAAGCCACTCCAGTATCTTTTCCAAGAAAACTCCAAGTAATGTCATGAAGAGTCAGACATGACTGAAAACATTCTCAAGGAGTTGACATTTTAGTGGAGGAGACAGCACTTAGGGAAGGTCTCAGCTCTAAGTCAGATGGAAAGGTTCCGTGTGGTCTTTAGGATGCAACAACGAAACAGATGTTAAAGCCTTTTCTTTAAAACTCACACACACACGCACACACACACACACACACACACATACACACACACACATACCACGCCTTACAAAAGGTGCAAAAGAGAAAAAAAGAGATTTGGGGATTGTACTGGACTGCAAACTCCATATAAGGTAACCACATACTAATGCAGCCAAAAAAACCCAAACAAACAGCTAAAGGCATCTTAATTGACCATAAGAGGCATATCTTCTAGAAATAGGCAGGTACTTGATAATCCCTCTCTTCTGTTCCCCAGTCAGATCTCATGTGGAAGATTATTTTGATTTGTCTGTGGCACATTTTAGGAAGGACTCTGATAAGCCTGGGAGGATCCAGAGCACTGTAATCAGGTTGGTGAAAAACTTTGAGATTATGCCATAGTCAGCTGAAGAAACTAGGTATACTTCCGTTGAAATCTGGGGAGGGAGCAGAGATTGGAAGATGATAGTTGTCTTCAACTAGCCTGTCACATAAAAGAGGGATTGCATTTGTCTAACATCAGAGGACAGAAATCAAAACAATAAATAGATGTTGCAAAGAGATAGTTTTAGAATTGATGAATGGAAGCACATTTTTCTTTTTTTAACTTTTATTTATTGCAATTATATATAAAGATAATTTTTAATATTAATTTTTATAACTTTTTGATTTCCAAATTTTCTCCCTTCTTCCCTTCCCTCCCACCTCCCTAAAGTAATAAGCAATTTAATATAGGTTATATATGTGCAATTATGTAAAACATGTTGAAAGCACTTTTTAATAGTTAGGACTTCCCAAAGGTAGAATGTGATGCTTTGGGAAATGTTGGGATCCTCTCTCTGAAGGAAGGAAACAAGCATTTATGAAGTACCTGCTACATACTAAGCATTGTACAAAGATGATCTCATTTAATGCTCATAACAATCCTGGGAGGTAAGTGCTATTATCAATCCTATTTTACAGATGAAGAAACTGAGGCAGATAGAGGTTAACCATAGGGTCACACACATAACAGTGTCTGATATCAGATTTGAACTCAGGTCTTCTTGACTCCAGGACCAGCACTCAGTTAACTGTTCCATCAGCTGCCTCTACTTCTAGGAGTTATTCAAGTAAAATAGGGTCAAGTATCACTGAGAATTTTTGTTCAGAAACAAATAGGACTGGATGTCTCTGAAATCCCTTCCAATACTGAGATTCTAGTGGTAGTTATATTGTTGTTGTATTTTTTTTTTTTTTGCAATTCTGAAGTAAGTAGTCAATTATCATCTCCATTTCCACAGGGAAATTACGTTATTTACTGAAAATCACATGACTAGGAAGATTTGAACCAGAACTCATATCTCGATCTTCTGACTTCAAAGCCCCAAATTCAATGCTCTTTGCACACCAACCACCACAGTGTTTTCCTTCCCCTCAAATGTGAGGATAATTGTTGTCCACTCTTTCAGTCCTGTCTGACTCTTTGTGACCCCATTTGAGGTTTTCTTGACAAAGATACCAGGGCAGTTTGCCATTTCCTTCTCCAACTCATTTTTACAGATGAGGAAAGTGAGATAAACAGAGTTCAGTGACTGCCCAGGGTCACACAGTTGGTAAGTATTTGAGAACAGATTTGAGCTCTGGGACAGGAATCTCCTGACTTCAGGGCTGGCACTCTATCCATTGTGCCACCTCCTTGTCAGGGGGTAATATTAACAATGCTGATAGTGATGGTGATGACAATGACAGCATCTAGTATTTATATGGCTCTTAAAGGTTTGCAGAGAGCTTTACATATATTTATGTATTTATTTTTATTATATATTTATATTTTATATACATATATTTTATGTATTTATTCTTACTGTATTTATTTTTATTTATTTTAAATATTAGATATATTATTTTTTATTTTTATACATTTAACTCCTGTTATCCTCACAGAACCCTGAGAGGTAGGTGAATTATCATCTTCATTTTAAAAATGAGAGAAATGAACTAAAAAGAGCTTAAGTGACTCGTCCAAGGTCATACAGCTAGTAAATGTCTAAAGGCAAATTTGAACTCAGGTCTTTCTGATTCCAGGTCTAGCCACCTAGCTACTTGGATATGAAGAGAATTATAATATTAGATATATTTCAGGATATGAGAGAAAATAGAATAATAATGCTGTGCAAATTCCCTTTTGGAGAATGGCATAATAGAAGGGTATGCTTGATTTGGAATCAAAAGGCTTCAAACCAAATTTTGGCCTTTCTGCTTACTCTGAGGAAGTGAGTGTGGTGTAGTGGAAAGAGAACCAACTCTGGCTTCAGGAAGGACTTGGGCTCAAATCCTGCCTCTGACATCTACTGCCTGTGTAATCCTGAGGCTCATCTATAAAATGAAGGATTTGAAATATATGGTCTCAGAGATCCCCTTTCGGTATTAAATCTGTGATTCACCTGAAACAAAGTCTTAGTTTCCAATCTGGAAAGTAAATGAATGGGATTAAGGTCTCTCTGGGTCTTATATCCTATGATGCCCATCTTAATTTTAATTAAGACCACAGCTGAGGAACCTGAAGGAATCGAACCTTCTAATTCATCTAAGATTGAAAAATCAAGCAAAATGATCCAGTTGCCTGTCCCAAGTCACCATCGAAACTCCCTATGCTGTCCTAGGCTTTTCACTCCGTGATGAGCTGTTACTACTCTTTCATCCCACAAGCAAACATCTTGAAAATGGAAGGAAGAGACCCTAGCTAAACCTGACTCATTTAGTAGGGGCCCTAAGTAAAGTGACCTTTAGTGGGGCCATTTTCTGGATGTGCTATCTTATAAATCATCAGGTAAGGATCACAAGTCTTGAAAGGAGTTACAGTGTATAGGTATCTGAGTAGCAGAAAGAACGGGTTAATTAAAAGCTTATGGCAAGGACAGTAGAAGAATGTGTCTATTCTTTCTTACATAATAGGCAGCGTTAAAAGCAGAATAGCCCATAGGAGCTGGGATCTCAGGCTCCTTCTAATATTTGCTCTGCATTAGTCTAGCTTTTGTAAAGTGTCTAGTTGGAGGCCCTGCCATTTGAGGGTTATGGGAAGCAATAAAAATGATTAAATAGCAAGAGAAAGGTGTTTGTGAAGGGAAGCTGAAGGCACTGTAGTTATTGAACTTGGGAATGGCAAGGATGGGAGCTGATTTAATAACTGACTTTCAATGACTAGAGGACTATTATGTCCAATATGGTGCCCAGCTTTGGGATACAGTGGCAAGAACAGTGGCTTAGGGGTGAGAGGCATGAGTTCAAATGTTGCCTCTGATCCTGGGCAAATCACTTAACCGCCCTTGACCCCAGTGTCTTTAACTATAACTATATTATATTTAATTTACTAATTAAATTGATTAGTAAATTAAATAAGCATTAATTTAATTTTATTATATAACATTTGTTTTAACATATTCATATTATTATAAAATAACATGAATTATTATAATATATACTAAATTAAATAAAAATTAATTAAATGGTTAATCATATTAACTATAAAATGAAGGGATTGGATGAGACGACCTGAGGTAACCTTCGAGCTCTTCATTTAGAGTCATACTCCACAGAGAACAGAAGCAAAACATGGCTTGAGTTGAAGCAGGAGAAATTCAGATTGGATAGGAAGAAGTCTGGGAAAATGTAATTTCCTAGAGGGCAAATAATACTTTCATTTTTTTGCTTTTGCCTCCTTGGTGCCTAACACAGTTCCTGAAACAAACTAAATGCCCAAGTGACAGATTTAATGTCCCGCAAATGACTTAACCTCCCTTGGCCTCAGTTTCCTCATTTATAAATTGGGGAGGGGGAGTGAACTAGATGATGTCAGGATCAAGGATGTTGTGATCCTAAGATGCTTAATAAATGCTTGTTGGTTTTGAATTGAATTCAGTCAGTTAATTAACATTTATGAAGGCTCACTATGCCTCAGGCAGTAAGCTGGGCACTGGAATTGATAAGAATATGAATCCATCAAGAGTGATTTCCTGGCATGCCTGTTTGAAAAGCAAGGAATGGGTGAGCTTGGACGATTTCTGGAGGCCCATTTCTCTCCCTACCCTTCCCCAAGTCTGTGAATTTAGATTATTGCCTATGGCAAGAGACCAAGGTAGGGGAGCCAGGAGCCGGCTCCATCATGGCAAGGACGGTTCCTGTTTGCTTTGGTAAGTTGACACTTTACGTTCCTCTCTGTGGAAATGATTCCAAACCAGTTTGGGATCCCTTTTGACTGCCAGCTGCCACCTTTAAATAGGAAAAGTATTTTTGACTAATCCTCTGGGATACGCAAGGAGAATATACATTTGCAGTGATCAGACTACACCGTCACCGGACACCTCCAGAGGCCAACTGAAAGCTATTAGCGAGTCAGGAAGCCCCAAAAAAAGAAGATGGAGGAAAGTGGGAAGGTTTGGATAGTAAACTCATCGCTGCATTTTAGCCTTTAAAATATACATATATATTTGCATATATAAAATATATATTATATTTACAAATATAATATATATTTACACATATTATATATATTTACATATATAATATATATAAAATAACACGAGTTTCACAGGAACTGCCATTTTTGATGGAGTAGGGATTAAAAATTTTGAAAGCTTTTCCATATGAAAATCTAAATATTTGAGGTATGGTAATTAGCCCTTTCAGATACTGAAAGCAAAATCTGGGTCTCTAGAATGAGCCAATTTGTATGGATACAACAACAATTTTCTCCCTGTTGCGTTGCTTCATTTTTGAAAAAGGTGGACCCCAGTATCTGTTCAAAATTTAAAGAAAAATTAAGGCAATGAATTATGCCATAGAACAAGCACCCTAGGTAAAGAAACTTATACAAGAAACGCATTTTTAATTCTTTTCTTCCTTCCTAACACTCCACCCCAGAACTCCCACAGCAGCCCAACTTCTTCAAAGAAGCTGGGTTAGTCCCCGGGCTTTTACCTAGGGGAAGATTTCCAGCCCGCTTTCTGTTTGCTTTCCATACTATGGTTTCACTGGAAATGTCCTCTTTCCATACACTGCCTCTGAGTCACGGCTCATTGGGGGTGATGATTATGATATTCTCTGGACGTTCAGATGTCCTCCGGAGCTGGGAGGATATTTTGAGCCCTGGAATCTGTACTTTGCCACATGTTTGGATTAACCACCAGTTAAACCTTGCTAAGGCAATATTTTTCTATGCAGTTAGTTTTTATAGCAAACAAGGTCTGTAGTAATTGGATGCCCCACTTGAGCAAAGCTGTTTACCAGAAATAAATCACTCCTGGCACTGCGAAAACACCAGTGCCGGGGTGCGGATCCACAAGGCCAGCATCATTCAGTTCTTCATTTCTCATAAACCTAGCCCCAAACATGTGTATTCTCATCCGCGATGACTTATGCTTTGAATTGTGGTTTCTTTATTTCCATACCCATTATAATGCTTACCTAAACATCTCAGTCTGTTTAGCTGCGGTGCTTACCGTAAGGACTTCTCCTGGGCTGCTCAGAAACATTCCTGGGCCTTCAGCAACCCCTATGGAAAGAAAAGAAGGGAATGAAAAAGGAAAAAGGGGACAGGGCCCCTGGGATTTGGGTTGAACTTTATTCTGTGTTTGTTGCTATTCTCATTTTTCTGGAGATAAATCCACTCCCTCTGGGGATCCTTATTGCTTGAGTGCAATTTGGAAAGGAGAAAATGGAGTGGTTTGTGGAGGAGAAAGAACTATAGGGCAAACTTCGAGTTTCTATCTTTTGTGGTATAGCCATGGGACCACTTGCAGATGGATGAACTCCCCACTCCTATCTGGCCACAATGGCCAAAAGAGCTCTGTGCAAGCTCAGAAGCCATTCCAAACCACTTTGGAAGAGGGCTATTAGAAATGTGAGTGTTGAGTTATCTCTTTCAAAAATCAAAATAAGAAACACATCTACTGAAGGGAACGTCTAAGATTTTTAGTCTTGGAGAACTTTCTAACACTTTGATGACTTTGTAAGGCAGAAAGAAACGAGGTCATAGCTCTAGAGCTAGAAGGAGCTGCTGAGGACATCTAGTCCAATTCCTGCATTTTACAGATGAGAAAACTGAGGTGGAAGTACTGTGGGATGGCGGTGGTTGAGTGATATGCCAAAGGTCACAAAGGCAAGTAAGCATCAACCATGGGAGCCAAACTTCAGGCCTCTGCCTACTGAACCAGCACTTTTTTCAGTGTGCTAGTAAAGGTCAAGGCATTAGTTTATACTTAGGAAGGGATCTGTTAATCCTGTTTAACCCAAAGTTAGTAGTTCTAATGACTTTGAATAAACCTAAATACCCTTTTGCATTTGGGCAGGACTGATCTAAGCAGATTCTAAATATGAATAATAGTATGTACCATACAAGTAGTACTAGAAATAATCAGTATTTTAGAAGTAACTTTTTAAGTCATTAGAAGTTTTATCACTATGACCAAAGGACAATCAAACTGTGGATACCCCTTGCATACCACTCCTAGGTCTGTATCCCAAAGCAATATGAAAAAGGGTAAAGGACCCACAAATATGAAAATATTTATAGCAGCTCTTCTTGTGGTGGCAAAGAATTAGAAACTGAGGGGACGTCCATCAGTTGGGAAATGGCCGAACAAGTTGTGGCATATGAATGTGATAGAATACTGTTGTGCCATAAGAAATGATGAGCCCATGGGTTTCAGAAAAACCAGAAAAGACTTATGTGAACTGATGCAAATCAAAGTAAGCCTAACCAGAACATTGTACACAGTTTTAACAACATTTTATGATGATCAACTTTGAAGAACTTAGCTCTTCTCAGCAATACAATGATCCAGGACAATTCCAAAGGACTAATGAGAAAAAATGCTATGCATATCTGAATATGTATCAAAGTATACTGTTTTCATTTCTGTGTGTGTGTGTGTGTGTGTGAGTGTGTGTGTGTGTGCTTCTTTTATTTTGGCCAGTTTCTTCTTTCACAACATGACTAATATGGAAATATGTTTTATTTGATTGAATATACATAACCTATATTATACTGCTGTCTTAGGGAGGTGGTGATAAGAGAGGGAGGGAAGGAGGGAGGTAATTTGGAACTCAACATTTTAAATGAATATTAAAAATTTTACATGTACTTAGAAAAAATAAACTACTATTAAAGAAAATTTTTAAAAGAACGTGCACCACCCCCTCAATCACACTTGACAAGGTCAGGGATATGATTTGAATGTTTTCTGAGTTTATTATTATTATTATTATTATTATTGTTACTATAATTATCATCATCATCAATGTTCTATTCATTAGATTGTGAGCTCCTTGAGGGTAGGGACTTTTACTATTTTGTATCCCCAGTGCTTAGCATAGTGTCTGGCACATAGTAGGCTTAATAAATGTTTACTGATTTATTGTTGTTGTTGTAATTAATTAGTTGGAAACTGTGATTTCATCAGTGGGATAAGCTCCCAGGAAAGAAAGCCCCTCTACCAATGCAAATCTGCAGCTGGCTAATAAATTTGAGAGTTACTTAGGGAACTGAGAGTCACCTGCCCCAGGTCACATAGCCAGTGTGTGTCAGAAGTAGAATTTGGACCCAGGTTGCCCCATATCCACTGTGATGCCTCTCAACTCTGGGTGCTTAGAACTATGCCAGTGGAGAATAAGGCCTGGGAAGTGTTTCTTAGCGGGGTATGTGAATCCGGGGGACAGAGTGTCTGCTGCTTAAGACCCACCCCAAATAAGTCTGGAAATCCCATAGTTAACATAAAATAGAACAGGCATCTTGGGCTCCCTTAGATTCCCGGAGAGAGCATTCACCCTGACTCATAGAATCATGGGTCCTGGAAGTATTGAAGTGGATGTCTCTTTGCATAGCAAAGTCAAACAAATTATTTTGGTTCTCAGAAATAAGCTTCTGGGCTAGTGTACAATTGATAAGTATGCAAAATCCTACAATGGAGCATTTTCCTCATGTTCCATGAACTTAATTACTTGAAATACTGTTTGGGGGCCTTTTCTCTGATTCAGCGATGCTCTCCAATTTTGCTTTGATCCCTCGGGATGGGACCATGACCTGAATCACATGATATCTAGTGTTTAGTGATAATTGCATTCCAGACCTGCCTTGTAGGGCAGTCAGTCAATCAATTGTTGTTGTTTGTTCTTTGTTTTCGAAGAGGACCAAAGATATCATAGGGCAATGTCTTGACTTGTGGGTGAATTGAATTTAAGCAAGGCAGAACTGTGCAAAGTCATCAGTCTCACTCTCTCTTCTGGAGTCATCAAAGTCCAGTGAAAGGACAAAAGTCAAGATGACTGGCTATGGGTTGGGATCAGTGGATGACCTTGGCATCTTGGCATGCTCTATAGTGCCTGCTTCAGTCACCTTCATGACCACTGGAACAAATTGTTCTCATCCACCCATTCTGCTGGGATGGGTTTGAGGCCTGTTGGTTATCCTCAGCATGGTCTAACCTATCTGCTGAGAGAATTTTCCTGGGGTATGGCCATTAAGCATGCTACAGCTTCTCAGAGCCACAGGTGAGAGTTGGGTGAAAGATAGACACTAAAGATGAATGAGCAGTCCTGAAAAGCTCTCTGCAAGGCCCCGCACCAGAGGTGCTGAACACCCCATATACCTCAATCATACAATCAATAAACAATGTGCCAAAAGACAGGCCCTGCTCTCAGGAAGGTCATAGTCTAATAGGAGATTAGGGCAGGGACCACTGATTTAAAATTTTTACATAACAATATATATATATATATCAATCATTATATATTATAACAATAATATAACAATTATACATACACACATACATACATACATATAGATCTAGTAGGCTCTCAACAAATAGTGGATAAATGAATATGTAAAGTACAGAACCTCCATGATTCAGTTTTTCCCAATCCTCACAATTAGTCAATCAATCTATAAACATTTCAACAGATATTTGCTGTTTATTGTTTGTACACTATACTAACTAGGTAAGGAATCTAGGGTCCCTCAAGAAATCATAGAAAGATTGGATCAGTGATTTAGAGCTGAAAGGGATCTTGGAAGCCATCAAGTTCAACTCTATTTTATAGATGAGGAAACTGAGGCACAGAGAATATTTTTATTATTTATTTTTACTTTTTTGCTTTTTGGAGGTAAAGGTAGGGCAATTGGGGTAAGTGACTTGCCCAAGTGTGTGAGGCCAGATTTAAATTCAACTCCTGCTGACTCCAGGGCTGGTGCTCCATTCACTGTGCCACCTAGCCACCCCCAGGCACAGAAAATTTAAGATAATTAAATTTAAGACACACAGCTCATATCTGAGGCAGCATTTAAACTCAAGTTTCCCTCATTTCAAGTCCACTGCTGTATGTACTACATGTCCCGTCTAAGTGGCAGAGGGCAGATAAGTATGGTCTTATATTCCTTGAAGGGACCTGTTGGGAAACTGATCTTAAAAACGTATGAAAAGAGATTAGTGTGATGCTGAGTGAAATAAGCAGAACCAGGAGAACATTGTACACAGTAACAGCAACATCATGTGATAACTAACTTTGACAGACTTAGATCGTCTAAGAAATGCGAGAATCTAAGACAATTCCAAAAGACTCATGATGGAAAATGCTACCGACATCCAGAGAAAGAACTATGGAGTCTGGATGCAGATTCAAGCATATGTGCCCCCCACTCTCCCTTTTTGTTTCCTCTTTCTTAGGTTCCTCCTATTGGTTCTAATTCTTCTTTACGTGACCAATGTTAAAATATGTTTAAGGTGAAGGTATGTGTAGAGCCTATATCAGATTGCACGCCATCTTGTGGGGGAAAGGGGAGAAAATTTGGAACTCAAAATCTTATGGAAGTGAATATTGAAAATGAAAAATCAATCAATTCATTAAAGAAGTTAAAAAAAAAGAAAAGAGATTAGTCTGTGTCTCCATGAAAGAGGTTTTTTAGATCCTTCTCAGAGACTACTTCTTTACTACCAGAATCCCAGTGCACTGTATCAGACCTATCTTTGTTAGCTTCTTCATTCTGTCCCACAAGAGCTTATGAGCTATAACTGTTGTGTTAGTACTGGCCTATGCCATTCTGGGACAGGGTGCTGCTTTTGGTATGAAATGTGTTTTTAAAACTCCGTGGGTGTTCCCAGAGACTTATTGGCCAAAACAAACTACATTGGAAAAATATCTCTTAAAGAAACTGAGAATAAATACAAATCTTGATAGCCTGGGGATGATGCAACTCTTTGGTGACCTATTTCTCTAATATTTTCTTCCATTTAAATCTAGGTCACTTAGGACAGGTGCTAGGAGAGGAACATGATAAAATAGGCTTTGGTATCTTCATATTACTTTACCTGTTCCCTCTCACCTTCTTTTGACATTCCATTCTCCCAAAGGCTCACCTTTCACTCCTACTTTACCAGATGTCTCTACTATGTGCTGTATACTTTGCCTCCTTTGCATTTAGTTTTTAGGTTGGAAAACCATATCTCCTAAGGTATTAACCAATGAAAGGTTCAGACCTTGCCTCTTCCAGGACCCTGTGTGTGTCTGTGTGTCTGTGTGTTTCTGTGTTTAGAGAATTCCTTAAGATAGAAGAGACTTCGAGACCCAGTTGAATGAATCATTAATATTGGAATATCAAACACCTTGATACACTATGGAGTAGAGGTTCTTTTATATGGAGACCTTTGAAAAAAATTAATACTTTAAAACACTATAGGCTTTTGAAAGCATCAACAAGACCAAACAAACATAAAGGACAAGGGGACAAAATCCTACCCCAAATCCAAATCATTTAACAGGGCAGAATCAAATGATGTAAAAATAACTATCAAGCAAATAAAGTGGTTTAGTTCTGTGTCCCCATTTGGATCTGTCTAACATTTTTACACTTTTAAACCTTCTTTCTTTCCTCCTATGCAACAATTGCATATACAAGATAGACAAAAGATAAATAGATAGATAGATAGATAGAGCAAGTAGAAAGTTATCTCAAAGGGAGAGAAGATACATTAGTAGTTGGGGATGAGGGGAAGTGAGGAGGGAAAGCTAGGAAGGGCAGATACAGAAGGTGTGATGTGAGCTGAGTCTTGAAAGAAGCCAGGAAGCAGAGATAAAGAGGGAGAGCATTCCAAGGGACAGCCAGTGAAAAGGTACCAAGTTGGGAGATGGAGAAGTGTGAGAGGAATAGCAACAAGGTTGATGGCCCTGTATCATAGGGTACATGGAGGAAGTGAAAAGTGAAAAGGCTAGGAAGGTAGGAAGAAGTAGGTCGAAAAGGGCTCTTAAAAACAAAGAAAAGGGGGCAGCTAGGTGGTGCAGTGAGTAGAGCACCATCCCTGGAGTCAGGAGGACCTGGGTTTGGATCTGGCCTTAGACACTTGACCCATACACTCAAAAACATGTGACTTTGGGCAAGTCACTTAACCCCAATTGCCCTCCCCTCCCCCCTTCAAAAAACAACCCCCCCCCAAACAACCCCCCCAAAAAACAAAGGTTTTATAGCAAGTTTCTCTGATAAAGATCTCACTCCTTTAATACATAGAAAACTGAGTCAAATTTGTAGAAAAATACATTCCTCAATTGATAAATCATCAAGGGATATGAACAGGCAGTTTTCATATAAAGAAATCAAAGCTATCTATAGTCATATGAAAAAAAAATGCTCTCAATCACTATTGATGAGAGAAATGTAAATTAAATCAACTCTGAAGTATCATCACACACCTATCAGATTGGCCAATATTATAGAAAAGAAAATGAAAAATGTTGGAGGGATTATGGGAAAAGTAAAACACTAATGGTGTTGGTGAAGTTATATATTGATTGAATCATTCTGGAGAACAATTTGGAACTATGCCCAAAGGGCTATGAAACCATGCATACCCTTTGAACAAGCAATACCACGATATCTGTATCCCAAAGAGATGAAAACAAAAAGGGAAAGGATTTATGTTCAAAATATTTATAGCAGCTCTTTTCATTGTGGTAAAGAATTGGAAAAAAGGTGCATGCCTAGCAATTGGAGAATGGCTGAACAAGTTGTATGTGATTGTGATGGAATACTAATGTGTTATAAGAAACAATGAGCAAGATGCCTTCAGGAAAACCTGGAAATACATGAACTAATGCAAAGTGAAAATGAGCAGAACAAGGAGGACATTGAATACAGTAGAAGCAACATTATATCATAATTACTGTGAATAACTTAGCTGTTATCAACAATACAACGATCCAAGATAATTCTGAAGGACTTATGATGAAAGGTGCTGTCCATCTTCAGAGAAAGAACTGGGTGAGGCTGAATACAGATCAAAAAACTTTTTCTCTACTTTTTTATTTTTCTTGGTTTTTTTTTTTGTCTGTGTTTTCTTTCACAGAATGACTTACATGAAAATGTGTGTTTTGCATGACTACATGTGTATAACCTATGCCAACTTGCTTACCTTCTCAATGTGGGGAAAGAGAGAAAATTTGGAGCTCAAAAATTTGAAAAAAAGAATGTTTAATTGATTTTACAATGTAATTGGAAATGTTAAAAAAAAAAAGCAAAAACAAATAAATAAAACCCAAATAGGGGATGTTATATTTGATACTGGGGGCAATAAATCAAAACCATTTGTTGTGAGTTTCCTCCTCCCCTCTTCCTCATCTCACATCATTCAGATGTCTCCTCCCAATGTTTCCAAGTTCCAGTATCTTCCCTCCTTTTCTCCTGTCTCACATGATGAGGTGACCTTTCTCCTCACCAAGACCATAAGACCATGTACAAGTAACCTCATTCTATCCCATCTTCTTCAACAGATTGTCTTACCTATTACTCCTGTTTTCTTACTAAATTCCAATCTTTTCTTATTTACCATCTGTTTCTCTGATGCCTACAACCATAGCTATCTCTCCCCCATCTTCAAAAAACCCCAAACAAACTAAAACAAAACTAACTTCATCCATCCATCCCCCACTAACTATCATCCTCTACCTCTCCTTTTATGGCTAAATTTCTTAAGAAGGTTATATCCAATCAATGTGGATCTTTTAATGGTTTCCATTACAGATGTCTCCATTTCCTTCCTTCTTGCTCTCTTCTGAACTCTCTGTATTTCGGCTTCCAACTTCATTCAACTAAAACAGCTGTTTTCAAATTTACCAGTGATCTCTTAATTGCCTAACCTAATGACAGTTCCTCAGTTCTTATCCTTGATCACTCTATAATCTTTAACACTACCCATGATGCTGTTCTTCTTGAGATTCTCTTTTGAGACATTGTTCTCTCCTACCTTTCTGACAAAATCTTCTCAGGCTATTTTTGATGAATCTTCATCCTAGTCTTAACAAATAACTCTGTCCAGGGTTCTCCTCTTCTCCTTTTATAGTATTTCATTTGGTGATCTTAAAAGTTCTCAAAATTCAATTATCAGCCCTGTGTAGATGATTCGCAGATTTATTTAATCAGCTCTGGTTTCTCTCCTGATCACCAGTCACATAATTCCTTATTGAACATCTCAAGCTGCATGTCAATAATATTAAACTCAACATATCCAAAACTGAACTTATTATCTTCTCCCCAAACCTCCCTCTCTTCCTAACATTCCTATTACTATCAAGAGTAAAATCATCCTCTCAAGTCACCCAGGCTTAAAACAAGTGTCATACTTGATTACTTATTCTCTCTTATCACCAGTATCCAATCAATTGGCATATGGTGTCAATTCTTTGCAACATCTCTAGTATGTACCTTTTTATCTCTGCTGATATTATTACAAACCCAATCTGATACCTCATTATCTCATCATCTTTAAATGATAAAAAAGTTAGTTGAGAGACTTTTTGGTTCCTTAAATCACAGCACAAATCACTCTGTGGAGTTGGTTACTTAAGGGAGGTTAATAGAATGTTGGAGCTAGGAAGGACCTTTAAATTATCTAGTCCAATTCCCTGGTTTTAAAGAGGAGCTAACTGAGGTCCACTAAGAAAAAAATGACCATATAGTCAGTTAGTAGAAGGCTTATGACAGAACTCACGTTTTTTTTTTTAACTCTGTACCTATAAGACAGCTACCTAGTCAATTTATCCATAACTGTAGTCCCAGGTCACCCTTAATTCCCACAAACATGTTTTTTTCCACTCAGTGCAATAGTGCAACATTTTTGTCCCAAGGCATATACCCAGACCACTTTCTGGGTGTCTCTTCATAAGACCATAGAATAAACATTGAAAAGTATCTTAGAGGTTATCTGGTCCAAAACTTAATTTTACAGATGAAGAAAATTCCACAGTTAAGTATTCTTTTTGGACTAAAGAATGTCTTCTTTCCTTCCTTCCTTCCTTCCTTCCTTCCTTCCTTCCTTCCTTCCTTCCTTCCTTCCTTCCTCTTTCCATCTTTCTTTCTTTCTTTCTTTCTTTCTTTCTTTCTTTCTTTCTTTCTTTCTTTCTTTCTTTCTTTCTTTCTTTCTTCCTCCTTTCTTTCTTTTTTTTTTTTTATAAAGAATATATAGCAGAGTAGATAGGAGGTGGACCTTAAAGCCAGGAAGAAGACTGTATTTCAAATTCCTCCTCTGGACAATGCTGGCTATGGGATCCAAGGCAAGTCACTTAATTTCTCAGTTTTCTAAGCAACTTTCCTCTACTCGTAAAATCACGTGTCCCTGTCCCTATCCCTTTAAAAAAATGTAAATACTCTGGGGTTGGGAAGAGAGAGAAAAGGGTGAGGTTGAAAAAGTGTCAATGATTTATACCTAGCTAAGAATTAATCTCATCAAATATTTTCCTTTCAAAACCTAATTGAAACCAGAGTTACCTGGAAGAATGAGAGTTTTGATTTGGAGGAGTCAGGGTGCTTAATGGGGAGCTTGGAAAGCGAATAAAGGCACAGCCAGCCTAGTATCAAAGGAAAGCATAGAAAAAGAAATGGGATGATAAGAAATTAATACTCCTCCTATACCAAAATTTTGCACTGGACTGGTTCTGGTCTGTTTCATCCAGCAGTTAGGTAGGATATTGGATAGAGTACTGGGCTTGGAGTCAGAAAGACCTGAGATCAAATATTGCCTCCATTCACTACCTATGTGACCCTGGGCAGGTTACTTACCCTCTGAATGTCTCAGTTTCTTTTATTATAAAAATGGGGCTAGGAAGGACCTTTAAATTAGGTGGCACAGTGGATAGGGCACCGGCTCTGGAGTCAGGAGGACCTGAGTTCAAATCCAGCCTCAGACACTTAACACAAAACTAGCCGTGTGACCTTGGGCAAGTCACTTAACCCCAATTGCCCTACAAAAAGCAAAAAAGAAAAAAATGGGACTAATAGCACTACTTCACTGTATGGTTGTAAGGACCAAATAAGATAATGTGTAAAGCAGTTATCAGAGTGATCAGCACATGGTAAGTATCTAATAAATGTCTGTTTTCTTGTTTCCTTCCATTCAGTCGGGAGATTTATAAAACACTTACTGTTAGAAATGACAATACTAATGTAACAAAAACAACATTATGAGGCAGCTACACTCATATTAATTTGATCCTGTAAAATATGTGATGAGATACACGTCTTCTCAATAGAAAGATATGGGGGTTTGGGTTTACTATGAGTATAGAATTTTTCCACTACTGTGAGACAGAGTCATTTCAATCCTGATCAATTTTTCCCCTTGTTCCAGGAGAGTGCTCAATTCAGGAACAAATTGCAAAAAGTATCATTTAAACTTTTTCCTAATTTCTAGTGTTAGGAGACTCAATACTATTGTTATTATTCAGCATTTTGTTAGTGGATGTGGGGTCCCTGACTTGCAGGTAAAGCCTGGGTGGGGGTAATCATACTTCAGTCTGCTACTTGAGTCATCATAATTCATTTTCATTCTCCAGAGTTCTAAAATAACCTGGGAGTATGTTTGGATATCTCCCTATCAATAATTAAAATTGTAACTTTTTGTGAGTTAAACAATGAACTCTGAGTCCTACCGTAGGTTGTCAGAAAACTGGAGAAACTTCTTTTCCCATGAATAATTGATCATCACTTTGCATGTATCAAAACCTTTAATCTTCTAAGCTTAAATAGACATCAAAGTTATTGACTGTATAATTTATTAGCAGTACAATAAATGTAATAGTGTAACACAAGGACATAAATAACTATATACACTGTTTTAGCTGTGAGGAAAATCACTGCTAGAATCACCTCTAACCATTATTGTCCTCTTGACTTCTCATTTCTTGGAACAGTCCTAGCTGAATGGTAGTCTTTGAGTAATTCTCTTCATGATGTTTCTTCACAAGGTAAGTTATAACAGTTATCTAAAGAAAGATGGTTTCTTCATCCTCTTTCTCTTCCTCCTAGATTTCTCTAAGGCTCAATAATATCCCCAGAAAGAAAATTAAACTGGGGGGTGGAGCCAAGATGGCAGAATAGAAACAGGACTTCCACGGGGCTCTGGCTCTTAACTCCTTCAATTCATTTAAAAGGAGACTCTTAAGAAACTTTGGAGCTACAGAAGCCACAAAATGACACAGAGAAGCTAACCTCCCATTGAGTACAGCCTGGCAAGCCAGCAGCAAGTGGCCAGCGCACTTTGGGAGCAGACCTTGGCCTCACACGCACCCGAGGTCTTAGATTCAGGGCCTCCTGACCAATCACAAGCTGGAGGCACTTCAGATCACCAGCAGCTGTGGCGGTTTCTAGAATTATCAACACATAGATGCTAAGAACACAGTGAGAGGTCAGTGCAGTGTGGACTTTGAGATCCAGTAGTTGGGAGCATGGTCAGTATAACACGGGATCTGGCAGGCTCTACACTGAGGGATTGAAGGGCTTGGAATATGATATTCCAGAGGTCAAAGGAGCTGGGATTAAAACCAAGAATCACCTACCCAACAAAACTGAGTATCATGTTTCAGGGGAAAATATGGTTACTCAATGGAATAGAGGACTTTCAAGCATTCTTGATGAAAAAAACCAGAGTTGAATAGAAAATTTGACATTCAGATACAAGAAGCAAGAGAAACACGAGAAGGTAAACACGAAAAAGAAATCATAAGGAACTTATCAAAGTTGAACTATTTACATCCAAACGATAATTGTAACTTATGAAACTTTTCTCAGTATGAGAATAGTTGAAGGTAGTAGAAAAGTATGTGTGTGTGTGTGTGTGTGTGTGTGTGTGTGTGTGTGTGTCTATATATGAGGGTATGTGGGCATATGAATACATATGTGAACGTGTGTATATATGTGTACAAGTATACATAGAGGGCATAGGACCAATTTAATAAGAAGGGATGATATTTAAAAGGTGAAATTAAGAGGTGAGAGAGGAATATAATAAGAGGAGATGGGGAGAGACAGAATGGGGTCAATGATCTCATATAGAAGATGTAAGGGAAAATGGTTACAATGGAGGGGAAGAACAAGAAGGCAAAAGGGAATGGGTCAACCTTATTCTCATTGAATTGGGCTCAGGGAGGGAATGACATACATACTAAATAGGGTATCTCACCCTACAGTAGTAGGGGGGAAGGGGATGAGATGGGGGATGATGGAAGGGAGGGAAGGCTTGGGGAGAGGGAAGTTGGAATCACCCACTTTGGAAAAGGGACAGGATCAAAGCAGAGAATAGAACAAGTGTGAGGTGGGATGGGAGGGAGGGAAATATAGTCAGTCTTCTACAATATATCCACTATGGAAATGTTTTGCATAGGTACACATGTACAACCTATATTGAATTTCTTATCATTCCAGTAAGGGTTAGTGACAAGGGAGGAAAGGAATGAATCTGTAATTCAAAGTTTTAAAATCAAATGTTTAATATGTATATATTATTAATATTATTTTACATGTAACTGGGAAATAAGACAGACAGGCACTGGGGCATAGAGATACACCATGCCCTACTGGAAAGTCGGAGGGGTTATGGGAGAAGATATGGGAGAGAGCAGATTGGAGGAGGGGATATCCTGTGGGACTGCTATTTTGGGGCAGTGGGTAGGGGAAAAACAGGGAGAACATTTGTAACTCAAAATCTTGCGGAAATGAATGATGTAAACTAGAAGTTAATAAAGCACTGGGTTAAAAAAAAGAACGAAAACTAAACTACCAAGCTCTCAAGCTACTGTGGTCTCTTACAGATAACATATTGTTATCAGTACTCAGTAGGAGAAACTATTTTAAACTGATATTAAATTACCTTGTAAATATTTGAAGTGGATGTACATGCATTAACATTCTTTCTCTTCTGCCCTTCTAATCTCTAATTAGAAGAAAAGGGACATGTGACAAGATGATTTTCTCTTGCTATCTTGGATATGACTTTCTTGATTAGAAACTGGTCTGCCTCCTGAAAAGGGAAATATCCCCCTCCAAATGAAGCTCTTCTGCACTTTCTTTGCTCATTTATTGATATAGTCATTCCCCATGGGGCCCAGAAACAGAAATCTAATTCCTTTCCTCTATGATAGCCCTTCAAATACTTGAAGACAGCCTTCATGGTGTTCACCATTCTCCCTCTACTTCTCCAATCTAAAAATCCACGGTTCCTTCAATGATCCTCATAAGACATGATTTGACCCTTCACCAAATAATAATATAATACGTAGAAATCATTTTGTAAACACTAAAGTGCCATTTAAATATTGGTTATATATTATTTACCATATGGTGAATGGTATATAAAGTGCTATAGAAATGTTGGTTTTAACTTTTATTATCCTGATCAACTTCACCTGGAGACTCTCTAGCTTATGGTGTCTTTCCAAAAATGTGGTGCCCAGAACTGAACAGTACCTGGCATATAGTAGACATTTGATAACTGATTGTTGATTTAACTTGACTGCAGTACTACAATCCAGTCTGACCAAAGAACAATGACTTCCCTTGTTATCAAATTTGCTTATCACATTTGTGAATGGCACAAAACTGGAAGGAATAGTTAGTAGGCTGGATGCCATGTTTGGGATCCAAAAAGATCTTGGCATGATAGAAGAATGTACTAAATTTAAAATGACATTTAACAATAATAACTTGCCCCAAATTCTCTGCTAACCTCCAATCTCACACCTTCAACTGCCTTTCAGTTCATCTCTAACTAGTAGATCTAAAGCTAAGCAGGTCCTAAAAAGAACTCATTGTCTTTCCCCTTAAAATCTTCCCCCTTCTACTTTTCCTATTAGGGAATGTGACCATCTTCTCAGTCTCTCAGACTCACAACCTAGACATTGTCTTCAATACTTATCTGTCATCCCTCATACCCAATCCATTGCCAAACTCTATCAGTCTTGGCAGCTAGGTGGTGCCATGGATAGAGTGCCAGGTCTGAAGTCAAGAAGACTCTTCTTCTTGAGTTCAAATCTGGCCTCAGACACTATGTGACCCTGGGCAAGTCACTTAACCCTGTTTGCCTCAGTTTCCTCATCTGTAAAATGAGCTGAAGAAGGAAATGGCAAAACACTCCAGTATCTCTGACAAGAAAACTCCACTGGGTTCACAAAGAATTGGACAGGACTGAAAAACGACTAAAGAACAACAACCCAACAACTATGCACTATATTCAAGCAGAGAATGGAAGACAACTTGTCAGGGATGTTTTACATTGCTGCTCTGGCACAGATTAGCCTAGGAGACCTCTTGGAAGCCTTCTAGCCCTGAAAAATCTATGGATGTAAAAGAAGGGCCAAGAAAGCACCATGTGAAGTATGGCTTGGGGTGGGTGAATATCAACTCAAGCCAGATAAGGGCTTCTGATGAAGGCAGTATGGAGCTTCAAACTGAGGGAAATTCAATAGCTGAGAAATAATGAGAGGTAGGGAAAGAATGTTGGGGGCACCTAGAACAGTTTGCAAAGGCAAAGAGCCAAGTGTGGGTCAAGGGACAGGATAGCGGGAAGTTGAATTTTGGCTAAAACATTCAATAAATAAAAGAAGGTAGTAAAAGACAAGTTTGGCAAGGCAGGGGCAGGCCAGATTCTAGAGTGTCTATTCAGGACATGATAAAGAGTCATAGAATTATGAGCTGGAATGGACTTTGGAGGTCATCTAGTTCAATTACCTCCATCTGCATCTGAGGAAACTGAGGCTGAGAGAAATCAAAAGAGTCCCCTAGTTTATACAGCTAATAAATTGCAGATCCAGGAATTGAACTCAGGTTCTACTGAATATATATCCAGTGTTATTTCCATTACACAAAATCAGAGTTACATCAAAGGGTTTAATATTTAAAATATTTTTGTTGCTATATTTTGTTTTTGTATCATCTTCATTTCCAAATATGTCCCTCTCTGTTCCTCTATCCAATAGTCTGTTCTCCTAAAATAAATCTTTCTATATATTTAGTATTTATTAATCTATGCTCATGTTATTTTACTCTAATAGGATATAAGGACAGACTTGTCTTTGTAAACCCAGTGCCTAGTTCAGTGCCTTGCACAAAACAAGTAATTAATAAATGCTGAATGAATGAATGAATGATAGCTACACTCAGTTACTCTGAGACAGCAAGATCACAACTGTAGTACTGTGTTAAGTTATAGATGCATTTAAGGGGGCAGTGCCCAGGATGGTGAACATTCTGGAAACCACAACAGAGAAGGACTGGTGGAAGGCATTGGGGGAGTAATTGTGCAGATAAGACTTAAAGGGGGGGGCAGGGGATGATAGCTGTCTTCAATTATCTGAAGGGCTATCACATGGAAGGAGTATCTTTATTCTACTTGGTTCTACAGGGGAAAAAATAGGCCCAATGGATGGAAGCTATAGGAAAGTGGGTTACAGTTTTAATGGGAAAAAATTCCTAAAAATTTGAATTATTCACTCATAAGGTAGTGGATTCTCTTTTAATGGGCAGTAGGAATGGTTCAAGCAGAGGCATCACAACAACTGAGATAATGTAGGGATTTATCTATTAGGAAGAAAGTTTACTCTTCTTCCTGAGTTCAAATCTGGCCTCTCATAGTTGAACAAGATCATAAGAATTAAGTTATCCCCATCTCTGAGACTTTATTTTTTGACCCATAAGCACTTTGGGCTATCATTTACATTTTTATAACTATAGTATCCCCTCTGGATTCCTCTTTCAAGAAGCATTTGCACTCACACATTGTGTATTTAGAGGGTGGCTCTTGAGTACCCTGTGGTTCAACACTCCTAGAACTATAAAGGAGCCCTCACTGGTAAGTTTCTCCTTAACAATCAGTCAGTAACAACAATTAACCCAAAATATTGACATTTACTGAAATGGTATAATAAAAGTAGTACCTATAAAACATTCTTCATAATGAGACATACTTTCCCATTTGTGGGAAGAGAGGGAACAAACTTAAAAAATAAGGGTAGTGAAACATGAATGAAGGAAACACATAAGACCAATGCAAATCACGCTTCCACTAAAGCAGGAAGTTAATAGCTTTTCCCTACCCCCCTTCCCCACACTTTATTTCCTTGGATTCAGCACTTTTGCTGGGTACTTAATTCAGCTGGGTTTCTAGGCTCTGATCCTTTTCTCATTGAATCGTAATTACTGAGATTGATCCTTGCTTGAATCAACAGTCAGTTTCTTATCTGAAATTGCTTTCTCTCTGGAGTCACTGCTTGGTCCAAAATCAAGTCACCATTTGAATGGAGAGTGCACGTCTCTGACTCTTCATTGTACCTCAAACTATCTCATACTGAGATTTTTTCAATTATTCCACGTTTGTTTGTTTTGGGGAGGGTGCTTTGAGGACAAAGCCAATTTTTCTCCAGCTAACAGCATTACTCTTGATTCAGTCTAGGAAAACTTCACATCCTATAAAGACATGTAGAGTCTAGACAAATGTTTGCAGTTAGTTTTATATCTTGATATCTTTAATGTCCCTACTTTCTGTGGTTACATATTGATTTTCATGGGCTGCAGGGGAGAAGGATTGGTCAGAAACCAATTTCACTCTATAATGCTTTAACGTCACTAAAGTTTCACCAAGTTTTTTTCCTAGGATCACATGATTCTCAGGACTAGCCTTAAAAGTAGGTGGAGAAGGTGAACAGCCATGGGGTCTGATCTCAGGGGCTGCTAGGTAACACAGTGGACTGGAGCTAGGAGCATAGGACCTGAAGTCAGGAAGACCTGGGTTCAAATCTTGCCTTAGATACCTGTTAACTATGTGACTAGGTAAACCACTTAACCTTCTTGAGCCTTAGTTTCCTTTTCTGTAAAACAGGGATAATGATAACTATAGTACCTGCCTCAAGTGGTTGTTATGAAGTATCAATAAGATTGTGTCTATAAAATGCTTTGTAAAGATAATTAAGATATAAAATATACTTATGTAAAATGCCAGTTGTTACTATTAAATATAGCACTTAATAGGGTTCCTGGCACATAGTTGTTATTCGTCCTTCATTTTCAAAGAGTACCAATGACACAGGTAATGTCTTGACTTGCAAATGAATTGGGTTTGTGAGGTAGAGTTGCACAAAGTCTCTCTTCCAGATTCATTGAAGTCCAGTGGAAAAAGTCAAGATGACTGGTGATGGCCCACGGTGCAGCAGATGACCTCGCTGTCTTTCATATCTGACCAAGCTCTAAGCTTAAGCACCTTCTTCAGCTATGTCATGGCCATTGGAGCAAATTGTTCTTTTTCTTCTATTCTACCAGGGAAAATCTTCACATGCTTGGGGTAGAAAACCCTCTAACTCACTGATGAGTTTGAGACCCATCTGTTAGCTTCAACCTGGCTTAGGTCATCAGCTAAGATGGTTTTACTGGGGTGTGGCCATTGTACATGCTACAGCTTCTTGGGGCCTCAGGTGAACATCGAAGGTGGATGAGCAGCCCTGAAAGGGGAGTAAATCCTAATTTCAGAGGTCCTTGTCTTCCCTGAGCACCCCATACACATAGTAGGCATTCAGTAAATGATAGTTGACTGGATGAATACTAATATGAATGAGTGCTAATAGTGCTATTTTACCACTAGAAATGTGAAAATGTAGGCCCAGAGAGAGGAAATTATTTCACATAATTAGTTAGTGACTGCTGGCAGTGCATTCTCTTTTAATGGTCAGCAGGGATGGTGCAACCATAGGCTTCACAACTGTTTGCTCAGGATATTATTTTAGGGATTTATCCTTGAACCTGGAGTGCCAGAAAAGAATTATAATCCTCAAGGATGGGCAAGGCTACAGATTGCCCTCTTCATAGATTGTAGGGCCTGCACGTTTCCTGCTTCCTACAACTTCTGATCAAAGTGTTTTAGTTCATGTGTGTGTGTGTGTGTGTGTGTGTGTGTGTGTGTGTGTGTGTGTGTAGATGTATGTATATACATGGAGAGACAGAGAGAGAAAGAGAGAGAACACTCTGTTTGTACCTGTCCTATGCACCTGGGCATAATAATCAATAGTCAACAATCATTTATAAAGTGTCTACTATGTGCCAGGCCCTGTGGAGGAAAAAAAAGGCAAAAGATAATTCTCTGCTTTCAAAGAATTCACTATCTAATGAGGAAGGTAACACATAAACAAACTTACAAACAAGCTATATGCAGGAGATATTGCAGATGATTGGTAGAGGCTAATTCACAATTAAATAATTAGTAGAGGAATGACAAAGTCATTTCTAAGCAAGAAGCATTGGTTCATTCCAACTCAGCTTAAGGGACTGTTGTTGAGTCATTTCAGTCATGTCCTATTCTTTGTGACCCCATTTGATGTTTCCTTGGCAGAAATATTGGGGTGGTTTGCTATTTCCTTCTCATTTGACAGATGAGGAAACTGAGGCAAACAGGGTTAAGTGACTTGCCCAGAGTCACACAGCTAGTAAGTGTCTGAGCTTGGATTTGAACTCATGAGAGTGACTCCTTAATTCCAAGCCCAGTGCTCTATGCACTATGGCACCACCTAGCTGCCTTATAAGGGGCTGAAGATGGGAGGGCTATTCCACATTTACTCCTTTCTCAGAAGACAGGAAGAAAGTAACCCAACCTAGGACCCCATGACTGAATAGATGCAGAATCCAAGGTGATCCCAGGAAAGCAAGGAAGTAGGCTTTTTAGTTTCAAATTCTTTCCCTCCTTAAAGCTATGCTATCTTTAGCAGGGTTGGCTTTTGAAAATCTCATTGAATGGTTTTTTCAGTACAAGTGATTAAAGAAAAAAAAAAGCTTTTTTTTTTTCTTTTTCAGGAATTTGTTCCATTCGGTCTCAGGTTTCATTATAAACGGGTTTTCTTTCTTTTTTTACACAATTTATTCTTCATACCAGAAATGTGCAGAGAATGCCTCCTGACCGTATTTCCACACTAGTCTCAGCTCACTGCCAGTTTTCCTGTATATTTAGCCCCTGACGATGATCTTCTGCTCTGAGTTGAAACCCAACACTGAGCTGCTAATCTGTTGGATTGTGCAAGGTCTTAGAAGAAAACACCTTTGGTGGCTAGGGCAGGAATGAGACCAAAAGCTTTCTGTTCTCTGTTCTCCTTTGCCACGGCAGCTTCAGGAGCTAACAGTCAACGGTTGTAGATTTCTGCTAATGAATGACAGCTTAGGATCATAGTTTGTTAGTCCCAGAAGGGATCAAAGGATCATAGATTTAAATAGGAAAGGAGCCTTAGAAGCCTTCTAGTAAAAATCTCTCAGTTTACAGGAGAGGAAACTGAGGCCCCCAAACGTGGAACAGCTTGACAAAAGTCATACAAGCAACAGAGCTGGGAGTTGGACCCAGGCCCTCTAATTCCAAACCAATGTAGACCACCTCTGCCAATTAGAATTAGGTTTTTGAGAACAGGGCCTGTATCGCTTTTCTATCCATATGCATTTGACCCACAGTAAGCACTTAATGAATGCTTTTTCTATTCCATTCCATCCCATTTGACATATGAAGAAATCGAGGGCCAAAGAGGGGAAATGATTTGCCTAAGGTCACGTGGCTAATTAATGGTACTGCAGGAACTAGAACTCTAGTCTCTTGGCTCACAGGTCAATACCCTGCTTACTATATTTGGCCAGATGGACAAAATCAAACCTTCAGTAATTCCCAGGTCTTCACTGATTCAATAGATTCAGTGATTACCCCTTGTGTTCTTCTTTTATATAACCTCTTTTTTTCTTTTTGGAAGGGGAGAGCAGGGCAATTGGGGTTAAGTGACTTGCCCGAGGTCACATGGCTAGTAAGTGTTAAGTGTCTGAGGTCGGATTTGAACTCAGGTCCTCCTTACTCTAGGGCTGGTGCTCTATTCACTGAGCCACCTAGTCGCCCTTTTATATAAACTTTTGAAGGATTTAATGAATAATTGTTACTTCTGAAATAAAGACATGAAAATGAATGGGTGGGGGGCAGCTAGGTGGCACAATAGAGAGAGTGCCAGCCGTGGAGTCAGGAAGATCCCTCTTCCAGAGTTCAAATCAGACACGTACTAACTGTAAGACCCTGGGCAAGTCACTTTAATCCTGAGTTTCCTCATCTATAAAATGTGCTAGAGAAGAAAATAGCAAACCAGTCCAGTATCTCTGCCAAGAAAACCCCAAATGGGTTCATGAAGAGTCAGAGACCACCGAAAAAATGACAGGGAATCAGGGTTCTGTCACCTCCTGAATGTATGACTTTGGACCAGTCACTTCACCTCTTTGGCACCCAGTTTCTCTTCTCTGACATCCTGTCCAGCTCCCAATCTATGAATTTGATCTCAAGTGCCAGAAATAGATAGCTACCTTTCTCTACTTCCCTGCCTACCCTTGGACAGAGGAGCCATTGAGTAAAGATCAGAGACTGAAATAGGCATGGGGGAGGGGGGAATAAACCACTCCTTGATAATTGAAAGCAGATGCTGTTGCATACCTCCCTTTTCCTGAATAGAGGGGCAGACATGACCTTCACATCCACAGATTTTATTATTTTATGTGGAATCCCTAAAATGTTTTAACTTTAGTCAGAACCATCCCTGAAGTAGCTGATTCTAATTTTTCTATTCAATTTAATAAATATTTATTAAGTACTCCCCTTACACACAGAGTATAGGCCTGGGGGTGGTATAAAGTTTAGATAAGAGCAGGCCCTTTCCCTCAGGGAACTTCTAAGCCTGTAGAAGAACATGACGGACACAAGTACCCATAATTCAGGTCATTTTCTCTGGCTGTCCCTTGGGCCTGGAATGTTCTCCCTCCTGGTCTCTAGCTCCTGGCGACCGTGGCTGCTTTCAAGTCCCAACTAAAATTCCATTTCCTACATAAGGCCTTTCCCAGCCTTCCTTAATGTTTGTACCTTCCCTCCACTAATCATCTCCAGTATCTCCTGCACGTAACTTCTTTATACATAATTGTTCATGTGTTATCTTCCTCATTAGACAGTGAATTGGAAAACAAGTATCTTTTGCCTTTTTTTTTCTCCAATGCATAGCACAGGGCCAGGCACATAGTAGACATTTTATAAATGATTATTGACGATTGATTATTATACCCAAGTGCATAGGACAGGTACAGAGTGCTCTTTCTCCATATATGTGTGTGTGCATGCACGTGTGTGTGTATGAGTGCAAGTGTGTGTGTGTGTGTGTGTGTGTGTATAAACAGAGGTAAGTTAGGCAGCCAAAAGAATTTAAGTGCTTACTAGGTGTTGGGTACTGGGCTAAACTCTCAAAATATAAAGCCAAAAGGAAAATAGACCCTGTCCTCAAGAACCTTACATTCTAATGGGAGAGAGAACATATACACAAAGCAACATATACATACATCAGGATTGGACCTTTTTAAACCTTAAAGCTCCATATAAATGCTAGTTATTATTATTAGTAGAAATAATAATAATTATTATTTCATTGACATAGGGAATTCCTGGATGAAGAAGTCCCTTCTCCTAATGCAGGTTGACACCTTCTTTGCAATTTATAATCTTAAGAGAATTTCCTTGAGTGCCTAGACGATAAGTCTCAGGTCATACAATCAGTGTGGGTCAAAGATAAGGCCAGAATCCAGTCTTCCTGGGTTCTTCAGCTTTCCATTTACATTGACCAGGATGTTTCTCTCTAAGAACAAAATAATACAAAGTGGTAATGAGAGCGAGGGTATTAGAAGGAGTAGCCAGAAAAAAGCTTCAAGTAGAAAGTGTCTCTTGAACCAAGTCTTGAAGGTAACCAAGGATTACAAGAGGTGGAGGTGAGGAGGGAGTGCATTCTGGGAAGAGGGGGCAGCCAATGCAAAGGCACAGAGAGGGGGAAATGAAATGTGTCCAGAACAGCAATTAGGGCTGTATCACACAGAGTGAAGGGCCAGCAAGGCCAGAATGGAGCAAGGTTATAAAGAGCTTTAAATGGCAAACAGGAGATTTATATTTATTATTTGAGACAATAGCCATCCACTTGAGATATTTAAGGGAAGATGGGGGTGACTTGATTAGATCTGCACTTTAGGAAAGTTCCTCTGGGGGCTGTGTGGATGGTGCATTGGAGAGTTATGACGCATGGAGACAAATATCAACACTGACTGGTGGGGTCAGGGAAGGCTTCATGGTGAAGGTGACATTTGACTTGAACTTTAAAAGTTGGGTGAGAAGTCAACAGCAAGTGAAGAAGTAGAGAGGAGGGTGCTTGGGGTGCAAAGAGGATGTCTTAGCTAACACAAGAGCAATAATGGAGACACATGGGGAGCAAGAGGTAGAGGAGAATTTTGGGTGCCCATGGCAACTACTACCTCAAGCTGGGGAGAGGGACTGATGGGCTCCTCAGTAGATCTATGAGCTTATTCTAGAGTTGAGAATGGATATATAGGAAGTAGCTGTGTGGTATAGTGGTTAGGTCTGGGGCTCAGGAACAACAAGGTTCAAATCCTATTCTGATACATACTGGTTATGATACCACGGCAAATCATGACCTCTCAGTGTTCCCAAGTAACTCCCAGAAGTCTATAAGTACCAGGTAAGTTACTTATCTAATATTAGTGCAAAGAGGCTCCCGCACTGGGAGATTCCCACATTGATTAGACTGTTAAGAAAAGAATAGGAGGTGTTTTTGCTGCGAGTTCCTTTTAGGATGGTGAGCATATACTGTGAAATCCTGTCATGTGTCCCTTTGCTAAAGGGACTGTTCAGCCCCCCCTACCCATCTTAGTTACAGGAGAGCATGGCATTTAAAGCTGGAAGGTATAGACTTTAGTAATCATGTAGTTAGCACCTGACATTCTCAATTCAATGGAAAAGAACCTGAAGAGAAGTGACTTGTCCCAAGTCAATGTCACATAGGTGGCAAGTAACTGAGCAGGAATTTGAACCTAGAACTTTGTACTCCCTCTCTAATTGTCTATACATTTTATCATGAGGCTTCCTCTACACCAAGCTGCCATCCCTTGAATGAAAATAAGGTGATTACTTTTTATTATTAGTAGAAATAATATTATTTCAATGACATAGTGAACTCCTAGATGATTATTAAATAATTATTTATTATTAAATTAATTTTAATAATTAAAATTGAAAATAGATTATTAAATTAATCTTGATAATTAAAATTTAATAATATTATTAAATTAGTTTAATAATATTAATTAATAATAATATTATTAATTTAATAATAACTATTATTAAATAATGATTTACCATTACTTTTCCTTATTGCTTGGATCATGGCTCCACCCTTTTTTTCCTACTGTATTTACCATGAGTTTCTAAAGATCACACAGGTAGTAAGTGTCTGAGGCTGAATTTAAACTCAGGTCTTCTTGACTCCAGGCCCAGAACTCTGTCCACTGCACCACCTATTCCCCATCATCATCATCCTCTTCTTCTTCTTCTTCTTCTTCTTCTTCTTCTTCTTCTTCTTCTTCTTCTTCTTCTTCTTCTTCTTCTTCTTCTTCTTCTTCTGCTCCTCCTCCTCCTCTTCTCCTTTCTCTGTCTCTCTCTTTCTCTCTCTCTCCTCTCTTCATCCTTCTCTCTATCTGTTCCCCCCATTTGACCTGAAGAACATAAAACAAGTCATATTTTGCTCTTCTCAATAGAGAGGTGAAGGACCACAAGGGCAGAATGTTACATACCTTGCCATCTTTAAAATTGCTTAGCTGATTTCTTTGTTACAAGGGAGGTTTTAATTTTGAGGGTTGATATAAAAGGATATTTCTAGAAATGACTTTGGAATAAAAACCAAATGGTATCAATAAAACTTTGAGAAATAAAAAATGGAAAAAACTCCTACTCATCCTTTATGACTCAGCTTGAGCCACACCAACTCCACGAAGCCTTCCCACACTACTTCAACTTACAGTGCATCTCCTAGTTTTTTGTCTCAGCATAAAACACAAGACTGTTGTATATTTTCTTTTATGCTCATTTCATCTTCACAGCTAGACTGGGAGACTCTTGAGAGTAGGTGTATTCCATACACTTTTCTTACCTTCCCTATAGCTTCTAGTAAGGTGCTGAACCCAAAGTAGGTGCCCAACAAAAGATTAGCTATGAATGAAACACTGTCAGCTCTCTCTATCCAGCCCTCCTCTGGTGTGTGAGTAGCCCTGGGCGCAGCAAGGAGAAGGAAGCTGGCCCAGGAGGCCTCCTCAGTCTCACTTGGCTGGCCTGAAGGCCTCAGATCCTGGCAGCAGCCCGAGATCAGGTGGAAACAGCAGCTTTCACTGTGAATTTCCTAGGCTGATGTTAGGTGTCTCTCCAGCACCTCAGCTCATTCTGTATGTGTGGTGAGTGTGTTTGGGGCCGGGGGCTCTTGGTTGGCAGCATGACGAACTCAGATACTGAATAGCGGCTTTCACAGAGCAGCTCAGATAAAAATCTTACCCATTCAATTTATTATTTACAACTCAGAAACTCAAGATTGGTTGACATTGGCTCAACGTTTTAAATGAACTGATGGGAAGAAAACTCAGCACATGGTATTCATTTTCTGACCTTTTTTTTTATTTCTTTCTTTTCCCTGAGCATTGAATAAGGAATTCTCTCCAAGAGGGAAGAAAAAGGCAGCCTTATTGTATACAGACTACTAGAGGTGGGAAAGATACAAGCCATCCTTAGCCCCTGAAGTTATATCAATCCCGAGGTGTGCTGATTAATATTTAATAAGCAGGCTGGGGGAATGGGGGTGGAACATGCCTGCTAGACAAACTTTTAAGTTTCATCTTCATTACTAACATTATTTCTATCACTTTCTTGACACCAGACAGCAAAATAATAAATCAAGCTCTGATATGTAACATTTGCTGATTCCAATCAATCAATAAACATTTATCAAGTGCCTACTCAGTGTCAGGCATTGTACTAAGTGATGGGGATACAAAAAGAGAGGAAGGACAGCCCCTGCCCTCAAGAAGCTTACCATTTAATGCATACTTAAGCTTTAACAATTGACTCCCAGCATAACCTTAGATCGGTACACCTGGTCTTAATCACTTACTGACCTAAAGGGTAGAGTCCTTGGACTCTGGGTCAGGACTGTCTCCCTACTAGCTGTGGGAGTAGCCTTAGCTGACTCGTTTGTAAAATGCAGATAATAATAGGTGTAGCACTTATCTCATGAAGTTCAATGAGATAATGCCTAAAGTAGACCTTTGCAGACCATAAAGAGCTTTATAAAGACCTCTTGTTATTTTATCCCCTCTGTCTCCCCATTTAACCACCTTATATTGTTGTTGTTTAGTCATGCCAGACTCTTCATGACCCCGTTTGGGGTTTTCTTGGTAAAGATACTGCAGTTTTCTGCCATTTCCTTCTTCAGCTCTTTTTACAGATGAAGAAACTGAGGCAAACAGGGTGAAGTGACTTGCCAGGGGTCACACAGTTAATGTGTCTGAGGCTAGATTTGAATTCAGGAATAAAAGTCTCTGACTTCAGGCCCGACACTCTATCCACTGAACGATCTAGCTGCCCATCAGCTTGAGTCATTGTGGTATAGGGGAGCTAGCTTGATCTTGGAATCAGAAGACTGAGCGAGTTCCAGCTCTAACTTCTATGCATCTCAGTTTCCTTTTTGTGTGTATGAAGATAATAACATCTGCATTTCAGAGAGTTATTGTCAAGAAAGTGCTTTGTTGGGGCAGCTAGGTGGTGCAGTGAATAGAGCACCAGCCCTGGAGTCAGGGGGAACTGAGTTCAAATCCGACCTTGGACACTTGACACACTTACTAGCCATGTGACTTTGGGCAAGTCACTTCACCCCAATTGTCCTCCAAAAAGGAAAAAAAAGTGCTTTGTAATCAGGGTAAGACCACCATATAAATGTGAACATTGGTAGCATTACTCTGTTCCCAGGAATCCCTGCTATACTGAAGGATATACTGAACAAGAAGGCACTAGACCAAGATGCCAACACTGGCTGCATCAGTGATTGGCAGGAGAGGGCACAGCCAATAGTTCTCTGATTCACTGTCTTTGGCAGTAAGAAACAGAGTTCAGTTTACATTGATGCATCAGGAATTCTCTTCGGTGCTTTGAATTCACTTGAAGAAACATCAGGAAGAATCAGATGGCAATATCCCAGCTTCCAAGGACTGGAGGTGAAGCATAATTCCTCAGCAGAGAGGCCTCTCTGGGTCTCAATTTCTTCATCTGTAAAATGAAGGAGCTGGGTTAGACCGCCTCTGATGTGTGTTCTATGATTCCTACGATTCTATGCACCCTAGGGTCAAAGAGGCTTCAAAGAAGTTTTGGAGAGATAATAATAGTGCCTAGTTTTTGACAGAACTTCAGAGTTATTATCTAGAATTTCTCTTCACAACAAACTTAGGAAGTAGGTGCTGTTATTATCCCCATTTGACAGATGAGTAGACTGAGGCAAAGAGGTTAAGTGACTTGCCCAAGGTCATACAGCTAGTAAGTATCTAAGCCTGGATTTAAACTCAGGTTTTCTTGAGTGAAGGCCCAGCACTCTATCCACTGCACCACCTAGCTGCTCCAATGACTGTCTTCCCTACACACTGCCCAATATCTAATAGCAAATGCTCTCTAAATATACAGTTATGCAGTAAACACAATTATTACACTACTAAAAAGTAAAATTAAAACCTAATGCTCAACATATATATAAATGTGTGTATATATATATATTATGTTATACATAAAATGCTCTAGTACATAGTATAGTGCATCATATCTTGGGATGATAATGTATAAAAGAGGCATTTTCCCCACCAGATTTAGAGTCAGAAATACCCAGGTTCAAATCTTGCCTCAGACATTCACTAGCTACATGACCCTAGTGGGGTGACTTAACCTCCCTGGGCCTCAGTTTTCCCAACTATAAAAGTAGTATAATAGTCCCCTCCTTATTGTGAGGATAAAATGAAGTAATATGTATAAAGCTCTTTGCAAACTTTAAACGGCTACATAGATATGTGTGATTATGGAGCAACCACAATGATAACAATGAAGAATATTTAGCATTTATATAGCACTGTAAGGTTTTCAAAGTGCTTTACAAATATTATCTCATTTGATTCTTTTTTTTCCTTTTTTTGACGGGGGAGGGCAGGGCAATTGGGGTTAAGTGACTTGCCCAAGGTCACATGGCTAGTAAATGTTAAGTGTCTGAGGGCGGATTGGAACTCAGGTCCTCCTGACTCCAGGGCTGGTGCTTTGTATCACCTAGCCACCCGTATCTCATTTGATTCTTACAACAACCCTGAGAGGTAGGAGGTACTTTAATCCCCACTTTACAGATGAGGAAACTGAGGCACAGAGTGGTTAAATGACTTGTCCAAGGTCACACAGCTAGTATCTGAGGCCAGATTTGAACTGAGATCCTTCTGTCTCCAGGTGCATCACCTTATCTTCTGTGACGCCGAGGCACCTCTACTTTGTTTATTATTCTTACTGATATTTCTAATAACCCAGACTTGGCACACATTCAGACACTCAGCAACCTCAGGAACAAGTGACTGTTATCTCAAAATGCCACTCAGTCCATTTTTGGTTCTAATAATTATATTTAGAATAACCTTGGAGTAAGCTATTGCTACCTCAGGTGAGGGGAGAGAAGGATGGGGTAAAGCAAAATCCATTTACACTTTTTGCAGAATTAAAATGGGGAGGGGGAAGAAACTTCTTAAACTAGTAACATGCAGATTAGGAGATTACATGAAGTTGTATTTCTTTTTTATATTTTAAATTTAATTAACCATAGCTCAAAGTAAAGGTTTAACCCTTAACATGAGAGCAAAAAGAGTTATTATAATAAACTGTACTTAATTCAAATGTTTCTTCTACTTTGGAAAGGGGTCTCCCAAAAATAAGGGTTGAGATGTTAGCATCAGAAGACAATAGATGATCAGTGAAAGGCCTTTGTCCATCCCTTAGTGTCACTTCCACAAATAGAAATTCATAATTCAGTGGGTCACACATAACACATTGACTCATGGAAAAGGTTGCCCAGGACAAGGTGGTGAACCATGGGTACAGAGTAAAGCATACATTCCCAGATATGACCACTCTCTCTGTTTGTTTTATTTGTGAGAAGGGAGGGTGTAGAGTAGGGAGTCACTGGGCAGTGAGGCAATGTAAAAAAAAAGGCATCAGTAAGATAGTTAATTTTTTTATAGACTCAGATGAGCCTTTAAAACCTAATCTCAAACTAATTTGGTTGTAAAATAAGAATTCTGAGGGGTGGCTAGGTGGCACAGTGAATAGAGCACCGACCCTGGAGTCAGGAGGACCTGAGTTCAAATCTGACCTCAGACACTTAACACAAAAACTAGTCATGTGACCTTGGGCAAGTCACTTAACCCCAATTGCCCTACCTTTCCCCCTCCAAAATGCAAAAAGAAAAATCTGAAAAAACAACTCTGAATTATAATATTTTACTGTTTAACAGAATATAAAATAATAAAACATACCCAATTATGTCACTTTCACTAAACATATAAATTTATGGCAAGAGCAGTATGATTTTTGTATTTTTAAATGTTTATTTTATTTTTAACTTATGGAATAAAATAAGAATTTCTATAACAGTATAAAAAAAGATGATTGCTCACGCAACTGCAAATCTTTTATGTAAAACTTGCTATTCCTTTTAAATATATAGTAAGGTTATCATGTAAATTTATTTTTTTTCCTTTTTTTGCCTCCTCCCATCCTAGAGATGGCTACCATTGGATATGACTTATTTTATCTTTATCGCATCATTTTAAATGTCTATTTTGTGTGTGTTTTATAATTTACATACTATAAATTGGTTCCATAATACTGCATATTTTCTATGTATCTATTTTCTAGGTATCTGTTTGTGGTGCAGAGGATAGAATGTTGGTCTTGGACAGTCAGGAAGACCTGAGTTCATATCCAGCCTCAGATATTGTCAAACTATGTGACCCTGGGCAAGTCACTTTACCTCTGCTTCATTTTCCTTAGCTGTTAAGTGGAGATAACAACATCAACTATCCCCACAGGGTTGTTGTTAGGATCAAATGAGATAATTGTAAAGCATTTAGCCCAATGCCTGGCACACAGTAGGTGCTTAATAGATGCTTCTTTTGTATGATTATTGTTTATTCATGTCAGCTGTATCTCTTTGTGACTCCATTTGGGGTTTTCTTGGCAAAGATAATGGAGTGGTTTGCCATTTTCTTCTCTGTCTCATTTTGCAGATGTGGAAACTAAGGGCAAGTGACTTGTCCAGGGTCACACAGCTAGTAAGTGTCTGAGGCCAAATTTTAACTCAGGAAGATGAATTCCAATTCCAAGCCCAGTGCTCTATCCATTATGCCACCCAGCTACCCCTCTTTTATATAATACTTTTGTGTTTATGCTTTATATACATGCTTCCATTTGACCCTTGCAGTGACTCTATGAGGTAGGCAGTGAAAACATCTTTAATCCTCTCTTATGACAAAACAGACTTTGAGAAGAGATTTGCTCAAGGTCATCAAAGTAGCCAAGCTGGAACTTGAAGCCCATGCCTTCTGACCCTCAGTATAATGCCCTTTTATCAAACAATAATGTCTAATTAAAGAACAAAACAGAAACAAAAAAACCCAAGGTCCCACACTCCCTTCCCACTGCTTGCCAAAAATTGGCACCTCTCTAGGAGCAAGACTCAGATTCTCTCAGAGTGTGATGGAGCAGGATCCAGGGAAGGAACAAAAAAAATCAGAGTTGGACCAAGAAAGAACTCATGGGGCCCAAGCCCAAGTCTAGTCAACCAGACCAAGTGCATCACTGACTTTGCCAAGAATGGATTCTGTGCATTGCGCACATTTCCCCTCTCTTTCCTCACTCTGTGGGTAGCTTTTCATTAACTGGGTGGTTTAGTCTGCACGAAGTAGCTGTGGAACCCCAGGCAAGTTTGAGCTGTCTAGACGGTTGCCTCATCTAGAAAATTGTGTGTTGTCTAATCATAACTTGTCTTCATTAGGCCATGCAAAGCTACCAAGTGAGGAAAGCAGAGAAGAGAAGCCAAAGAAAAATTGAAAATAAGAAAAAGCTAAAAAAAAATTTAAAAAAGAAAATTAGAAAAAGCTAAAAGTAGTTAGGGGGAGTGTGTGTGTGTGTGTGTGTGTGTGTGTGTGTGTGTGTGTGTGTGTGTACACACATGTGAACACCCATAGTATGGGGTGGTACTGGTAGGCCCTATGGGGCCAACTTGCTGTCCCTTTTTTAGTTCTTGGAAGTTTTTTGAAGAATAGCTTTTCAGTTTCCCCCATTATTCTTCAGGCTGTCAGCTGGTACAGGGGAGAGGAAGCAGGATTTAGAATCAGAAAATTTAGGTCCAAATCTTGATGTGGTCACTTACTCTCCACGTGTCTTTGGATAAGTCATCTCTCTAAGCCTCATTGCCCCTATCCATAAAATGAGGGGAGTTGGATTAAATGCCTCTGGGTCCCTTTCTAGCTCTTTAAATCTATGAGAGATAGCTCTTCACAATGCTATTGGTATCTTGGCCTCATTTCTCCCCTAGTCCAAACCCCTAATGTGACAGACAAAAAAACTTGAGGTCCACAGAGAGGAATTGAGTTGTCCCATCATGTAGGTAAGTAAATAGCAGAATCAGTATTGGAAACCAGGTCTTCTGACTCCAGATCACATTACAATAGCTCTCCCTCTTTTAATTCACTGCTTCTAACTCATCAAAGAGTTACGAGTTCAGATGATGGGCCTTGTTAGAATTATGGGGAAAACAAGGGTAAATAAGCTGTGAGTGAGGAGCTCTTCTAGTCATGGAGTGAACAGACTTGGCAGGGCCTCACCCTCATTTCCTTAAGAAGGATGTATAAAGAATGATATATTCAGAGGACTTGGGTTTGAGGCCCAACTCTGCCACAAATGACCTGAGTTATCTTGGGCAAGTCATAATCTATCTTTGGTCTCGATTCTTCTATAAACTGAGGGAATTGGATTCAACATACACACGTTATACATGCATGTATATATGTATGTGCATCTATATACACATATATGCTCTATTTCAACTCTGGCATTCTAAGGATTAGACACTAGATGCAAAGAACCTCTCTTATAATTAGAAAAACTTATGTGGAATGTAATCAACCTCCCCTATACGAAACATAGCCAAGAGCAACAAAAGATGAGAGAGGCCACCGAGATGACGAAATACATGTTGCAAAGTCCACACACTAAACTTCTCCTCCTCTTCTTCCTCCCCTTCCTCCTTCTCTCTTCCTCCTACTCCTCCCTTTTCCTCCTCCTCCTTCTTCTCCGCCACCAAGAGCCCTCCCTTCAGGATTATTTACTCTAATTTTACAAAAAGTTCTAACAAGTTTAGTGACATGATTAGAGATAAGGAGCAGAAAATTAAAAGAAAAGAGAGGTTAGAGGTAGGTTTCCAGATAGTTTTCAAGTTGACAGAGGAGACAAAAAAACTATTTTTTTAAAAAGGCATAATAACTAAAAATGCATAGCACTATGGAACCATTCACCCTTATTAAGAATTGAGAATATTGGGGGTGGCTAGGTGGCTCAGTGAATAGAGCATTGGCCCTGGAGTCAGGAGGACCTGAGTTCAAATCCAGCCTCAGACACTTAACACAAAAGCTAGCTGTGTGACCTTGGGCAAGTCACTTAACCCTAATTGCCCTCCAGAAAGCAAAAAAAAGAATTGAGAATATCACAATATTATAGCGTGGTACAATGATTGAGTTTGATAATGAAGACTCTGCATTATTAATAAATGGTTAAATTATTGTTGTTATCATTGTAGCACCTGAAGCCCTCCTTATATATGAGATAGAAAGCTTCCCCCAGGCCCCTTGTCTGCTCTAAACCTTACTTCATAAACCCTCATCAATATGTTTATTTTTACCGCATCAACCCAAGCACACATTCGTTCAAAGCAAAAGGTATTTAATCAAACAGAACAGAAAAATAAGTAATAAAAAGAATTCCACTGTAAATACAGAGATGCACTCTCCCACAACATTAGGAGTGGGGACATACAGGGAATGAATGTGATGTCAGATTATGCATGGAGGGAGGGTCACATGAGTGGAAAACAGGTTAGGGAGTATGTGTGAAGGAAAATAAATATAAGGAACATATGTGGTTAGAGACCGCTGCAACTGATACCTTCAGATCTCCTGACCTCCATGCTGCTTTCTGCTGGGTATGGCTCTGAAGCCCTTCCCTGCTGCCCTCCCCAGGTAGGAGCTGTTCCCTGCTGCCTTCCCCAGGTAGGAGTTCTTTGCTGCCATCCATAGCTGATTAGTTTCAATGTAGTTTCTTTAATCAACTAACCCAGCTTCTTTCTACCACCATCTGGTCCCCTTTGCCATAGGTGATACACCCATGGGGAAAACTCACTCTTTAGCCCAAGCTAGATAACATTCCTCTTTGCTTTCTTTACCTATTTTGTTATTTAAACTCAAACCAGCTGAAACCAGCCAGCTAGCTGGAGAAGTCCTTAGGCATTTGGAAGTAAGTCTTTTAAAGTCCTTATCTCCTAGGCTGCTCAGGATCCCTAGGCCTAAACTCTTATCTGAGTTATAGCCCCAAATGCCTTTTAACTTCAACCATACCCCTGGGTCACTACTCTAGGCCCCTTTCAAATCATTCTGTGGACTCCATTTAGCAAAACTGCCCAGATGGTAGGTGAAGGTGAAATAAAAAGATTCCTTTCTATCCCAGTATTGTTCCTGGTTCTGGGGCAAATCAGCTTGGGAGCAAATTTGAAGAGGACAGGCCAGATAGAGCTGTCTACCTTTGCCCTCCTTCCCACCAGCAACTAAAATTCTTTTCCCCTATATTATTTTATAAGAATACATATTAATTCTATTCATATGTCATCTTAATGCCTTGTGTTCATGTAGCACTTTTTATAGTTCCCCACATGATTTCACATAAATTATCTCATGGGATCCTTATTCAGAGATAGGATAAACTATTTGATTTTTTAGCTCTGAGATTTCATGGTACAGGATTATAAGACCATAGATTCAGAGATGGAAAGACCTCTCAGAGATCAGTGTAACCCAAACCCCTTGTGAAACTAAGGCCAGGAGCGGTAATGTGTCTAAGCACATTCAGATAATACGTGGCAGAATTTGAATTTGAATCCATATACCCTGACTCCAAAAACCTGCATTTTTATTGTTTCTGCCTCAAATAGGGGGAAGAGAATAAGTACTTATATATTGTCTACCATATGTCAGGCACTGTTCTTTTTACAACTCTTATCTCATTTGATCCTTATAACAGTTCTTCAAGGTAGGTCCTATTATTATCCCCATTTTATATTTGAGGAAACGGAGGCAAGCAGAGGTTGAATACTTGCCCAGGGTCACACATCTAGTAAGTATTGAAGGCTGTATTTGAACTCAGGAAGATGAGTCTTTCTGACTCCAGGTTGGTACTCTATCCATTGCACCACCTAGATGCCTCTTTCTTGGGAAAGATAGTGGAGTGGTTTGCCATTTCCTTCTCCAGGGGATTGAGGCAAACAGAAGAGTGTATGGGTGTCCTTTTTAGGACTGCTCTTCCACCTTTGGTGTCTACCTGGCACTCAGCTCTTACCTAGGGCTCCAAGAAGGATGCTCAGTGGCCATACTCCAGTAAACCTGTGTTGGCCCATGGGTCAAATTAGGTTGAGGGTTACTGACAGTCCTCAAACCTGTTGAGGAGTTAGGAAAATGTCTACCCAAAGCATGTGAAGACTTCTCTCAGTAAGAATGGTGAGATGAGAACAATTTGTTCCAGCATCCATGAAGGAGGCTAAAGCAGATGCTGTGGAGTGCTTAGAGATGGGTCAGACAGCAGAGACACTGAGGTCATCCACTGTATCCCAGGCCATTGCCAGTCATTTTGACTTTTGTCTTGGCACTGAATTACAATGACCCTGGAAGACAGTGAGGTTTGTGCAACTCTGCCTCACTTAAGTCCAATTTGTAGGAGTCTGTGATATCATTGGTCCTTTTTGAAAATGAAGAACAAACAACAAGGCCAACAGAAGTCAAGTGACTTGCCCAGGGTCACATGGCTAATGAATGCCTGAAGTCAGATTTGAACTCGTCATCCTTACTCTAGGCCCAGTGCTCTATTTGCTGCACAACCAGCTAACCTTGTTCATATAATCATCAGGTTTAAGTGTTATTATCCTCAGTTTAAAGAAAAAGAAACTGAAGCCTGGAGAGAGGTCAAGGAACTTGCTTGAGGTAGCAAAGTTATTTAGTGGCAGAATTGGCTCTATTCCAAGTCTCTTGACAGCCATTAAACCTTATTGTCTCCCCAGATGGCCATTCCCATGTGGGCCAACACAGTGCTTGGGCCTTGGGCTCAAAATAGCTACTAGAAATAGAAAGCCCAGGCTTCCCCGTGCTGTAGAGAACTCACAAACATGATAAAGAAAACCCCACATTAAGGTCAATTCTTAGAGCAAGAAAATACAAAGCCCCACCCAACTGCGTTTGGAGCAACAGTAATTATGAGAGTCTGGAGGGAAGTGAGAAAAAGCATCAGACGAGCTGAGCAACCTTCCCTCACCTGAAAATTATTATTTACAGGAACATAGAACATTTCCTCCAAGAAGGCCACAACGCATTGCCATATTTTGCATACTTCGACTTCAAGGGTGTATGATTTGGTCTGTGGGGTGCTCTCTCCCTCAATGCAAATTCAGAGGTCAGCTATTCTATACCTTAGTAGACAGTCTTGGTGAGCTGATGGGACTGAAAGAATTTATTTCCTCACCCACCCCCATCTTGCACTGTTCTGGTAATGCTCTTAGCTGGGCTTTTCCTCTGACCACAGGCAGAGTCCATGCCTGGAAGCCCTTGAAATCTGTCTAGCTTGATAGGTTCTACCAGATCTTAAGCTCTGCTGACCTGGCCTTCCAGAACTTTTGGTCACCTCCACACCATGATAAGGCCTCAGAGGAAGATTTCAGTGTATAGGGGAGGCCATAGGGAGGATTGAAAAAATGGAGAGAAGGTAGTGGGGGTGGAGGTGGGGGTGGGAAAAGGAGGAAGGACTTGAAGACTTCATCCTGGAGACATAAAAGGAAAAAGTAAGTTTGAAAAGGTTGGGAACCACTGAGCTAGAGGAACCCTTTAATTCTGTAGATGAAAGGAACTGAGAAAAGACCTTACTTGTTCAGTGTAATGGGTAGAATCAAAGATGGAGCCCAGGTCTCCCAACACTGACATCCAGGCTTGTGTGAACCATAGCAGAGACAAAGAACTGACAGACACTACTAGTCTGTCTATTACTTTTAAGAGTCCTGAACTTAGAGAAGTAAATAAAAAGGAACAATGCTGGAAAATATTTATTCATCAGATGATCCTTGGAATCTGAGATAATACTAGCACCCATAAGTCAGAAGCCAAGTTTCTATCACCAAGAAGACAGGTATTGGGGAATGAACAACCTTGTTCTGTGAAGACACAATCAGACTAAACCAGCATTAACAGGGAGTACTCCTAATCTTTTTCAAGCATGATGACCCTTTAAAATCAACAGCAATAACAATACATTTCACAGAGCACCCCCCTCTCCTATATGATAGTGGTTATACTATTAGTATTCATTTGTTTTTGGTGAAAATATAATTTGAAAATGTTGATGAAAAACTAATATAAATGAATTTGCATTTTATTGATTGCACTAACATGCACATACATCTTAAAAAATGATACGTAGTATTTATACAACGCTTTTAAGTTTGAAAAACATTTTACAATCACCTCATTTTATCCTTACAGTAACCCTGGGAAGTAGGTGCTAGGTGGTGCAGTGGATAGAGAGCCAGGCCTGGCTTGAGTTCAAATTCAGCCTCAGACACTAGCTGTGGGACACTGGGCAAAGTCATTTAACCCTGTTTGCCTCAGTTTCCTCATCTATAAAATGAACTGGAAAAGGAAATTGCAAACCACTCCACAGTCTCTTTGCCAAGAAAACCCCAAATGGGTCACAGAGAGTCAGTCATAACTGAAACAACTGAAAAACAAAATTCTACAGAGCCCAGTACTATGCTAGGAATGTCATGGTGTGGGGAATATAAGACACAGTCCCTGCCTTCAGGTTGCTTATAATCTAGATGTGAGGGCACGATGAGTATACATGAAAGGATGAAGCCACAATGTAAGCTAGCCTATAATTAGGTGCTAAACTGTGTGGTTGCCCAAAGTAGATAGCACAGAGGCAGATGGGACAGTGGAAAAAACTCGTGGATCTTGAGCCAGAAGAACTGGGCTTGAATCCCAGTTCTGTCATTTATTAGCTGTGAATCTTTGGACAAATTGCTTAACCTTGTTTTTTTTTTCTTTTCCTTCACCCCTTAAATGGGGATAATATAATACCCACCCTACAAATTTTTCCCAAGATTGTTCACACGGAACGTTAGAGTTGGAAGGTGCCACAGTGGCCATTTGGGTCAAATCAGTCCCCCAGATGAATTCTCTGTATAGTGTCCCCAATGATCACAATGGCTAGCATTTACATAACACTTTATATAACACTTCTTTAAAGTTTACAAAGCAATGTTTGTTGAATATATTCAAGGAACTCTTCCAATAATTTGATAAACTCTCATAGGTCTGCGGCCCACAAGATGGAAATTACTAATCATTGTATTAGATGATCTCTCAAGAACCCTCAATTATAAAGCTGTAGGATTCAATGACACTCTCTCTGTGAGGCTCTGATCATCTCCAGGATCTTGTTTGACATTTAAAACCTGTCATGATGTAAGTCAAATATTTCCAGTCAAATTGTCCCTCTTACTGTTTTTCACATGCTATGATATTGTATCTTCCCCCTCCATGACTATGATTGCTGTTGTTGTTTGTCCTTTGCTCTCAAAGAGGACCATGACATCAGGAAGGTGATGCCATAACTTACAAGTGAATTGGATTTAAGTGAGGCAGGGCTGTGCAAAGCCACCAGCCTCACTATCTCCTCCAGAGCCATCTGGGTCCAGTGGCAAGATATAGATCAGGATGACTGGAGATGGCCCCAGATACAACCTTTGATATAATATTAACAAATATTATCTCATTTCATCCTTATACCAAGCCAAACTATTATCATTTTGAAAATGAGAATACTAGGCAGTCAGAGGTTGAATGGCTTGCCCAGAGTCACACAGCTAGTAAGTGCTTGAGACAGGCTTTGAGCTGTGGTTCTCAGTTGCCTCATTAATAGTCAGCGGTCACCTGGCTTCTGCTGAAATCTTTCTAGTACTTGAAACCTTACTACCTCCAGAAGCAGACCATTCTCCCTTTGCAGAGCTCAGATTTTGACTAAACTTTCCATTGTGTCGATATCTTTCTTCCAGTAGTTTCTATTTCTGTCATCTAGGGCCAAACCTTCTTCCTCATAACAGCATTTCAAATATTTGAAGACAGTTATCCATACCCCCACGCCTTTCTTTTCTTTTTTCAAAGAACTTCCAGTTCCTTTAAATGATGCTGATAATAGTAATTAACATTAATAAAACAGTTAACATTTCTATCATGTTTACTATGTGTCAGGCATTGTGCTACACATTAAAATCATTATCTCATTAGATCCTCACAAGAACCCTGGGAAATAGAAGGTATTATTATCCTCCTTTTATGGATGAGGAAATTGGGGCAAATAGCGGTTAAGTGACTTGCCGAGGGTCACACAGCTAGTAAGTGTCTGAGGCTGAATTTGAATTCAAGTCTTCTGACTTCAGACCAAGTAGCTCTATCCATTGGTTCACCTAGTTACCTCCTGTGCCACCTACCTGATATGACTTGAACTTGAGGCCCTTCACCGTTCCAGTCAGTCTTCTCAGAACCCCTCCAGTTGATTGTCGTACCAAATGATAATCACTGATGTCAAGCAGTTTATAAATCAGAGAGCCACACTGTAAGGGCTAGCTGTTGTAAGTGTGGATCATCATAGCAGAGAAATTCAGAAGAGAGTTTAAGTCATGAATTCTGAGGTAGTTCAGTTTGAGGGAGGCCTTAGAGCACATCTTGTACAGCCTTTCCATCTTATGGATCAGAGAATTCTTTTAGGGAGTGTGACTTGAGCTGGTTCCAGAAGAAGAAGGAGGAGGAGGAGGAGGAGGAAGAGGAGGAGGAGGAGGAGAGAATTTGCAAAGTCAGAAGAGGTGATAGTCCTACTGTATGATGCCTTGGTCCGACTACATCTTGAATAGTGCATTTAGTTCTGTGGGCTGTGTTTTAGGAAAGACATTGACAAACTGGAGCACATGTGGATGAGGGCAACCAGAATCGCAGAATACCACATGAGGACTTGTTAGAAGAAGAAGGGATGTCTACTTTGAAGAAGAGAAGACTGGGTGGAGGACGGGACATGAAAACTGTCTTTAAGGATATGAAAGCTGGAAGATGGATTAGGCTTCTATTGCTTGGCCCCAGAGGACAGAGACAGAAGCAAAAGGGGAAGCTGTAGAACGGCAGACTTTGGCTTGAGGTCAGGAAAAGCTTCTTGACGATTAGAGCTGGCCAAAGGAAGAATGAGCTGCCTCCAATACATTGGTTCCTTCTCCTTGGAAGCCTTCAAGCAGAGGCAGAATGATTTTGTCAGCAGTACTGTAGGGGCATTCTTGTGGCGGTATCTGTGAGATGAGATTTCTTCTAACTACGAGAGCTGGAAGCTGGAGGACATTGCAAGTGAGGGGAATAAGTAAAGCAAAGGCATGAAGAACATGGAGAAAGACTGAGAACTTCCTGCTCAAAAAACACTTAAGAAAGTCAGCGAAGTCAGGCAAAGGCTTCTCTTTTTCATGAAGAATTAAAGAAAATCTACATAATCATGTTTCTTTGGAAAAATATAATTAATATGCACATAAATAAATGTAATTATATATGAATTATAAAGTAATGTAAATTTAAAAATAATATATATGGTAATAACATTTTGCAGTGAGGTCTTGCTTCTTTGTTTTTGGTTCTGCTTAAAATGCCTTATTATAAAACACTCGAGAGGCCACGTGGTATTCTGGGAAAATCACCACATTGAAAGGAAGGAGATCTGTGTTCTGGTCTTGATTCCACTATTTACTCTTGGTGTGATGGTGCATCACACAAACCTGGGTCTCAGTTTTTTCATCAATAAAATGGGACAAGGAGGTATGTGCTTAGGTCAGAGGGCCTCCAATATTCTTTCCAGTTCTAAATATATGAACCTATGATCTCTAAATTCTCTCTGTGTTCCCAAAAAGGACAAGAGGTTCTGAACTCCCAGGAGGCAACCTGACATCACTAAGACATCACTGGGCCAAGAGTCAGGAACCCTGGGTTCTAATCTCTTGTTCATCAATGACACTCTGTAGTTTTAGAAAATGGGAAAATAACACCTGGATGCTGGTCCTTTTGTGATCAAAGGTGATAACATATGAAGAGTGCTTGGGAAAACTTCAAGTACTATATGAATGATGATGATGACGGTACTGGTAATGATGAGGTTTTCCAGCCTATGTCAGTGGAGGTTTGCCCAAAGTTCTTGAGATCCTTGAATCCTATGAAGGTAAGATGTTCTCTACTCTCTTTCCATTTCTCCCCAGCAATTCAGAGCTCTTTTATGTTTAGGAAATGTTGCTGTGGTGGCTAAGGTCAGAATGATTGGAAGGTTCCCAATCTCCAGAGATTCAGCCTGATATCATGGAGTGACCTTCAGGTTGGGAGGCTCTGGGTTCTAGTCCTGGCTCTGGTGATCTTTGTGGCAATAATGTGAAGCACTTCTTAAACCTCAAGGCATTATATAAATGCTTATTATTGCTGCTGCTACTACTACTACTACTACTACTACTACTACTACTACTACTACTACTACTACTACTATTACTACTACTACTCCTCTTACTACTCCTACTTCATAATTTTATATATTTTATTTTATACATTTAAAAATTATTCTGAAATATGTTTCACCACATAGACAATGAAGTTCACCATACAGGAAATGTTAAGAACCCCTGACCTAGTCTTATAGTTCTGTGATCCTTTAGGTTAATACATATAACAAAGCAATGATCCTAATTAGCCCCCTGGTTATTTCTATTCATATGAAGTTCTCCTTCTCTCTTGTCTCTTTCTTTTTGCCTGTCTTGCTGTCTTTCTCTCTGGCTCTGGCTCTGACTGTCTTTGTCTTTTCTGTCTGTCTCTGTCTCTCTATCTCTGTCTGTCTCTCCCTCCATCCACTAACATGAACTACAAACTTACTTAGAACTTCTGGTTTCTAAGTATCTGCTTCTCTTTTATTCCCTTCCATTCTTTTCTTCCCTTTCCGTTTTCACCCTACTGCCACCCTCATCCACACTAGGGAGAAAAAAGTCCAGTAAAAAACTCTAGAAATATTTTTAAGGAAAATTCCATGGCCCCAGCCAAAAGAATGTGCTATCTTTTCATGGCAGCTTGTCTTGAGGATTCCAGTTGAAGAATTCCAACTGGGTGTCTGCTCTTCCCCCTGCTGCCCTCCCAAGCCTGTGCTGCTCATTCACTCTAGAGGAACCACATTGGAAGCTAATGGTTTCAGCTACCTATGCATTGTTGGGCTCCTCATCCAAGAGAAAATCCCTTTATTAGCTTCATCATGGCAAAATTCTGGCAGTGGCTTGGGGGTGGAACGTAGAGGAGCTGCAATCAAGAGACCCCAGGCAGGGCCAGCTCTAGACAAAAGTGTGGAGCAGAAGTCAAAAGCACTATGGGTCAGTGAGTGGAAAGAACAGCATTTTGGGAGTTAGAAGTTCTGAGTTCAAATCCTTACATGAAGAGTTCCTTTTAATTCAGGGTGGGGCAAGGATGGAGGGGATGATGATGGTTAGTAGAGTTACCCACAGTGGTTTAGTTGGAAAGATTGCTGACACTGGAGTCAGATGTCTGACCTTAGTTCAAATCCTGGCCCAACCATTTATTACCTGTGTGGCCTTGGGAAAATCATTTAAACTCTCTCAGTCTCAGTTTCCTCATCTGTAAAATGAGGTGGTAGGATTAAGAGACCTTTGAGCTCAAAATCAATGATTCTATGTAGTGCTATATTCTCATTTGACCAGCAGACAAACTGAGACCTGGGAAAGACCTTAGCTTAAAAAGACCAAGGTCTCCCACTCTATCTGGGGCCATTGCTAGTTGTCTTTACCCATGTCTTGCTACTGGACTCCAAATGACCCTGGAGGAGAGTGAGGCTGATGACTTTGCACAGCTCTACCTCACTTTAACCCAATTCACTTGCAAGTCAAGACATCACCCTCCTGAGGTCATTGGTCCTCTTCAAGAACAGGATGGAACAACAACAGTGACCAGACATAACTAATGCCTTTCTCAAAGCCATATAGGGCTATTTTTATCTCACTCTTCAGACAAAGCTAGGGGCGGATGAGGCACCCTGAGAAAATCTGAATGACATTTGCATGTCCGTTGAAAAACATCCAGGCAACAGAAGATAGTAGATGGGGTCATGAGGAGTTGGAGCACTTGGTTTGCTTTAACCCTGGATTTTAATGCCATGATAAGGAATTGATTTTTTTCCTTTAGACAATGGTAAACCAATGAAAATCTCAGAACATGATTAGGGTTCTGAGTTTCTAATTCACAGACATTCTATTTTTAAAATGATTTTTCTCTGTTTTGTTAGTTATTTCCCAATTACATGTAAACGTTTTTTTAACAATCATTCTTTTTATAATTCTGAGTTCCCAGTTCTCTCCTTCCCTTCAACCCCTCCCCCCTCCTTGAGAAGATAAGAAATTTGATTTCTATTACACATGTAATTCACACATTCTAATCCAACTTGCAGCAAGTCTTCCAAAGAAAATCATAGCACTTCCCTTCCCAGACTCAAAACCCTCTGTTCCCTCCTGCAATGAGTCTAAAATGGATCTTTAAAGAAATCTAAAATGAATTTGAATGAAACAAGTGCTGTAAGACCTTTCTCTATTTGGGCCCCTCTCTGTGGCCACCATATTTATTTCATTGTACTATAGCTTGGTCTGCTGCTATACATAAGCAATCTAACTCGCTCTTTTTCACATACAACTCATTCACTCCATTTTTCAGGACACTACTCCTCTCACCTCTAATGCTGTCCTTGACTTCATCTCTTCAAGTCACCTCTATCCCCTTCTATTCCTTCCTTCTTGGTTTTCATTGGACACCATGCCAGGGCCATCAGTAGACAATATGATGGGGACAAGAATCATTCCATTTCCAGAACTCAAGGAAGTTCTCTAGGGAAGACAAGATACCAAGGCAAGATATTCTCCTATCCCCCTGCCTCTTCCTGCCCATTGTGAGGATGTGAATGGGAGTAATTCATTAGAAGAATGGAAAGACAGGAAAGAGGCAGGTTGTCAAACATTTTAATGACCAATGAAGGAGTTTATATGAGAGAGAGAGAGAGAGAGAGAGAGAGAGAGAGAGAGAGAGAGAGAGAGAGAGAAGTAGTCTGTTCTGCGATTTAATTGTGTCCATTTGGAGTTTTCTTGGCAAAGTTCCTGGAGTAGTTTGCCATTTCCTTCTCCAGCTCATTTTACAGATGAGGAAACTGAGGCAGAGTGAAGTGACTTGCCCAGGGTCATACAATTAGTGTCTGAGGCCACATTTGAACTCAGGAAGATGAGTCTTCCTGATTCCAAGCCTAGTACTCTATCCATTGTGTCCCCTAGCTGCCCAATGCAGTCAGATCTACATTTTAGGAAAATCATTTTGGCAGCTGTGTGGAGAACAGATTAGAGTGGAGAGGGATGAGGTGGGGAGTCCAATTAGGAGGCTTATAGAATAATCCAGAGAAAGTTAGGTTGTGAGCTCCTTGAGGGCAGGGAAGGTCTTTTTGTATTTCTAGCACTTAGCTTGGCACCTGGCACATAATAGACGCTTGTTGTGGCTGAGTTCTTTCGGTCACATAGGACCCTTTGTGAGCCTCTCTCCTGCCTTGGGGTTTTCTTGGCAAAGGTACTGGAATGAATCTCTAGCTCATTTTACAGATGAGGAAATTGAGGCAAACGGGATTAAATGACTTGTCAGGGGTCACACAGCTAAGGCTGGATTTGAACTCGGGTCTTCTTGACTATAACTCCTGCTCTCTATCCACTCAATCCCCAGTTTCCAATCATAAATTATTTTACAGTGACATCATTCACTTCTTTTGTGTGATGCTAATCATGGTTGGTCACATTCAGGGGTGTGCTGTTAAATACTTAACACTAGCTGGGGGTGAGGGTTATGTATATATTATACCCTTTTAAGTTTAATCTGTCTTATCTCTATCATTTTCTTGGGTCTAGACAATCAAGCCCTGATTTATAGAGTTTGCCAATTTTCAAGGTGCAAATACTCTGAAAAATTTACTCTGCTGAGCAGGTAAGAGCTGGTTTCAGCACAGCCCTGGACGTGTCTCTGATGCCCCCTCCTGGTGTTTCTCTCCTTTGCTCTTTGTCTTGAGCTTGTTGCTCTGACAAGGAGATGGAACGTTCACATTTGTGGTCAAATAGCTCCCCCTCTTCTCCGGGGAGATCTTCCTACTCTGTCCACCTCTTCTGCTGAGCATACTGATGTGGATGAATTTGGTAGATGTGGAGGATTAGGTTTCATTGATCTAGAGCTAAGAGGGCCCTTGGAGACCAATGTCATCTCATGGATAGGGAAACTGAGGCCAAGGGAGGTTAAGGGACTTGCTCAAGGTCACACAGGTAGTAAGCTTCAGAAGCGGTATTTGAACTTACCGGTTCCTCTGACTCCAGGGCCAGTGCTCTTTCTACCATGGTAATCACTCTGGGCAAGTCACTTAATCCCGTTTGCCTCAGTTTCCTCATCTGTAAAATGAACTGGAGAAGGAAATGGCAAACCACTCCAGTATCTCTGCCAAGAAAATCCCAAATGGGGCATGAAGAGTTGAAAGCAACTGAAAAACAACTGAGAAAAAAGATCACTTTTGCCTTGACCAGCCAATCAGTGTTTCCAGTGAGTACCTGTAGTATGCTCATGGAGAAAACTTAGAGACTCTAAGAGACAGAGGTGAGAAGAATGATGAACACAAAAGAGCAAATGCAGAGCAGTAAAATCCCAGGGGAATACATTGTCAGAGAGAACCCCTTGATTTTACAGGTGAGGGGAAAAGGGGATGACTCTCCATGTTCCAAAGCTAGCATGATATGGTATAAAGTGTCAATTCTTCCTCCTTTTCCTCTTTCACTGAAGGGAGGAGAAGAAAGCAACTAAAAGAAACCACAGAGAAAAAAATCAGTGATATCCCCATGTATTCAACAGTTGCTAATATAGGTCTTTCACAAGAAGGCTTGTGGATTCATGTCTCCAGGCTACCCTGTGGTCAGGGACGTGTAAGAAACCACAAACTTATTACAAGTGTTTGGGCTACATGACACACCCCAGACTTCAAGAACACCTAAAAAATGAGTACTTCAGTATCAGAAGTGATTTACGCTTTGACTGGAGGCATATATGTGACTCCTACTGAACCTTACCCCCGCCCCCTTTCTGAGAGTTCTTATTGTCTCTTATACCCATCTGGACATGCAATCATATACAGCCTTGTAGTATTCTTGTGATATGATGGGTGATGGGTCTTAGGATGTACTGGGATCACTTCTGGTGACATATGCTCTGTGACCTCTTGCTAAAGGGCATATTTGACCAGAGATTCATTAGTTCCTGTAATGGAGATTGGGTGTGGGGAGGTCCCATGGCAAGGAAGTCCCATTAGCCAATGGAGCCAGGAATAACTGTTCTTTACTGTTGTTCGTCCTTCGTTCTCAAAGAAGACCAATAACATCAGGAGGGTGATGTCTTGACTTTAAAAGAATTGGATTTAAGTGAGGGAGAGCTGCTGCTCTTTTGGGAGTATGAGGACTCCATTTATGTCTGGTTCTTCATGACCCCATTTGAGGTTTCCTTGGCAAAGACACTGGAGTGGTTTGCCATTTCCTTTTCCAGCTCATTTTACAGATGAGGAAACTGAGGCAAACAGGGTGAAGTGACTTGTCATACAACTAGTATGAGGCATTTTAGGGTGAAAGAAGATGGAGAACCCTCATTCTTCTGGTGTGGGAAGCAGATCTGGAAATGTCTCATCTTATGTAGGAAGAACGACTGTTACCTGGATAAGGAATCAAATTTGCTTCACTTGGTCCCAGAAAGCAGAATTAGAAACAATGGGTGCAAGTTTCCTCATCTATAAAATGAGAGACTTGGCCTCTATGGTTCCTTCCAGCTCTCAATGGGTGATCCTATAATCTTGAGTTATTTTTCAAAAGACAAGTTGAGAGGCAGCTAGATGGCATAGTGGATAGAGCACATTCCCTGGAATTAGGAGGACCTGCGTTCAAATTTGGCCTCAGACACTTCTAACTGGGTGACCCTGGGCAAGTCACTTAAACCAATTGCCTTAAAAAAAAGGCAAATTGATTCTTCTGGTTAAAAAAATACTTCCTAATAATGGAAGCTGTGCAAAAATGAAATGGGGGGATGTAGGGGGTGGGATGGGAGAGCTGATCCTAAACAGAGAATTCTCTTTCATTGGAGATCCTCAAGAAAAAGATGGACAGTCACTTATTGACTCAGTTGTAGAAGAGCTTCTTGTTCACTTTGGGGTTGGACTAGATGGCCACTGAGCTCCCTTCCAACCAGGGTTTTGCTGGAGTCAGCTCTAAACAGTTTGCATCAGCTAATTATTAAATTTTCAACTTTCAAATTTGTGAACACCACAAATCAGATCTTGATTTATTGTCTTGTTGACTGCCTGGACTTAAGAAAGTGTTACTGATTCAGATTAAATTTAATAGTATGTGGGCATACATGTTTTCTCCAGTGCCTTGTTGTTAAAATCTATCAACACGTCTCTGCATTGTTCAAAAACCATTGCCTGAGCTCATCAAGGGCACAGAATTAGGGAATGGAGTCATTCCAAGTCTAGAGGTCTGGTGACTGTTGTTGTTTAGTCCTGTCTAACTCGTGACTCTGTGGATCGTGTTGTCTTGGCAAAGATACTGCAGTGGTTTGTCATTTCCTTCTCCAGTTTATTAAAGCAGACAGAGATTAAATGACTTGTCCAGGGTCACATAGGTAGTGAGTGTTTGAGGCCAGATTTGAGCTAAGGTCTTTCTGACTCCAGACCTAGTCTTTATGCACTGAGTCATCTAGCTGCCTGGTGACTATAAGGTGACTAAAAACAAACAAACAAAAATAGGAAGAAGAAGAAGAAGAAGAAGAAGAAGAAGAAGAAGAAGAAGAAGAAGAAGAAGAAGAAGAAGAAGAAGAAGAAGAAGGAGAAGAAGAAGAAGAAGAAGAAGAAGGAGAAGAAGAAGAAGGAGAAGAAGAAGAAGGAGGAGGAGGAGGAGGAAGAGGAAGAGGAAGAGGAGGAGGAGAAGGAGGAGGAAAACAACTGGCATATATATATATATATATATATATATATATATATATATATATATATATATGTAGAGTGAATTGTTTTGCAAAATTTTCATATCCATTATCTCATTTGAACCTTACAACTCTCCTGCTTCCGATTCTGTGAGTCTCTGATCCTGAGAAAGCTTTCACTATGGAAAGGGTGTCTTTTTTATTCCATTTTCAATAAATATCCAAAGGCAAATCTGTATATATGCATATATTAACATAAAATAATTAGCAACATTAGCATGTAGCAAGTGGTACCAGTAACTCTTTCCATGATCAAATCCATTATCTAGTTAGGAACATAATAGGGAGGCAGCATAGTTTGGTGGGGAAAGTCCTTGTTACAGGGCCATAAGATTCTAGTCACACCTCACTAATTCATCTCCAGTCTGTGATGGGAAAGTCAGTACTGCCAGTGATTTGGGAGTTTTGATGTATCGTTAGGAATCTCTATGGTGGAATGAGACAAACCAGCCTTCTAAGTCACGAGACTCTTGTGCAAGTAATATCCTTGACCTCTTCTCTTATTCTTTCAGAAAAAAATTAACTTGCCATATACTTAAGTGCTAAGTACAAAAGATAAACATCAAGAAGGACATTTTTTCTTAAGCAGGAGCTCCCCCTTTCCACTAGTGAAATAACTGGTCCGAATGGAATATATATATAATTGGGAAGCTAGGTGGTGCAGTGAAGAGAACACCAGCCCTGGAGTCAGGAGGACATGAGTTCAAATCGGACCTCAGACATTTAACACCTACTAGCTCTGTGAGAAGGAAAGTGGGCAAGTCACTTAACCCAACTGCCCTCCAAAAGGCAAAAAATAAAATAAAATAAAATCATTATCTTTATTTGTGTTGGAAAATGGTGAGGTTCCATAAACTGATTTATCAAATATTCTTAGAACTGGAATTCTCTATGTTCTTGCCTCATGGGGTCAACCCATTAATAAGCATTTATTAAGGGGGGGCGGAGTCAAGATGGCAGAGTTGAAAGAGCACTTTCCCGGAGCTCTGGACCATACCATTTCCAATATATATGGACTCTGAACAAACTGTGGAGCTCCAGAACCTGCAAAATGACACAGAGAAGCTAACTCCACACTGAGGACTGCCCAACAGCCTGGCAGGAAGCAGCCAGCCCAGCACTCTGGGAGAAGAGCCCAGGCCTGCATAAGCCTAGGCCCACGTGAGTTTGAGGTTTTAGCCCCAGGGCAGTGGAACCAGCAGCCAGCTGGAGGGACTCCAGAACACCAGCAGCTGTGGCTTTTCCAGAATTACCAACACATAGATGCCATGGACAAAGTAAGAGGTTAGTGCAGTATGGACTTTGGGACTCATTACTGGGGAAAGCGGGTTGACCACTTTCCCTGGGGGCGAGAAGCCGTTCAGATGCTTCAGCATAGCCACAGACACACGCGGCAGCTTCTGTTCCTGGCCTGTGGACTGTAGGGGGACCAGGTGGTCAGTCTTGGGAGTAATCACTCTTGCTTTAACCCTCTTGGATCTGGATTACAGTCTGGGGTGGAGGTCTTGGGGTGTGTGACCAGCTTGCCAGAGCTTGTGGAGGCTTCAGAGAGGGCACCCAACTAACACCTCCAGCAGCTAAGAAAACCCCAGCATTTGGGACAGAAGCTCCCCTGGCTGGTGGCAGAGTCCTACTGTGGGAACAAGCCCAAAAGTCAAGTAATTGAGTGGCAATATGCCTAGGCAAAGGAAACAAAATAAACAGAAAAATACAACTTTAGACTCCTATTTTGGGGGCAAAGAGGATCAAAGCATGGAACAGGAGGAGGACTGCGAGGTCAGAACTCCTGCACCAAAAGCCCCAAATGAAAATATGAGCGAGTTACAGGCCATAGAGGAACTTAAGAAGCAGATGAGAGAAGTGGAGGAAAAATTGGGAAGCGAAATGAGAAAGATGCAAGAAAAGTATGAAATGAGAGTCAACAGCCTGACTGAGGAAAATAACACCTTAAAAAATAGACTAACTCAAATGGCAAAAGAGGCTCAAAAAGGCAATGAGAAGAATGCCTTAAGAAACGGAATTTGCCAGATGGAAAAAAATCTCAAAAGCTCACTGAGGAGATTCATTCCTTCAGAGTTAGACTGGAGCAAATGGAAGCTAATGACTTTATGAGAAATCAAGATGCTGTTAAGCAGATCCAAACAAATGAAAGAATAGAAAGCAATGTGAAATATCTCATGGGAAAAACCACTGACCTGGAAAATAGATCCAGGAGAGACAATTTAAAAATTATTGGAGTACCTGAAAGTCATGATCAAAGAAAGAACCTAGAAATCATCCTTCAAGAAATTCTCAAGGAAAACTGCCCTGATATTTTAGAACCAGAGGGCAAAATAGAAGTTGAAAGAATCCATCAACCATTTTCTGAAAAAGATCCCAAAAAGAAAATTCCTAGGAATATTATAGCCAGATTTAGGATCAAGGAGAACATATTACAAGCAGCCAGGAAGAAACAATTTGAATACTGTGGAAATGCAATTAGGATAATGCAGGATCTGGCAACTTCCACTCTGAGAGATCGAAGGGCTTGGAATATGATATTCCAAATGGCAAAGGAGCTGGGATTAAAACCAAGAATCACCTACCCAGCAAAACTGAGCATCCTGTTTCAGGGGAAAATATGGTCATTCAGTGGAATAGAGGACTTTCAAGCATTCTTGAGGAAAAAACCAGAGTTGAATAGACAACTTGATATTCAAATACAGGAAGCAAGAGATGCTTGAGAAGATAAACAGGGAAAAGAAATCAGAAAGAACTTATCAAAGTTGAACTCTTTACATTCCTATATGGAAAAATGATAATTGTAACTGATGAAACTTTTCTCAGTATGAAAATAGTTGAAGAAGGGTATATGGGCATATGAATACATATGTGAATGTGTGTATATATGTTTACAGGTATACATAGTTAGAGGGCATAGGTCGAATTTAATAGGAAGGGATGATACTTAAAAGGTGAAATTAAGAGGTGAGAGAGGAATATAATGAGAAGAGAAGGGGAGAGACAGAATGGGGTAAACAATCTCATATAGAAGAGGCATGGGAAAATGGTTACAAGAGAGGGGAAGAACAGGAAGGCAAAAAGGCAAAACCTTATTCTTGTTGAATTTGGTTCAGGGAGAGAATGACATACATACTAAATAGGATATCTCACCCTACAGGAGAGTAGGGGAGAATGGGATGAGAAGAGGGGTGATGTAAGGGAGAGCAAGCTGGGGGAGGGAAGTTAGAAGCACCCATTTTTGAAAAGGGACAGGATCAAAGTAGGGAATAGACCAAGTGGGAGGTGGGATTGGAGGGAGGGAAATATAGTCAGTCTTCTATAATATATCTACTATGATAATGTTTTGTATAGCTACACATGTACAACATATACTGAATTGCTTATCTTCTCAGCAAGAGTGGGTGACAAGGGAGGAAGGGAATGAATCTGGAATTCAAAGTTTTAAAATCAAATGTTTAAAAATATATAGATACTACTATTAATACTATTATGCATATAATTGGGAAATAATATATACAGGCATTGGGGCACAGAATCTCCTTGCCCTACTGAAAAAGTCAAAGGGGGTATGGGAGAAGATATGGGAGAGAGAGCAGATGGGATGAGGGGATATCCAGTGGGACTGCTATTCTGGGGTGGTGGGTGGGGGAAAATGGGGAAAAAATTGTAACTCAAAATCTATCAGAAATTAATGATGTAAATCAGAAGTTAATAAAGCATTTGGAAAAAAATAAGCATTTATTAAGGACCTACTATGTACTGAAGAAAAATGAAGAATTCCATATGCCCTGCAAGGATCAATTGAAAGGAAATGGGAATGTTTAGCCTGGGAAGAGAAGAATTGGGAGTGGGAGTGATGGGGAAGCAGATGATGGCTGTCTTCAAGTATCTAAAAGGTTGTTGTATTGAAGAGGAGGTAAGCTTTTTTTTTAATGGCTCCAGAGGTCAGAACAAGGAGCAGTGGGTAGAAATTGCAGAGATATATTTAGGCTTGATTTAAAAAGAAACTTCTTCACAATTAATGTCATCCCAAGATCCATTAGGCCATCTAGGGGGGTAGAAAATTTCCATCCACTGGATGTCTTTTAACAAAGGTCAAATGTGTATTTGTTAAATATATGGTAGAATAAAATTAATTTTTAGCCATGGTTTGAACTATGGAACCTCTAAAGACCCTTTCAGCTCTGAAACTCTGTCCCTCTGTTATTCCATGCTAATCTTTTGTACTAACTCTACTTCCCAGAGAAGAGATGCTTGGCAGTGAGCATTGAGAAATTATATAGTGAGCACCAGCCCTGGAGTCAGGAGAACCTGGATTCAAATTTGACATCAGATACTTAACACTTACTAGCTGTGTGACCTTGGGCAAGTCACTTAACCCCAACTTCCCTGCCTTCCTCCCTCCAAAAAGACCAGAGAGAGAGAGAGAGAGAGAGAGAGAGAGAGAGAGAAAGAGGGAGGGAGGGAGAGAAAAAGAGGAGAAATTATACAGTGGCACCAAGGATTCAAGTTGTATTTGGTGGATGTGATTACTTTATTTATATCAAGGTCCCTCATTGATAATCCTGGGAAATCCTCCCCACTGGACCTCCCACAAGACTCCCTCACTTGACTAGCCTGAAGAAAAGTCACTTTAGCTCATTGAAAAATGATCTTTTTACCTTCTGCAAAATGGGATCAATTTCACTGCCTCCCTCAAATGTGGATAAAGCAGACTGAGATAATGATGCTTGTGGAGACATGAATGTAAGGTCCTTGAGTGGAAGGCATTCTCCAGATGCCAAGGATGGCAGGCAGGTGTCTGACCCCCCATTACCTCCAGCTGTGTGTGTGTTTAGGTAGGGGGAGGCAGGTGTACAGGAAATGGAGAGATAGAGCAGGTAGAGCTCATCCATCCAAAAATAATAATGCCTTTGGATGAGATAAATTGGTACGATGGGAAGCCCTATACTTCTCTGTGTTCTCCTGACCCTGTTTTGTGTGGCTCTACCACTCCCTAAATCAGAACATATATTCTTGCCTAAACCCCTGGACCTGGTGTCTCCTAGATTCCTAGCTTTGATCTTTGTATCATGTTACTAATAGCTCTTTTGAGTGTCTAAATGGAGTATTTTGCTTAGGCCTAACCAGCTTAGGCCATCACCACTGGGTCTGTTGGTTGTTGTCCTTGACCTGTTCACAAGAGTACCTGTGAATTCTTGAAAGATTGTCTTGTCTTCAATTCCCTCCTCTAGGGTCTGGGTTTTGGGGGAAGAGCATTTGGCAATATTCATATTAAACTGATACAAAGCTCTCTATATGACTTGAGCAAGTCAAGAAATATCTACATCTCTCTGTGTTCCTATTGCATTGTTTTGAAATTCTCCTTAGGGCTGGTGGCAGGAGGCACAGGGCTTGGGCTAAATTATAGCCCTGGTATCTCTGCTTGTCTCCATTCTTTCTCCCCTCTTTGTAAATTCCTACCATAGAGGGAGTAATAGGCAGAACCTTGCTTAAGAGTCCTACTCCCTCTTCTCTTTACCATTCTGGTTAAGGAGGCCCAAGGTAGATCCTAGGAAACTCACAGCTCTGACACTAAAAATGATAAAACTGGGAGGGACTGGGGAGATTAGATAATTCAATCTATTAAATTTATATTTGAGGATACTGAAGCCTAAAGAAATGAAGTAATTTAACTAATACCACCCAGTAAGATAGGAAGAATCACTTCAGCAAATCCAACGGAGGTATAGTAGTTTAATGGCGTCTGAAGAAGTGTCTCCAAGAATAGTCTTCTTAGCCAATCAATAAACCAGCCAACATTCATGTAGTACCTACTATGTGCCAGGAACTAAGCTAGGTAATGGGGAGACAAAAAAAAAGTGAGATAGTCACTGTACTTGAGGAACCTACATTCTGTAATATGTCCATAGATAAAGAAATCTGGGATATCTATTATACATATATATGTATATATGAATTAAATATCTGTAGATATTCTCCTAGTTGTCAATACCACCCAACATTGTCTTAATTATATATGTGTGCATATATTGTATATACACACATATGTGCTTATATTATATATGTATACATATATGTGTTTATATTGCACATGTGCATACATATATATGCTTATATTGTGTATTTACATATATGCATGCACCACATATATATATATATATGCACATATATATATAACAAATACATTGTTGGGGGGCATTGATAACTGGAATAATCACACATTTAGAGCTAGAGGGGACACCAATAGCCACTGAGCTCAACCTTTTCAGATGAGAAAACTGAGCTCAAGGAAGGATTAAATGACTTGTAACAAGTACCAGAGGTGAAATTTGAGCCCAGGTTCTCTAACTCTAGAACTGGTTTTCTTTCTAGCTTTACCACAGTGCCTCTAGGAAAGGACTCTTAAAAGAAATAGTCCTTGAGTTGAGCCTTGACTGGAGACAGGGGTTTCAAAGAGCAGAGATGTGAAAAGGGAGGGCATTAAGAAATGGGGAAGAGTCTATGCAAAGGCATGGTGATGGGAAATGGAGGGTTGTACACAAAGAATAGTACTTAGGCCAATTTGACTGGGCATAGGGATAGGGAGTAAGTTATAATCAATTTGGAAATTTTTCTTAATGTGAGACTTTGTTAAAACACTTCTGGATTCACTATAAAGGTTAAGGAGGATGGGGATTGCCATTCTCCTTCCTTACCTCAAAGAGTCCAGTCTTCTGGAGTTCCAACCATGTAGCCCATCACTATACCTACTTATATAACATAATAAAAAGAGAATTTACATTGTAGAGTAGAAAATAGTAGAACCAGGATTCAACTCTGTGCCTCCTAAAGCTAAATCCAGAGTTCTTTCCAGGATACCCCAAAGTATATAGAATATAGTATATAGTATATAGAATATAGTATATAGTATATATAGAAATGATGTCATAGAATCATGCATTCTGAGGTATATGGAATCTTAAAGGTCAGCCAATCTGACTCACTCATTTTTTTTCAGATGAAGAAACTGAGACTTAGAGAGGTTATATGACTCAACCAAGATCATGCACGTCACCAGTGGCAGAGTCAGGATTCAAACTCAGGTCTTCCGATTCCAAATCCTGTGCTTTTTCCAAGGCCTCATATTGTTTCATTTTGCAGGATTATTTTCATGTACAAATGGTTTATGACCAAATTTGGAAGTTGGACTTATCTATTCCTCTCACTTTGTGCTCAGGGTAATGCTTTTGACTAGTTGCAACACATGCCCGTGGACTTTTTGTTTAGCTTTGAGTTTTTTTTTTTGTTTGGTTTTTTTTTGTTTGTTTTGGGGGTTTTAAATTTTGTTATGTTTTGTTTTTTTGCTGGATGATTTGTCACTTTGGTCTATGTGGCAGAAGGGGTTGATTCCAAGAAACACATGTTTAAGAAATTCAGGAAGGCACAAGGAAGTGGATGCGATCATTGGTTAATTGGTTTCCTGGGCCAAAAAGCTTTATGGGGCTTGCCGCAGTAGCACTGCCAATGCCTAAGTAGCGGTGACCTCCCCTGAGGTCACTGCACGAACCATGATGATAGATGTTGCTGTCTCTTTGGGTTTGGAAGGGTGGGGATCTCCTCCCTCTTTTTCCCAGTCGTTTGGTGTCTTATTGAAAGAGTCACAAACCAGAAAGGGAATAGCTGCCAAGATCAGTGGTGAACATTTCAAGAATCAAATTTCTGCGGCATGTGGCCCTCTAATGCAACGTGAAGAAAAACATATCTATTTAATTGAATTTGCCCAAGGCAGGGTTCTCTGGTCATCTTGCTGTTTCCTTTCCTGAACATATCCATTTACCCTTGTTCTCCAAGTACCCACATAGGGAAGAAAGGAAAGAAGTCAATGTGGAAAGAATCTGGGTTCTGTTGTTTTCTAACAGTATGGGCAAATCATTTAAACTCTGTAGGCCTTGGTTTCTTCTTTATCAAATGAAGGACTGACTTTCCTTAAGTTATGCAGCTAGTTATTGGTACAAACTTAGGTTCGTACTTAGGTCTTAGGTGTTCTTAAGTCTTAAACTTAGGTCTCCTGACCCCCAGTAGGGTTCTGCTGTAGTTGTGGAATTGAACAAAGAAATTAGAAGTAATTTTTGTTGATATCTGTAACCTCTCCTCTAAGTATTTCTAGGATCATTTGCAGGGTATTTGAATGAATGAAGGAATGGATGGATCGATGAATGAATGAAAAATACAGCTAGGTTACAAGTGAATAGACCTATAGCCAGAAAGATTGAATTTAAACCAACCTTAGACTATTATTATTATTATTATTATTAATTACTGTCAATAACTTCTGATTCAGTTTCTTCATCTTTAAAATAGCAATAATATGGTACTTGCCTCCCTAGGTTGTTGTGAGAAAAAAAATGCGATAATATTTGTAAAGTGATTTATACACCTGAAAGCACTATATAAATACTAGCTCTTATTATTGTTAAGTATTTACCATGTTCCAAGCACTTTTCTAAATTCCGAGGAAACAAATGTCGAAGTATGACAGTTCTTGCCTTCAAGGAGCTTCCTCTCTAATGTGAGGGGAGACATGTAAGGGAGAGATGGTAAGGAAAAGGGAATTATGGTCTGGGAAGTAAAAATGTATAAATATGGTGAATGGAACAATAAAGCAGTCCATTAACAAAGATAAAGAGAATATTAAAAGTTCTAAACATTGACTACATAGATCTTTATCTATTCTCTTTATAGTCAGTATGACAAGCATTCGATTTTGATGCTCAGTCTTATACAAGATGAAATCAATAACTTCTTTTATTAGGAGATGAATCCTAGGGTAACCAATTAAGTCTCCTTTACTTAAAAAATTATTTTACCTATAGAAACTTCTAGGCTACTAAGAGAGATGTGGTGAAATAAGAACCTCATTGAACAGTTTGTAAAAATTGATGTTTTTAAAAATCTGTCCTCTATTACAAATGGGTGTCACAAGGAAAGGGAATGTCTGGAGGGTGCCTTGGTTTCTTCAGAAGGGAACAGAGAGAATCCTTATCTACATTAATTTATTATCATGTCTCCCTAATGTGATATAAAAGGTCTAAATAAGAATAAAAATGACCAGAAATAGAATCTATATGATAAACAAAATATTCTCTCAGTATTTAACTTATGGCTAATTTTGGACTATATGAAGGCTAATTTGCTCATTGAGATCTTTCAGAAATCTTGGTGAATAAGGCAGCTACTATAGGACTGGAGATGGGGAAATACCTTGATTTCCACCTCCATCCCCCTAAAAATTTTAAAAAATAAATTCAAAGGAGAGGAGGGTAGATTCTTCAAACTATAGGCTAGTGGACTTTTTCTGGACCCCTGAAAAAATTCTAGAATATAGTAAAGGAACAGAAAGGGGAGGCAGAGTCAAGATGGCAAAGCAGAGGCAGTAACCCATCTGAACTCTCCAAGTGTTCCCCTCCAAATAACTTTAAAATTATGTCTCAAATCAAACTGGTGTTGCCTGAAAGAACTATCATTTAGTGGAGAACACTGGTGATCTCTGTACAGTTCAACATTTTTATCAATGATTTGGATGAAGGCATAGATGGAAGGCTCACACAATTTGGAGATAATGCAGTTGAGAGGGATAGATAAAACACTGAATGCCAGAATCAGAATTCTACATAATCTCAATAGGCTAGAATTATTGGGTTGAGTCTAATAAGAAGAAATTGAAGAGGGATAAATACTATGTTCAGGCAACTAGATGGCACAATAAATAGAGGCCTGGGGTCAGGAAGACCTGAGTTCAAAATCTGCCTCAGATGTTTACAAGCTATGGAACCCTGGGCAGCTAAGTGGTGCAGCGGAAAGAGTACTGGACCTGGAATCAGGAAGACTCTTAGTGAGTTCAATTCCAGCCTCAGAGACTTACTAGCTGTGTGACCCTAGGTAAGTCACTTTTTCCTGTCTGCCTGTTTCTTCATCTATAAAATGAGTTGAAGAAGGAAATGTCAAACCACCCCAGTGTCTTTGCCAAGAAAATCCTCAATGGGTTCACAAAGAGTTGGACTTGACTAAAAAACAACTCAACAACAACAAACCCTGGGCAAATCACTTAATCTTGATCTGCCTCAGTTTCCTAAACTGTATTAGCTTGGAGACATTAGAGTCCTTTGTAACAGAATAGAATACAAGCCAGATCTGGTGTGTTAGAGAAGGTGATGTAGCTTCCAGACCTCTGCTTAAATCCTTTGGTTATTGAAATTTGGTTTGACTGAAATTCAAAGCGACTACATGTTTTTCCTTTACTTTTCAGGGAGTCACATGAGAAACAAAGGGAATAGATCTAACCCTCTCTTTGAAAGACATTTATGATTCACTCCTAAAAACCCATTCAGGTCATGAAGTTCCTTCCCCCCACCCCACTCCACACCCCCAAAAAAGCATTTAAGCAAATCAACTTAATCTCAAGCAGCAACTGAGAAAGGAAAGAAAATGTAAAAATTCTGTAATTAGACCTCAACATGGAAACATGGACTAAATAATTTTGGCAATTGTGGTCATAAGGAGCAGGAATGACAAAGATGTGCCATTTTTCACATCAACTGGTCGTTCAAGGCTTGGCTTCTGTCATTGCACTGAAGAAAACCATAGAATATTCAGAGCTGGAAGAGACTTTAGACCATAGAATGCTAGAGTAAAAATTACAAAGAGCAGGGCTGGCTAGGTGGTGCAGTGAATAGAGCACCAGCCCTGGAGTCAGGAGGACTTGAATTCAAATCTGGCCTCAGACACAACACAAAGCTAGTTGTGTGAACTTGGGCAAGTCACTTAACCCCAACTGCCTTGCCTCCCCACCTCCACCCCAAAAAAGAAAAAAAAATACAAAGAGTAGGCACTTAGAGTAACCTCATTGAAGTATATAAAGTATTAGACCACGGAATGCCAGAGCTATATTTTATAGAGAAAGATGCTGATTTCTATAGAGGAAGACAGTGACTTGCCCAAGGTCATTCAGCAGATTAGTGGCAGAGCCAAGACTAAACCTAGTTCTACTCTACTTCTAGGGTTCTTTCTTTTCTACTTCACCTCTCATGAGTTCAGATCCAGTCTCAGACACATACTAGGAATGAGCAGGATAAACATGAATTGTGGGAATTTTCTCAACAGGTACACTGTCTATAGAAAGAAATATCTAAAGGACTTTCCATCCATAGGAAACCCTTATTCCATTTATTTGAAACATTTGTTTGGACTGTACCTTGGATATCTTCCATGATGGTCCCAAATACATTTGGAAAACATGTATTTCCTTTTTGTTTGCCTCAGTTGATATTAAAGTCAGAGGGTCTTTAGAAAAAGTGCTCTTTGTTTTTAAATCTTTCAAATATTTTTGTGTGATTTTGATGTGTATGTGAGTCAGATTGGTGGAGGAAAGATCTTAAAGAAGTGTCTTGTGCTACCAAATCAAATGCTTTTTAAATTTTATTTTATTCAATTTTTATTTTGCTTTTTGGAGGGTAGGGCAATTGGGATTAAGTGACTTGCCCAAGGTCACATGGCTGGTAAGTGTTAAATGTCTGAGGCTGGATTTGAACTCAGGTCCCCCTGACTCCAGGGCCAGTGCTCTATTCACTGCACTACCTAGCTGCCCCCAAATGCTTTTGTTTAATAGTCAAATGCAAAGAAGCACAGTGGGCTGTTGTTTTCATGATACTTTTGAGTCAATTTGGTGATTGTACAGATGACTTATGGAATATCACTTATGGAAGCATTAATGTCCTTATTTCGTGAAGTATAGCCTCAATGCCATAGCAGAGCTGCCTGAATGAGCTCCAAAATAACTCAAAAGGGTCCAGTCTACCCAAACTGGATGAAACAAGGAGATAAAGGGATTACATAGACAGCCCATAGTGCTTGTCCAGGACTGAGGAGCCTGCAGCCTCAAGGCCACATGAGGCCTTCTAGTTCCTCAAGTGTGGCCCTTTGACTGAATCCAAATTTCACGGAAGGCATCTGTTCTATAAAACTTGGACTCAGACAAAAGGCCCCACCCAAGGACCTAGAAGGCCACATGTGGCCTCAAGGCTGGAGAGATTTGTTCTGTGAAGGTTGGATTTGGTCAAAGGATTGCACTTGAGGACCTAGAGGGTCACATGTGGCCTGGAGACCACAGGTTCCCCACCTGTGAGTTAGTCCATTAGTGACTGTATCTCAGACAGGAACCGTGCATGAACAATTGAGCTGGGTGAAGGACTGAGCAGAAGGAGGAGAATGGGTTGGATGACCACTGGGAAATTGTGCTGTGCCTTGAATAATGTCAGATTTTCTCTTAAAACAGAGGCCCATCTTTTTAACATCGATATTCTTCTGGTGCTGCTACAAGGCTGTGAGTCATGGAACAGAAGGATAGGGTCATAAATTTAGAGCTGGAAGACTCTCAGAATATTATGGTCTTTGAAGAACTAAAGTTGGGATTCACCCAAAGGGCGATGGAGATGCTCATGGTGGGTGTGTGTAGGCTACAGCATGTTACCAACCAAAAGTTACACAAGAAAAGCAGCATGAAGACTGACTCAGAAAGAAAGATGTATGACTGGAAAAAAGGTAGACTAGTCATGTGACAACAGTGAGATAAATCTTGGGCTCTGCTAGAATCCAACATAATGTCAAAAGAACCAGAGGACAGATTCCAAAACATTGGACAGACTTCCTGTAAAAGATTTATGGGAAGTCATGGACAGCAGTCATATAGTATGGGATGGTGTGGATGGATTGCTATATACATGTTGGAGGGACTATCCACATTGGTGAAACTATCATGGAAGTATCAAAGTAAGCATTGCAGCTAGATAATGCAATTGATCAAGCAACCAAAATTTTAAACTGTTTCCCAGTCTAATTAGTTTTTTATTAAATATAATTGAATAACTTGATTTTTATTGTTGTTGTTGTTTCATGTCTGACTCTTCATGACCCCATTTGGGGCTTTCTTGGCAAGGATACTGATGTGAATTACCATTTCCTTTTCCAGCTCATTTTACAGATGGGGAAACTGAGGCAAAAAGTGTTAAGTGACTTGCCCAGGGTCACACATATAGTACGTTTCTGAGGCTGGATTTGAACTCATGAACATGAGTCTTCCTGATTCCAGGCCCAGCCCTCTATCCATTACAATACCTAGCTGCCCAACAACTTGATTACTTGGAGTCATATTGAGCTTTATAAGGCTATTTGCTCTTGACATTGAATATGCCTATACTCTTGTTAAAGATTCTTTTATATAATCTTTCCTTGCCAACTATTACTTCTCAATGTTGATGTCTTCCCGTGATGCCTTCTCCATCAACTCTCACCCTCCACTCCCTCTTCTCCTCGTGTCTAATGACCTAGGGGAAAAAATAAGAGGAATCTAGATAGAAAAACATGTTAGAAGTCTTAACTTGCACATGATTCTAAGTCTGGTCTTAGGATAATTCCATGGCTACACTGTAGTATAAAGTTCTTGGAAATATTTTTGACGTATCCTCAAGAACCTAGCTATGTACTAGAGGGTTATTAATGTTGCTCAAAAGCAGTTTGATTTTCAGAAAAGTGGAACTTTTCAGTTAAGCTGTATTTACTATTTGGAATCATCTGGATTATGAACAGAATTTTGAAATTGTCATGGGTGTGTTTGTTGTTATATAGACATAACCACAAGTGACCATTAACTCCAGTTCTTGAATTTGAATTTGTTCAATAATAAAGATAATGATGTTACAACTTACATGTAACTCTTCATAGATTTCAAAATCCTTGTATGCTTGTTAATGTATTTGATCCTCCTCACAGGCCTATGAAATGGGCATGGAAAGTATAAATTCATGGATACATACATTAATGAATGAATGAAAATAAATTAATGAAAATGTTGCTGTGTATAGACACTATAGTGGATGCTAAAGATACAAATACAAACGAGAGACCATCCTGCATTCATAATACTGTTTTCCTACCTATATCTGACTGCTCCCTCTCTGTCTTTTTTGCTAGATCTTTATCCCTGGCATACTCACTAATTTTGGGGGTCCTTCAAAGGTCTGTCCTGGTCCTCTTCTCTTATCCCTCTTTACTGTCTTGCTTGATAACTCATCAACTCTCATATCTGTTATGGGAATGGGAATTTAAAATCTTCCCTGCCCCTAGGCCCTTTGATAGGCTTAAGTGACTCTGGGAACCTTCCTTGATTTGAAAATATACGTTGCCCCATAATAGGCTGAATGTGGTCACATGTAGCCTATGGCGGGAGGCTTGGTTTTCAGGAATGCCCACACCATGGTGCTCTGTGATTGGGCAGTGGGTCAAGAAGGTTGTGACATTCTCTGAGCCAGGAGAAGGCTATATAAACCCTGACGTGAGGCTTTGTTTTGGGGCTCACTTTGAGAAGAGTTATGTGATTTGACCAAACAAGACTCTGGGCAGCTGTTGAGCCCCTCAGCTTTGAAACCCATATGTTGATGCTTCACTCTCTGGTAACTGACTAAGTATGGATGTAATGGTCAGACAGTTGGAAGCCTGTCTGCTGATGTTTCCCTGTCTGTATTTGTTGTCTGCTTGTAACCTCTATATTCTCTGAACTTTGGGGTGCTGATCTTTTTCCCCTGAACTAGGTAAAGAACATATGTTTGATTAAAGCAAGATTGTTAACCCATTTTGAGTTACTTTCCTTTACAAAAGTAGATGTAAGAACCTGTGTTGGCAGCCACCCTGGGGACTCTGGGGTGCTTGCTGCTACAATATCTTCAATTATTATCTCTATGAAAATGATTCTCATATCTATATATCCAGCTCCAATATCTCTCCTGAGCTTCAGTTTTATATTACCATCTGTCAAACTAGATATTCCTTTTTCATCTTAAATTCAACATTTATAAAACAGAATTCATAATTTTCACCACCACTAAACCCTCCCCCCTACTTACCCCTCTTGTAAATTTTCATATTGCTATTGAGGATTCCACTGTCTTTCCAGTTGTCCAGTTTCACAACCCCAGTGAGATCCTTGACTTCATATTTGCACTTACTTTGCATGTCTAAGCTACTGTCAAATCTTGTAATTTTTCCCTTCACGGTAAGTCTTGTACCCATCCCCTTCTCTCTGTTCACATGCCTACCACCCACTTAGTATAGGCTCTCATCACCTCTCACCTAGACCATTGCAATAACTTTATAATTGATTTCCTTGCCTCCAATCCATACTCTAAATACCTGCCAAAACACACATTCTCTTTCTCTCTTTCTCTCTCTCTCTCTCTCTCTCTCTCTCTCTCTCTCTCTCTCTCTCTCACACACACACACACACACACACACACACACACACACACACACAAACTCCTCAATAAACTCCAGTGACTATTACTTATTGGAGAAAATATAAAGTTCTCTCTTTTGCATTTAAAGCCCTTTACAACTTGGCCTCTTCCTACTGAAAATTGGAAAATAAAATTGATTCTATTTTATAATTGATTTCATTCTCTATCACTGCCAAAATGTTTGCAACTGCCCAAGTCATGTTTCATTTGTCTCAGAGTTAAGTTTGGAAATTCAGCTTTTCTGTAAATCATTCATTGTCACTGAGTTAAATATAGAAGTTCAGTTATCCTGCTAATCACCATTCCATTCTTGACTCAGAGAAATCTGTTATCCTTGAAAGATGCAGGTGGAAGCCAGGGAGTCTGGCCTATTATCCACAGTAGTCTGGCACACTATTGCTAAACTGTCCTTGCGGGCAGATTAAAAAAAAAAAGAACATTTCTTAGCAACAGGATTGTTTCTAGCCCTTCCTTGCCAGTTTTCAGCCAATCATGTCTATGATGCTTTTTTATTTTTTAACTATTTCAGTTAGGCCTGATTCTTCATGACTCCATTTGGGATTTTCTTGGCAAATATACTAGAGAGGTTTGTCATTTCCTTCTCTGGCTCATTTTACAGAGGAGGAAACTTGAGGCAAACAGGTTGAAGTGACTTGCCCAGGGTCATACAGCTAGTGAGGGTCTGAACACAAATCTTTCTGACTCTAGGCCAGGGTTCTATCCATTGTGCATTCTAACACCTGCTTATGATGCTATAAACTTTATAACCAATTACACTGTTTCCCTCTCAGTCATGCTGCCTTCTATTATGAAGGTTCAACCTTGTGTCCATAGAAGAAAACTATCCTCCTCATTTAGTGTTTTAGCTCTTCTGAGGGATCTGAGACCCTGTTTATTGGCAAATTTATACTCTGTCAATAAATTGATCATTCTCAGAACTTTGTGCCCCAGTTTGCATCAATTTCAATTGTAACACTAGCTTTCTAGTCTTAAACTTTACTCCCCTCCATTTACTCTGTGGTTCAGCTACATTGACCTACTTGCAATTCCTCATACACAACATGTAATCTTCTTTCTCTATATCCTTTTATGGGGCTCTCCCATTCCTAGAATGTTCTTCCTCCTCATCTCTGCTTTCTGGTTTCCATGGCATCCTTCAAGATTCAGCTCAAATCATCTTAGGGCAGCTAGGTGGTGCAGAAAATAGAGCACCAATCCTGGAGTAATGAGGATGTGAGTTCAAATCTGGCCTCACAAACTTGACACTTGCTAACTGTGTGACCTTGGGCAAGTCACTTCACCCCAATTGCCTTGCCTTACCCCCCTCCAAAAATGATTTAGGTCAAATCCATTTTTTGCAGGAGGCCTTTTCCCCAGCTTTCCATGGGTAGTACCTTGCCCCTGAGATTACCTTAATCAATTTTATGAATATATTGTATGCATTTAGCTATTTAACCCCTTTTTGTGCATTACCAGCACTTAGCACTTGCTGGAGAAGGAAATGGCAAACCACTTCAGTATTTTTGCCAAGAAAACCTCAAATGGGGTCACAAAGAGTCAGTCATGACTGAAAAAAAGACTGAACAATAACAAAGCACTTCTCACAGTGTCTGTAAGTGTTTAACAAGTGCTTATTGACTACCTCAGTGATTCATGAACCATATATATATATATATATATATATATATATATATATATATATATATATATATATATATTTTGCTTTTTGGAGGGCAATTGGGGTTAAGTAACTTGCCCAAGGTTACAGGGCTAGGTTTTTTTTCGCTTGTGTGTGTTAATTGTCTGAGGCCAGATCTGAACTCAGGTCCTTCTGACTCCAGGGCCAGCACTCTACTCACTGAGCCACCTAGCCGCCCCTGAACCTTATATTCTAACAAGGGATGACAACACATATGAGGAATGGTGGGAAGGAAGAGATATTTTGGTCTGGTAAGTCACAGAGATGGTTAATAGAGTCATGGAGACATAGTGATATCATTTCAGTCCTCTTAAAGCATGACAACAACCAATTAATATAGTCATGGTGTAGTTGTCACATCCTTTCCAATTGATTATTGTCCTCTGAGCCTGTTTGTGTGTGTATGTGTGTGTGTTGTGATGATTTGCACATATGTGTAGTATTAGGGCAGATGATGGAATGATTAACTGAATGGAGAGATGGATGGAAGGAAGGAAGGATGGATGGATGTGAAGCATGATGTGAACTAGCTGGTTATAGGTAAGTTAGGTATATTTACATTCACTCACCAAAGACATTTTAGTCCCAGGGCAGAGTTCCAAAACCAAGGGAATTAACTCCTCTGTGGTCTCTGGAAATCTGGTCTAGAAAACCATTGTTCCAGATACAGCAAGCAGGGGGCCACAGCAACAAAGCTGATGGCCAGAGAATGAAAGGGATTCCTGGCAATATGACTTAGCCAAGATTGCTGATGAGTATTCTAGAGTTAGAACTGGAAAAAAGACTTAAGAAACTTAAGAAACATAGGTTCATAGGCACTGGAGCTTAGGCAAGGGTGGGGAACCTGCAACCTCAAGGTCACATGGGGCCCTAGGCCCTCATGTGTGGCCCTTTGACTGAATCCAAACTTCACAGAACAAATCTCCTTAATAAAAGAATTTGTTCTATAAAACTTGGACTCAGTCAAAAGGCCACACTCAAAGACATAGAAGGCCACATGTGGCTTCAAGACCACAGGTTCCCCACCCCTGGCTTAGAGGACATAGAGATCATCTCAACCCCAACTCCTTTATTTTACAGATAAGGAAAATAGAACTTAGAAAGTAACTTTTTCAAGGTCATACAACTAGTACGTGTCAAAAGTCAGGACTCGAACCCAGTTCCTTTGACTTCCAGGCCTATGTTCTTTCCATTCACATTTCGTGCTTTCTTTCTATCTTCCTTTGTTCCCTCTCATAAAAGAGACCCACACAACTTCTTTATTTCTCAATTCCACCTTTGTTCTTGTTATACGAAACTTGGAAAATAATTATAATTCCACCAACTGACTTTTTTTTTTCTAATTGACATTTATGATTTCATTAAAGCAGCAAACTTTGTTGTGAAGAACTTCCTTTACTGATGCTGATTGGCACCTTCCTGGCAATTTATCCTTCAGACTATTACCTAGAATATTGAGAAGTTAAGTATCTTCTCTAGGATCATGCATCCAGGATGTGTCAGAGGCAAAAACTGAATACTGGCTTTCTGACTCAAAGTCTCAGAGAAGTTAAGAGACTTGCCCCTAGTCAAAGAGTTATTCAGAATCAGAAGCAAGACTAAAACCCAGAGCTTTCTAATTTCCATTTGAACACTTCCCCCTGCCCCCATCCTGTATCATATTACCCCCTAACAGATGAATTTGGCTCTGTCAACAACATTCGTGTCACAGATATAAAGAAGCCACAAGAGGCTTTGATGTTAAATGATGCTAAATGTCACTGAATAAATGAAGTCGCACATTCATGCACATTCGTGTGGGCATTTGGGTGCGGCGTGGGTGGGAGTAGATGTCAAATCCTTATGATTCGATGGGAGTTTCACAGGATTGGATATTGTCAGCTGCCTCTCTCAATCCCGTCTCTAATTTAGGAGCGAACAATGGGTCAACAGATTCCTACATTTGTGGAGACTTGGTGGTGTCTTTATAATGAAATCAACACTGGATTCCCTTTCTTTCAAATCCGGCACAACTGCCTTGGCACTGTCTATTCCAATGAGAGGAGAACGGCAGCCTTGTTTATCCCTGCGTGTCTGGCCTCCATCAGTGGAGATGACGTCACTCCTCACCCCTTGGTCCCAGCTAATGCAGCAGGTCAGTGAGTACGATGTGTATGGTCCATTCCTGAATCTCATTCCTCCCCCTTCACCCCCCCTCCTCCAAAATGAGATTTTTATGGGGTAAATGATTCACTTATTAGGTAAAATAAACACACACTCAAAACGACATCAAATTGAAATGAAATGAGTTAAATTCAGAGTGACACTGAGCAAAAGTCTGCCTGGAAATCGGCAGACCCTCTGTGGAAGCGGGCGTGCCTGGATTCAGTATGGCTCCAATTAGGTGCCATTGGGAAGGATTGTTAATGTTGCAAGCCTGCAGCCCTGGAATTAAAGTTACCCCAAGCCCTGGAAAGCGACGGCTGAGGTTGGAAGGCTGATGGGGGAATTCGATACCACAGGATTCCAGCTATCGAAGCCGTGCAAATCGAAGCATCTCCAGGCTGGAAAGGACCTCAGAGATAGTCCGATGCAATCTCCTCATTTACGGAGGAGGAAACTGAGGTCCAGAAATGGGAAACAACTTGTCCAAGGTCACCCAAGTTGTCGCTGCGGGAGCTAGACCTACATTGTGGAATGTAGGTCTCCTCACCACAGAGGTTTGGAAAGGGAAGCACGCTGAGAAGGAAAAACAGAGAACCAGGCTCTGGCGAGCTCCACCGCCCTAATGAGGATGGAGACAAACCAGAGCCCTTAAGTTACACCCAGCCCTAGATCTGGATTTGTTCCCGGGAGATAGGACCTAAGCTTTAACCACTGGGCTGAGGCATGCGCCCGAGAGAAGGAAAACAGAGAGGTAGTTCTGGAGTTTGGGGGGAGAGCTGGAGGCTTTTCAGCAGCTTGTGATCGTTCCTGGGCCCGAGTTGTGGTTGAGCCAGGTACTTGGCTTAAATCAGCCTGTAGCTTTCCCTGGCTTGCCTGATTCCACCATCATCATTGTTTCATAGGATGGGCTTGGACAGGATTTTGCAAAAGAAATGGCGAATAAAGTCCAAAAGCTGGTACACAAGAGAATCCACCACATTCGAAGTAGGAGAATAGTATGTACCGAGGGGGCATGGTGGATACTTGGAGTCAGGAAGACCTGGGTTCCAGTCCTGCCTCAAATGCTTACTTAACTGTGTGATCCTGGGCAAGTCACTTAACCTCTCTCTGCCTCAGTTTCTCCATCCGTAAAGTGAGGATAATAATATTTACCTTGTGATGATCGTTTGAGTTAACATGTGCAAAGCTCTTTATTTTTATTTTTTATTCATTTGTTTGTTTCCTTATTTATTTATCTGTTTTTTTTTAGTAATATTTTATCTGTAACCCCCCCTAGACAAGTCTTCCAACCTAAACTGAGAGTCAGTAGTTTGGGTCTATAGTGCGTGTCTAATACTTCAGATTCTTAGATAATCCTATGGTTGGCTACAGTGTAGCTCATCAGACTTAATTAGCTTTTAGAAAAGGTCTTTTTTTTTTTGAGATTGTATAGTAAAAACAATTGGTTAAAAAAAACCACCCTAAAATGCCTGAAGTGCACTCTTCCACAAATAAAAGCAGCATTCATACAAAGGATAGGTGTATTTTATAAATAGCACTCTATAAAACTTAAAGTGCTATATAAATATTAGTAGTAGTAGTTATTATTATTAACCGGGGGGAAAGTTTTTGTAAAGACCATACAGAAATAAAGTCTGATATCTAAGATATATAAGAATAAGAACCATTTCTCAATATATAAGTGGCCAAAGGCTATATATATATATATATATATATATATATATACAAATATGTATACATATGTATAGATGCAAATATATCTATATACAAATATGCCTAACCCTAATCCTAACCTTAAATTAAATAGACCTATTTATAACCTTCGGCCACCTATCTACTGGGGAATAAATTTTCAAATGTTTTCATCAGTTTTCAAATGGTTTTCAGTTTTCAATAGTTTTCAAATGAATAATTCAATGGAAGCTCTCAACAACTGTTTCCAAAAAGTTACAAATAACTAATTGTAAGACATTTGCAAATTAAAACCACTCTGAGATTTTACCTCATAATATTGTCAAAGATGACACAAGATGAAAATGGCAATTGTTGAAGGAGCTGTGGGAGGCCAGGCGTGCTACTGTACTCTGTGCAGCTGTGAATTAGTCCAGGATTTTGGAAAGAAACTTGGAACTATATGCAAAAAGTCACTGAACTGCATATACTCTTTGACTCAGCAATACAAAAACTAGGATTGTGCTACCAAAAAGGTCAAATAAAGAAAGGACACATATTTACAAAATATTTATAGTTACACTTTTTGTTGTAGCAAAAAAAAAAAAAAACCTGAAAAAAAAGTACAAGCTTATCAATTAGGGAATAACTGAAGAAATTGTGGCATATAGAGAAGGGAGGGGAAAAAGTGGGGAAAAGAAGGAAGGAAGGAAGGAAGGAAGAAAGGAAGGAAGGAAGGAAGGAAGGAAGGAAGAAAGAAAGGAAGGAAGAAAGAAAGGAAGGAAGGGAGAAAGGAAAGCAAGGGAGGAAGAATGGAAGGAAGGAAGGAAGGAAGAAAGGAAGGAAGGAAGGAAGGGAGGGAGGGAGGAAGGAAAGGAGAGAGGGAGGAAAGAAATGAAGGAAGGGGTTGGGGAGAAAGGAAGGAGAGAAGGAAGAGAGAAAGAAGGAGGGAAGGAAGGAAAAAGGGAGACAGTAAGTGACATTGGAAACTCAGAAGGAAAGGGACATTGTGGCCCAGAGTAAACAGGGAGGATATCTTGGAGGAGATAGAACTTAATTTGGTTCTTATATAATAGGTAAATAGTACATAGGTAGAAAGGAGACGCGTTCATTCCAGGTGAGAAGTTCAGTCTGGGCCATGGTACAGAGGTAGGAATGAGCCCGAAGAGGATAATGTTAAGATGATGATGATGGTGGTGATAAATAGAGCACTTTGAGCTTTACAAATTACTTTGTATAGGTTATTTTATTTGATAATACTGTGGCAGGTAGGTGCTATTAGGATCTCCAATTTGCAAATAAGAAGACTGAGGGTGAAGGAAGTTAAATGATTTGCCCAAGATCACACAGCTATGTGTTTGAGGCAGGATTCAAACTCAGGTCTTGCTGACCACAAGTTCAATAGGTTCAAATGGAAGAGCGGTGGGAGCTACACTTACAATGGGCCAGATGATAGAAGGCCTTAAATGTCATTAGCACGAATTTGAGCTTCATTTTGCAGACCACAGAGGGAGGATCTGAAGGTTTTTGATTAGTGGAGTGGTGTGATCATGAAAGCAGTATTTTGGGAAGCCTAGTTAGAGTGCTGGTGCTATCTTCCACTTGGCTGCTCTCCTGTCCTCCAGGATCTCCAGAGTCTCATCATTCTGCAAGATACAACCAAGCCTATAACTCAGTGCTCCTCAGATCATTTTCCAAGCCCTCCCCTGCACCCTTGCCCCTACATTGGGCACCCCACCCTCACTTTTCAGTTTCTATTTATGTCTCATCTTCTCTCATTAGGTTGTGAGCTCCTTGGAGTCAGGGACTGTCTCATGTTGTTCTTTGTATCCCTAGTGCTAAGCATGGCACCGGACACATAGTAGGTGCTTAATAAGTGTTTATGGACTCTGACTGGTATGGAACCAAAGCAGAGAGAAATACTGTCCTTCAGTATTCATCTCTATCATGAGTACCTCTTCAACATATCTGGGTAAAGACCATCCTGAATAGTCCTTCTACCTTCTCGCTAGCATTTATATAGCACTTTAGAGATTATTAGGTGTTTTACAAATATCTTATTTTATTCTCGTATTAACTCTAGGATGAAGGGGCTATAATTGTGCCCCTTTCTCAGATGAGGAAACTAACACATGCAGAACTTGAATGATTTGCCCAGGCTCACACAAGATTTGAACTCAGTTCTTCTCGACTCCAAGTCTAGAACTCTGTGGCCCTGTGCCAAATATCTATCCTGAAATGAGATTTAGCAAGAAAGAAACCAGCAAACACAGACTCCATCATCGGTCTTCAGAATGGCTTGCCAGCCTCGTGATGCCCCAGAATAGGCTTTTGCTTTTATGTTTAGAGACTCAAATATTCACATGAAAAGTCAGTGGGTATGTAAATGGACCTCCCACCAGTCTTCTGAACTGAGAATCAGGAGACCAAGGTTCTAATCCTATTCCTGACACTAATTAGTTGTGTGATTGTCAACAAGTCACTTTGAACTGCAGTGTCCTCATCTGTAAAATGAGAAAGTCAGATTAAATGATCTCTAAATTCCCTCCAGGCTGTAAAATGCAATGCATCTCTGGGCTTGGGACCTATTCTTCTGCCAAAAGAAGTTGAGACGAAGAGAGAGAAAGCCCAGAAAATGTCTTCGAGAGTGTGGTCTACCACAGATACATGACTATACTTCTCCATTTTTTTTTTGAGTGCTTAAACTCTGGCTTCTCTGTTTCATATCTCCCTCCACTGCCTATGTAGCTGCCCACCCCTCTCCCTCACCCTTTAATTTGGTTAGTTGGTTGGTTTTGTTAGTGAAAATTGTGAGGTTTCAAAATGTTTCTTTGGATATCTGTACCCTTTAAGTGGAAATTCCAGGAAGCCAGAGGCTTCTGGGTAATTTGTAAATCACAGGGAAAGGATCTGCCATTTTCTGGTCAAAGGTTGACTCTCTCTAATGACAAAACAAGGTCAATAAGTTATGGAAACTCTGCTACCCTAGAGTCAGCAGACCCTGTTTTAAATGACTTATCTTTTTAAGTGACTTAAATTTAAATGTATTTTAACTTAAACCTAAAATTTTAAATGACTTCAGTGTCATAAGCAACAGAGGTCACTTATTGGAAGTCATAAGGGACTCACTAAAAAAGGAAACTTTGTTCTTAAGCTTGCTTTCATGTTTTCTGTTCTACCTATTTCCCTGTACCTCTAAGCAGTGAAAGTCATGAAAGGGACAGAAATGTATGGGTCATCCTCCATGATTTTGTTGCTATATTTGTCTTATTTAATTAAGATAAAGGCACTTTATAATTTGAGGTTCAGTGGATAGAGTTCTGGACCTAGAGTCAGGAAGACCTGAGTTCAAATCCAGTCTCACTTATTAGCTATGTGATCCTGGGCAAATCACTTAACCTCTGCCTTAATCCATTGGTGTAGAAAATGGCAAATCAGGCTAGTATCTTTGCCAAGAAGGGGCATCTAGGTGGCACAATGGATGGAGTTCTAGGCCTGAAGTCAGGAACCTGAGTTCAAATCTGACCTCAGACACTTCTTATTAGCTGTGTGACCCTAGGCAAGTCACTTAACCCTGTTTGCTTCAGTTTCCTCATCTGTAAAAAGAGCTCGAGAAGGAAATGGCAACCCACTACAGTATCTTTGCCAGGAAAGCCCCAAATGGGGTCACAAAGAATCAAACAGAACTGAATAACACTTTATAATATTTATTTTATTTTATTGTCTTTTTGAAGGAGGGAAGGCAGGGCAATTGGGGTTAGGTGACTTGCCCAAGGTCACACTGCTAGTAAGTGTTAAGTGTCTGAGACAGGATTTGAACTCAGGTCCTCCAGACTCCAGAGCCAGTGCTCTACTCACTGTAACACCTAGCTGCCCACCATTTTATAATATTTTAGCTCTTGAGGATTACTTCATTGCCTTTACAAATGGAGAACTGGAATGTACTTTAAAGGTGCCTAAATAAAACCCCCGTTTTTTATAGGTGAGCAATAGGAGGCCAGAGAAGTTAGATGTCTCATGCAGTTTAGCAGACATAGCAAGTGGCAGAACTATATTGAAACTCAGCTTTCAGCTTCTGTATAAACAGAGAGATAAGCTTGCGTTTGACATACAACAGCTGGTGCATGGCTCCATCAAGGAAACACATAAAGAATCACATTTGTTCAAAACGTAGCAGAGGTCTAAGAGGTCTAGAGAAGCCATTCCGGTGATTTTATGTCCAGAGCTCCCCTGGGAACTTCTAGGACCTTTAAGCGACAGTGCCACTCAGATCATTTGGTTTATAAATGAAGTCATAGCTGGGACTAGGGGATGATGAAGTCCTGGCTATTTGGGGGCCATGAGGCATCAGAAGTTACATGATGTATAGAACCTATTATCAAATTGCTTGCTGTCTTAGGGAGGAGGGAGGGGAAGGAGGGAGAAATTTTGGAACTTAAAATTTTATTTATTTATTTGTTTGTTTATCTATAGTTCTATCCGTTTGTTTATTTGTTTATTTATTTATTTGTTCGCCTTTTAGAGGGCAATTGGAGTTAAGTGACTTGCCCAAGGTCACATGGCTAGTTTTTGTGTTAAGTGTCTGAGGCCAGATTTGAACTTAAGTCCTCCTGACTCCAGGGCCCCACACATATAAGATATTTTTAACATTCATTTTCTAAAAATAAAATTTTGAGGGGCGACTAGGTGGCACAGTGAATAGAGCACCAGCCCTGGAGTCAGGAGGACCTGAGTTCAAATCTGGCCTCAGACACTTAAGACAAAAAACTATCCATGTGACCTTGGGCAAGTCACTTAACCCCAATTACCCTGCCTTCCCTCCAAAATAAAAAGCCAAAAACAAAGATTATCGAGTAGAAGAGTGACAATCAGAGCAGTGTTTATACCTTGCTTAGGCTATTTAGTATTTGTATCTTTATGTCAAACCCCTTAGCTTAGCCTTCACAATCTGATAATTGCATATACATATGTGTGCACATGTATATGTATGTACGATGTATATATATATATATATATATATATAGATAGATAGATAGATAAATGCATGCATGCATATGTAAATAAATTTAGTATTTATTTATTTTTTAACATTCTTTTCTTTTTAAATTTTGAGTTTTAAATTCTCTCCCTCCTTTACTCCCTCTCCCATCCACTGAGAAGGCAAGCAATATATAAATTAAACATATGAAATCATGCAAAACATATTTCTATATTAATTATATTTTTTTAAAAAGCAAGAAAAACAGTGAGAAAATTTTGCTTTTACTCAGAGTTCGTCTGTTCTCTCTCTGGAGGTGGATCACATTTTTTCATCATGAATCCTTTGGAATTGTCTTGGATCATTGTATTGATCAGCGTAGCCAAGTCTTTCACAGTTGAGCATCATTACAATGTTGCTGTTACTATGGACATTGATTTCCCAGTACTTCTCACTTCATTTTGCATTAGTTCTTATAGGTCTTGCCATATTTTTCTGAAACCACCCCTTTCATCATTTCCCACAGCATAATAATGTTCCATTACAATCATTTGCCATAACTTGTTCAGCCATTCCCCATTTCATGAGCATCCCCTCAATTTCCAATTCTTTCCACCACAAAAAGAACTGTTATAAATATTTTTGTACATATAGATCCTTTTCCCTCTTCTTTGATCTCTCTTGCATTCTAACCTAGTAGTAGTGGTTAGTAGTGGCTGAGTTAAAAGCTATGCACAGTTTTATAGCTATTTAGGCCTAGTTCCAGGTTCCACTAGTTCCTAGTTCTTGGTTCTCCAGAATGATTGGACCAGTTCACTATTCAACCAACAATTCATTAGTGTACTTATTTTTCCCTCATTCCCTCCATTGTTTGTCAGTTCTGATAGGCATGAGGTGATACCTCAGAATTATTGTAATTTACCTTTCTCTAATCAATAATGATTTCTGAGCATGTTTTTCTTATGAGTATAGATAGCTTTGATTTCTTTTTCTAAAAACTATTTATTTATATCCTTTGACCTTTATCAATTGAGAAATGGCTCTCAATTTTATAAATTTGACTCAGTTCTATGCTTAGTATATATTTGAAAAATGAGGCCTTCACCAGAGAAACTTGCCATAAAAATTTTTGATACTATTTCATTGTCAAATGTACCTTTTAACAAAATGCAGTTTTCCTGATTATCCCTTTTAATTAAGTTTATTTTTGCTTTTGTTTTGTCTGAGATCATGATTGTTACCTCTACCTTTTAAAAAAATTTCAGCTGAAGCAGAATATATTATGCTTTAGTCCTTTATTTTTAACTCTGTGTGTCTTTCTGTTTCAAGTATGTCTCTTGTAAATAACATATTGTCGGGTTCTGGTTTCTAATCTGTTCTGCTATCCACTTTCATTTTGTGGGTGAGTTCATCCCATTCACATTCACAGCTATGATTACAAACTGTACATTTTCCTTCATTTCATTTTCTTCAGCCTCTTCTTTCCTCTGTCTTTTTTATTCTTTTCCTCCTCAAAAGTCTATTTTCCTTCTAACCATTGTCTCTTTTAATCTGTCCTCCCTTTTATTATCCCCTCCACATTTTTCTTATCTCCCTCCCCTCCTAATTCTCTATTGGGTAAGTTACATTTGTATAAACAACTGCAGATATGTGGATAGATAGCTAGATTGATTGATTGATTGTTAGATAGATGATAGATAGATAAACATTTTTTCCCTCTTTGAACCAATTCCAATGCCAGTAAGGTTCAAGCACTGCCCATTACAAACCCTCAATGTCCACCTTCACTGTAGAAGCTCTTCCTTGCATACCTCTTTTATGTGAGATAATTTCCCCCATTCTACCCCTCCCTTCCTCCTCCTCCCAGGGCATCCCTCTTTCTCACTCTTTCATTTGTTTTGAAGATCATTCCAACATAATCAACTCACATCCATGCCCTCTGTCTATGTAAATTCCTTTTAACTGCCCTAATAATGATAAAGTTCTTAGGAGTTACATGCATCATGTTCCCATATAGGAATGTAAAACAGTTTAACTTTCTTGAGACTCTTATAATTACTCTTTCGTGTTTAGTTTTTTATGCTTCTCTTGAGTCTTGTGTTTGAATGTCGAACTTTCTATTCAGCTCTGGTCTTTTTATCAGGAATGCTTTAAAGTTTTCAATTTCATTAACTCTCCATTTTCCCCCTGAAGCATTATGCTCAGTTTTGCTGAGTAGGTTATTCCAGGATTCCATATTCCAAGCCTACAACTTGCTAATGTGAAGCTGCTAGTTCTTGTGTGATCCTGACTGTGGCTCCATAATATCTGATGCTTCATTCTGGCTGCTTGACGAATTTTATCCTTGATCTGGAGCGCCGGCATTTGGCTATAATATTCCCATATAACATTCATTTTGGGACCTTTTTCAGGAGGTGATTGGTGGATTCTTTCAATTTCTGTTTTACTCTCTAGATCTAAGATCTAAGATCTGGGCAGTTTTCCTTGATAATTTAACCTGATCATTTCTAACCATACATTCTGCCTCTACTTTACTTGAACGTTCTCCTACAATAGCTAAGTGGCAGCTAGGGGAGGCATCGGATAGAGTGCCAGGCCTGAAATCAGGGAGATTCTTCTTAGTGAGTTCAAATCCAGACTCAGACACTAATTGTGTGACCCTGGGAAAGTCACTTAACCTTGCTTGCCTCAGTTTCCTCATCTGTAAAAAGAGCTTGAGAAGGAAATGGTAAGCCACTCTAGTTCTTTGCCAAAAAAATGCCAGATGGGGTCGTGAAGAGTCAAACATAACTGAAATGAAATAAAAAAAATCATTCTTACAACAAATTGGTTTATTCACCATTCCTCCAGATCTTGCTTTTGGCTTTGATACTCTGTCTTCATATCAAACTCTATTAATTATTAATTGGTCTATATAATTAAAATAAGTTCTTTGCATCCCTTAAAATATAAATTAATTAAAATATTCTTCAATATAGTTTTTTTGTTAGGTACTTCCTATTTGAAATTTTAAAAATTTTAACATTAATTTTTTTAAAGCAATTGAGGTTAAGTAACTTGCTCAAGGTTACATGGCCAGTCATTATTTATGTGTGGGTGCTCATTTTCTGAGGCCGGGACCAATCCTGGGTCATCCTGACACCGGGGCCGACACTCTTACTCACTGTGCCACCTAGCCGCCCCTTAACATTAATTTTTTAATAATTTGAGTTCCAAATTCTCTCCCTCCCTCCTGTCAGTCCCCAACCCCTTGAGAAGACAAGTAATATGATATTGATTATACACATAATGCCATGCAAAACATTAAAAATATTTTTCAAATGAAAGAATGTCAGCTGACAGTTTTTAAAGTTTAGTAAGACTTTATATTGCACTTGTTTAGGAGTTGCAGAAGGTGTTTAGCTATACAATAGTGAGTAAAATATGAATTTAAACTAAATTCCAACTGTATTGTTTTGCACTTACTGATGGAAAACAACATTCTTTGATTCTATAATTCTTTATTTGGTTAATAATCTGTAAACATTTTAAGGGCCTACTATGTGCCAGGCACTGTGCTAAGCTCTGGAGAGTATTTAAAAAGTATTAAATAAAAGTATTAATAAAAGTATTAAAATGACAGACAATCCCTTATGGAGTTTACAGTCTGACATGGGAAGACATTATACAAAAGGAGACTGAAAAGGCCAGGGTTTGGTAGGGGAGGGGAAGCCTGGAGTAGTGAATAAAAGGCTAATTGTAGAGTCACAAGACCTATGTTCAAGGTCCCCTCTTGGCACATACTGGTTGTGTAAGCCTGGTCAAATCACTTAACCAGTCACTATTCCAGCTGACCTCTCAATTGTTCAATCCTTCTTCTCCCCAATATATGTATATTTTGGGATGTGGCACAAGGCTTCAGATTCTAAATCTTAGCCTTTGTTTCTCGGCTATTTATTCCAAATCAAATTCTTAATTACATTTTTATTAATGTGTTGGGGGGAATTCACTGCACTTTCCTCCTTGCCCACTTGGAAGATCCTGTCTGTCTCCTATCTTGAAAGAGAGGGTAGGTATAGAAGATCTATGTGGTGTAAAGTGGACTTGGCCTGGTATAAATACTTCTTAAACCTTGAATGTCAAACCTTCCAGCTGCTGGGGCCTTTGAGTGATAACTGGCTTTCAGAAGGTCCTATAGGAAAAAACAAAATTTATCTAGGCTGATGATGCTTGATTTCAAGTACTTAGAGAACATTACAGAGGTGATACAATAATATAAATTTTGAACATTGATTTGTATTAACCTGAAAAAAAATTGATCAGATTCGGTTTTCCATTAATGTAGGGAATGCCCTCAACCAATGTAGAATGGCTTTAATATATAATCTCAGAGAATTGTCTCGGGACACTAAGAGGTTAAAATACCTTCCCAAAGTGACACAGACAGTATGTATGAGTCCAAACTTGAATCCAGGCCATCCTGACTGAGGCTAACTCACTAGGAACCGTGCTACCCAACTTTTCATATACTTATAAGAGGTAAACTAAACTTACCATGCTGGTGAATGAGCTGGAGGATTGTGAGAATATTGTATGTATTTATAACCTCCAGCCTTCTCTTCCTTTCCCTACTTTCACAAGCCTCTACTCTTTTTTTTTTAGCATTAGAGCAAAGGAACAAAGGCAGACCCCGTCATTCGAAAGAGCCAGAAGTAAAATTAACAGAGGAATAAAAAACATCTGGGGAAACCCGATCACTGTTATTCTGAGCCCATGAACCTGAAAAGATAGTTTATTTTAGAAGACAAACAAAATTTGCCTCCTGCTTGATCTGTGAGAGCATCCACCGTCAGAAGCCGTCTGCCTGCATTTAATCACTCCAGGGAGCTGGGACAGGCAATACAGGAGCTATAAACAAAGAACAGAAAGTCTTGGTTTCCACGTTAATTTGACAGTAAACAGGACTAATTTGACTTTGCAGCTGTTTATCAATACCAAAAGGAAAAATGTCAGTTCAGTAGAGAGCACAGTAGCCCCCGTGCTGGGGCAGAGCTGCTCCTAGGTTGTCAGGGGCCAGGCTGCCCCAAATCCTGCTCCATGTGAGACGCCCGTAACGTGGATTAGCACATGATGTGGTTTTCTCCTGGCATCCGAGGAGCCCGTGGTAACATAGGATTCTGCCTTGGAAGACGGCTCTCTCCCTACAGGCCTCAGGATTAGCAGTCATTTGTTTTCCATTGATGAGGAAAGCTTTCCTGCAAAATGGAGAATTAGGTGAAGTTTGCCTTTGGCCCCCTCCTAATGCTCTTCCTAATATCCTCCAATTTCATTCAATCAATGGACTTTTATTAGGAGTCTATCAACATGCCAATCCATGTACTAGGCTCTAAGGGAGGTACAAAGTTTAGATGAGAAATAGTTCCTTCCCTTAAGGACATTATAGACAAGTAGTAGGAGAAAGTAAAAAACAAAACAAAAAACCCACATTTCGTTAATGGTGCAAAATAAAAGGGGGGTGGCTATGTGAGGTCCTACCAACATGGCAGAGTAGTACAGTGGTCAGAGCACTAAACCTGGAGTCAGGAAAGCCTAGGTTTAACTCCTTCCTCAGCTACATTAACTGTGTGACCCTGGGTAAGTCACTTAATTTCTATGAATCTCAGTGTAAAGTAAGGGGGGAGGGTTGGTCTTGCTAGCACCTAAGGTCTGTTCCTGCTATAGATATAGGAGCTTATGAACTGTGGAGAGACTTCAGCATTTGAGATCATGAATACCTCCATTTTCTTATTTCACTAGGAGTTAATAGGAGAGACATTCAATGCCCGTATCCTGAACCCTGCCTTTAGATTCTCCCCAATCCCAAGGATATCCTATTCAATCCTGCCTCTTTTGAGGTCATACTACACACTACAAAAGGACCACTTCTCCTTGTCCCTCATTTCCCCACTGCCTATATCTCAACCACCTCTAGGAAAAAGGCATCCAATTAAAACAGAAATTAAAATACAGAGCCCAATTCTTCCCCTCCAGAGACTGCCTATGTGAACTTCTTCCTGCCTCTCTTGTTCTTGTACCCTAAGCTGTGGACTACTCAGAAGCTGCCTTATTGTGTCCCAAGTTCACTTCCCCTACACCCCCATCAGAAGAGCTGAAGCTATATATCTACACACACACACATATGTATATAAGCACGTATATGTGTATGTATTTATTTGTGTTTGTGTATATACGTAAACTTGTATATATATGAACATACAACATATATGTGTGTATACACACACACACACACACACACACACATATATATATATACATATACATAGATGTTGCTAGTTATGTCTCTGACAAAGCACTTTATATATATGATAGTTGTCTGAGAACTGACTGACATCTATGGATTTGTAATGGAGGAACAAATATTCCATCTCAGCCCTGAGAAAGAGTTGGGACTATCTCAGTATTTGAATCAGAAGCACTTGAATCATATTGGTGTATTCTTGAAGAGACACACACACATACAGTTAGTGGGACAAAGACTGAGAGAAAGTGGGAAGGCAGATTCCCTAGTATCATGTAGAAATTAAGCTGAGTCAGAAAGAATCAGTTGTATGGGGATAATGGAAGAAAGGAGAAGGGGAAAGGAAAGATTGAAAGGAGGAATAAGGTGTAGTAGAGAAGGGACAGATCTAGAAGGGTCATTGGACCCTAATGGGCATCTCAGAGCAAAACACTTGGGCTGAAGCTATGGCTTATACTCATCTCTGCAAAGTCTGAGGGGAAGTTAAAAAAAAGTCCACTCTTTACCCTATTTCCTTTCCCTATCCAGAAATAGGCATGGACTGCTAGGTGGCATTGTAGATAGAGCACTGGGCTTGGAATCAGGAAGACTCATCCTTCTGAGTTCAAATCTGGCCTCAGACACTAGTTGTGTGACCCTGGGCAGGTCACTTAACCATATTTGCCTCAGTTTCCTCATCTGGAGTAGGAAATGGCAAACCACTTAGTGTGTTTGCCAAGAAAATCCCCCCAAAGAGGGATCATGAAGAGTCAGAGATGACAGAAAATGATTAAACAACATACTTCATACCTACCTACCTACCTACCTACCTACCACAGGTGTTGTGGGCATCAGATGAGATGTTTGTAAAGTACTTAGAACAGTTCCTTATGCAACGTAAGTGCTATCTAAATGCTAGTCATCATCCTCATCGTTATGTCCTATATCCTTTTTTTCCCCTGAAACATAAAGGGATCAGGGCTAGCTAAAGATGAAAAAAAATTATTGGTATAGAGAGGCAAACCTCTGCCTAAATGTTAGGGATTTTCCTAACGGGGGTTCTGAGCTAGTGTGATTGTGCTACTAATTTTTCATCTGATATAGATTTCATAAAACAGGAGAGGAGGAAACTACATGGACCTGAGGGACATTATGCTGCCCCAAAGTTTAAAAGTTGTTGTTTTAGAGTGTGGCAGATTAATTCTCCAGAGAAAAAAAGGAGAGGTAGGAAGGAAAGGACAATGGCTGAAGATCACACCCTCAATGTCCTCCCAGGGAGAAGACGAGGAAGGGTTTGAGAAGGACTCAGACCTTCCCTTTTCCATCGAGGAAAAGGTAGGGGAAAGGATCCAGAGGTAAGCCAATTGTTCCCAATCCACACTTAAGGATGTTATACATACATTATTATCTCATTTCAACCCCTTAATAGAGGTAGATGTTATTACTTATTGTTGCTAAGTTGTTTCCAGCTCTTCATGACCCTATTTGGGATTTTCTTGACAAAAATACTGGAGTGATTTGCCATTTCCTCCCCCAGCTCATTTTACAGATAAGGAAAGTGAAGCAACCAGGGTTAAATGACTTGTCCAGGGGCACCCAGCTAATAAGTGTCTGAGGCTGGATTTGAATTCAGGTCCTCCAGACTCCAGGGCTGGACTGCTATTCACTACGTCATTTAGGTTATTACTGCAGGTTTCTTATTTGTGAGATGAGATAGTGACACTAGATGGCCTTTAAGATGCCTTCCTATGCTAAATTCATGCTTCTATAGTCATCATTTTATATTGGAGGAGAGTGAGGCTTAGCACAGTCTCTTGTCATTTTTAGTAGTGTCTGACTTTGTGACTCTATTTGGGTTTTGTTGGTAAGGACACTGGAGTGGTTTACCATTTCATTTTCCAACTCATTTTACAGATGAGGAAATTGAGGCAAAGTCAAGTGACTTGCCCGGGGTCACACAGCTAGTAAGGATGTGAGACCAGATTTGAATTCAGGAAGATGAGTCTTCCTAACTCTCAATCTGGTTTTCTCCTCCATTGCACCATCTTAGCTGCCCTTCCGCAGTCAATATAGTAAGTAGCAAAGCCAGGACTCCAATGCTAATTTTCTGACTCCAGGACCACTCCACAAAGCTGATTTCCACTTGGGATAGAAAGGTAATTTTATAGTCCTTTTCAAAGAAGAACTTTCTTTCCTTATTCCAAAATGTTAAAAAAAATTCAAGTAACTTGATGGCATAATTGCTCCTTTACAATCAAACTGGAATGAGTAATATTTACCACCACCACCCCTACCCTCTAAAGTCATTCAATTTAGCAAGAAGGTGTACCATCTTAAAGCTTCTTGTGTTCTATCACAAGTCAATCCATTTTCCTTTTAAATGCAATTGACTCTATTCCCTTAAATCACATCTTTCCTGGCCAAATAAAGCACTCAGTTTAGAAACAGAACAGGGTGTTCAGCCAGCATCTCTCCATTTCACTTAAGAACCAAATGAAAGCAATGGATTTGCTACAACTCCATTTTGTTTAATGGAATCGATTAGGCCACTTCATAAAGCACAGTGAAAGGGCAAATTTCTGAAGCCCAGACGGCAGAGGTCCATAGATGTGGCCTTGACAAATATGGAAACAGCCCAGTACAGCTTGCGCCCCTAATTTAGATCATTTACTGATTTATTTGAGCGATTCATCACTTGCCAACCAAAAGAAAAAGGAAGGGACAAAGTTTTAAATAGCATTAAGGAAAAAAGAAATTTGGAAAAACTAGGTACTACTGACTAGGAATTTAGAGTTCTTGTTCCTTATCTTCTATTACTTTAAAATAACAACAACAACAACAATAATAATCAGCATTTATATAATGCTTTGGGGGTAGCTAGGTGGCATGGTGGATGGAGGGCTGAGTCTGAAGTCTGGAATATTTTATCCTTTTAAATTCAAATCCATCCTCAGGCACTTACTAGCTGTGTGACCCTGGGCAAGGCACTTAACCCTGTTTGCCTCGGTTTCCTCATCTGTAAAATGAGCTGGAGAAGGAAATGGCAAACCACTCCAGTATCTTTGAGAAGAAAACCTCTCATGGAGCCATGAAGACAGGCATGACTAAAAAGACTGAACAAAAACAAAAGCAATGCTTTGAGGTTTATAAGGGACATTACATATTTATTTCATTTTATCTTTAGAACCACCCCAGGTATTATAGTTATCCCAGTTTTACAGATAGGGAAACAGAGGGACAGGTAGAAGTAAAGTGACTTGCCCAAGGTCACACAGCTTGTAAGTGTCTGAGACCAGATTTGAATGCAGGTCTTCCTAACTCCAAGTCTAATACTTCACCCTCTGCACCATCTTCACTGCCTTGAGGTATAGGATGAGGTATAAGATGTGTTTCCTAATACTGATCAGCCTCCCCCTCACCTTCCTGAAGGGAATAGGTGAGAATCCTTGTCCTGATCTGTCCCCACTGCTCTTCTCACCTTATCCTACTTGGAAGCAATGTAATATAAAGCTATTTTCCCTGATCCAGCCCCATCTCCCCATCCCAACCCCATTCCACCAGGAGTGTTTTTTATTTATCCTTAGTTCCAGGTACAGGCAACAATCCTCACTGGATCCAGGAGCTCAAGCCATGATGATATCCAGCCAGCATTCCAGGCTGGATTTTGCAACTAGACTGGCAAGAAAGCCCTGAGAAGCCAGGTGCTTTGGTGGGGGAAATGCGGGGTGTCAAGCCTGAAGGGTTTGGGACTTGGAACTGGGACTGCATGATATAGGAATGAGCTGAGCTGAGGACCTAATTCCCTCTCCCTCCCCACAGTATGAGGGGGTACAAGGAGGAGGGGCAGTAGTGTTAAATCCATATGTTTGGGAGGATGTACGAATACTTGCTATTATACCTTTGAAGTAAATATTCCTTTGTAACAACTAATTCAATTGTTAGTGGCTAAATGGAACCGAGGTGCAAAAGATGCCCCTATGCTTAAGGGGACTATCAGTGGGCTGTAGACAGTGGTAGAGCCTAGACACTCTAAACCCTCTTAAATGTACTAGAGGACCCTGGAGAGCAGTGAGATGCAACATCCCTGGCCTTCAGGCAGACAGGACCAGGGGAGTTGGTATCACAAAAAGATATTAAACCAATAAAATGGATTTCAAAATTAATAGAACCAAACCACTAAGGGCACTGACTTTTGTTTCCCAAACCACTTGTCTAATACAGATGGGTCTTTCCCCAGAACACCCTGAAAGTGGCATTATTTTCTCCACTCTGTTCTAATAGTTTCCCCCCAAAATTTCCATTTCTCTGCAAATGTCACAGCAAAGTTTATTGAAGGCAAAGCTTTGGTCAACTTATGTCACAAATAACTTGATCTACGAGGCTTTTGAAAGTGAACTGGCCCAATAAGGAAAACCATCTAACGGTGTAAAAAGCATTATCCATATCCTCTTCTCTTTATCTTAGCTCCTGGCATGTATTGGAGAAAGCACACACAGGCTTCTACATCGAGTATTATTTCTTCCAGACTCACAACTTCAAGTATCCAAAGCAAGTTGAGAGGAAAATGTCCAGAATTCAGAAATTTTAGTATCAATGTTCTGATGGCAGGCTCTTACCTAGGTGACATACTAAATAGGTTGCTGGACTTAGCCTCAGTTTCCCCACTTATAAAAAGGGGAAGGGGAAAGAAGAAGCATTTATTAAGCATCAACTGTATGCCAGGCGCTGTGCTAAGTATTTTATAATTAACATCTCATTTGATCCACACAATAACTCTGGGAGGTAAGTGCTATTTTTATCCCCATTTTTCAGTTGAGGAAACTGAGGCAGAGGTAAAATGACTTTTCTGGAGTCACACAGCAAATATCTGAGGCTGAATTTAAATTCAGGTCTTCCTGATTCCAGGCCCAATGCTGTATCTACCAGGTTACCTAGGGGATAATAATAGCACCTACCTCACATGACTGACATATAAATCAAATGACAAAATATGTGAAGCACTTTTAGAAATAAGAAAATGCTATAGAACTGATAAAACTAAAAGTTTTTTCTTTGAAAATACTAACAAAACTGATACCTCTTGGGGCTGCTAGATATCACAGTAAGAGGTCAGCCCCCGGAGTTGGGAGGAACCGGGATCGGATCCGGCCTCAGATACTTAACACCCACACAAAAAAACTGGCTGTGTAACCTTGGGCAAGTTATTTAACCACAATTTCTTTGAAAAAAAATCCAAACCTGATACCTCTTTAGGGAACTTGATTTAGAAGAAGTAGAAAAAATAAAGAAATAAAAACACGAGCAAGATGAAATTACAACAAAACCTAGAAGAATTTTTTTTTAAATGCCACCATTATCACCAAAACTGACAACAAAAAGGAAAGGAACTATTACTTTCAAAAATCCAAATTACCAAAACGAACAATACCAGATAGACTTCAAATAATCTGAGATCAGAAAAGGAAATAAAACTAACAGTAAAGTGATTACCAGAGGGAGAGAGGAAACTATCTATCCTGATTCATTTATAAGATAATTCTATCAAAATTTTAAAGAACAGTTAATGTCTATCCTACCCCCCAAAAAAATTTAGGAAAAAAATTCTCCCTTTTAATGAAACATATGCATAGAGCAAAAAAAAAATTAAAATTACAAATAAAGGAATATCACTAAAGAATATTCATTCAACTATCTTAAATGAAATACTGGCAGAGGGACTACAGAAACTTATCCAAAAATTATGCATTATGATCAAATTGAATTTATACAGGAAGGTCAACATTATGAAAATAATGAACACAATTACATTAAGAACAACAACTAAAATCACAATTATCTCAATAGCTGTAGAAAAATCATTTGGCAAAGTAAAACATTCATTTGTGTTTAAAAAAGCTCTATAAAGTATAGGGACAGAGGGATCTAATTTGATATGATAAGAAGTACTTACTTAAAAGCAAGTATTTTATGTAATTGGGATACCTTAGAAGTTTTCCCAATAAATACAGGAGTAAAGCAAGGATGCTCAGGCCCCCCCACTATAACAACAGCATTAAGATAGGAAAAAGAAGTTGAAGACATAAAGATAGGCAAAGAAGAGAGAAAACTATCCCTCTTTACAGATGACATAGTTTACTCAGAAAATTCTTGGGAATTACCAAAGAAACTGAGACAATTAACACATTGAGGCAGATGAGTAGCATGAGTGCTAGACCTGAATTTAGGGAGGCATGAGGTAAAATCTGGTCTCAGACATTCATTAGCTGTGTGACCCAGGGCACATCACTGAACTGCTATCTGCCTCAGTTACCTCATCTATAAAATGGGTTTGTGAGAATAAAATGAGATATTTGTAAAGTACTTTACAAAACTTAAAACATTATCTAAATGCTGGCTAAATTGTAGCTATATAGATGGATATTGGCACAATCATTCTGGAAAGCAATTAGGAATTATACAAAAAAAATGACTACAGCATCCAACTACAATATGAACTTACAAAAATCAATATAAAACTTTCAATATGATTTCAACAAAATCCATAAGGCAATAACCTGATGGGAAGTACCTTTTGAAGTAACCCCAAAATTCATAAAACATGTGGGAATCATTCTACTAAAGAACACTCAATAGTTATGTGGACTAAATTATAAAATGTTCTTTAAAGGAATAAAGGACAACTTAAATAGATAAAGAAATATTCATTGCTCATCTCTAAGTCATGATAATATAGTTAAAATGACAATACTTCCAAAGTCATTATACAGATGTAAGTGTATACCAATCAAATACCCAAAGGGATACTTTACAGAGCTAAAGCAATACCAAAATTAATTTATAGGAAAAAATATCTAAATATCAAGGAAAATAATGAAAAAAGCTGGAAAGATGGGAAAATAGCACTTTCTCAAAGTTTATTATAAAGTAGCACTCACTAAAACAAGTTTGTTCTGGTTAAAAAATAGAAAGCTAGATCAGTGGAACACACTACATAAGGAAAAATCAGAAATAATTAAATTCAATTACTCAATTTTTGAAACATAATTTTCTAAAATAGAATCACTATTTGATTAGGAAAACTAAAAAGTTGGGAAAACTAAAAAGCAGTCTAGCAGAAATTAGGATTAGGTCAACATTTTATTGTTGAGTCATTTCAGTCATGTCTGACTCTTTGTGACCCTTGTTGGGGTTTTTCTTGGCCAAGATACTGGAATGGTTTGCCATTTCCTTCTCCAGATCATTTTACAGATAAGGAAATTGAGATAACCAGGGTTAAGTGACTTACCCAGGGTCACACAGCTAGACTGAGGCCAGATTTTAACTCAGGAAAATCAATCTTCATAACTCCAGGCCAGGAGCTATATCCACTGTGTACGATACCACCCCTATACCACATTCCAAAATAGATATATAGTTAACTTTAATATTCAATTCATCATAAAAAATAAGAAAATAAGTTAATATACTTTTCATAGCTATAGGTAGAGGATGAATTTTTAACCAAAGCAAGGAATAGAAGTAAGTCCAAAAGATTAAATAGATAATTTTGATTACATGAAACTGTAAAGCTTTTGCACAAATAAAATTAAAACACCCAGGAGAAAAGAGAAATAGTTGAATGGGAAAAGAATAAAAGTTTGATATTGAAGTTACTCAGGCTACTAACAAAAATATAAGAGACCAAAAGTCATTCCTCAATAGATAAGTGATCAAAAGATGAAAAGTGTTCTCAAAATAAAAATTGAAAATTAAAAAAGCACATGAAAGAATGTTTCAAATCACTAATAATAAGAGAAGTGAAAATGAAAGGAACCCCCAAGTTTCACAACATTAGTAGCAAATCAACAAAAAATGACAAAGAGGTGGGAATAATCAGTGTTAGAGGGGCTTTAGAAAGACACTAATTCATTGGTGATAGAGCTGGGAATTGGTACAATTATTCTGGAAAGCAATTAGGAATTATACAAATAAAATGACTAAAACATCCATATCCTTTGATCTAGAAATTACTCGGCTAGGCCCTTACCTAAGAAGGACATTCACACACAAAAAGGCTCCATATTCACAAAATATTTATAGCAGGCCTTTTTGTGGTAGCAATGAACTGGAAATAAAACAGATGCTCATTGATTGGGGAATGACTAAACAAGTCCTGGTCCTTGCAACAGAATAGACCTGAGCTATGAGAAATGATGGGCATGATGGAAAGATTTATATAAAATGACACAAAGTAAAATAAGCAGAGCTAGGAAAACAATATATACAATGACTATTGCAATATAAATAAAAAACCAAAAACCATAAAACAATTGAAACTAAATGGTATGAAATTATAAAGAAATACTCCCCTATCTCCTTTGCAGAGGTTAAGATCTATGGGTGTGAAATATTGCATGGGTTTTCAGATTTTTGAAGTGTTGATCAATTTTACCAATTTTTTTCCTCTTCTTTCTGGAAAAAAAAATTCTTTATTATAAAGGATAACTTTTTGGGAACAGAAGAGAGAGATACAGGGAAAATATAGATTCTATAGAAACAAAAAATAGCAATAAAGTCTACTTATTGAAGAGAAATATTTAATTTTTATTATAAAATTAACATTTAAAAGTGACATTTAAATGCTATTATTATTATTATTATTATTATATGCAAAGATTCTTTCCCCAGTTAGCAACTTATTACTTATCAGTTATCAGGATATGGCAACTTGCATGGTCTTGGGCCCTTAGCACATCTAAGACCTCTTGTGCCCCCAGATAAGGAAGTTATATCAGAGAAGCTAGAGACAATGAAGTTGAGTAGAGGAAGGAAACTATGTCAAGGTCAGGGAAGATATGTTAAGAAACCACTGGTTCTATCACATAAAGAAATATAGAAGTGAATGAATATGGAAGACATGGTGATGGCATGAGAGCAGGAATTGTGGTGGACAGGAGACACTATACAAGCTCACTGAACTAATTGAAGAGAATGCCCTGGGAGCCAATAGGCAATGGCCACCAGGACTTGGTTTGGGTGATAAAAATTTGTATAGGATGAACCTTGAAAGAGGAGGAGTTGCTCAGTGATGATGATAGAGGGAGATTCTGGAAGTTGCAATGGGGAGCAAGAATATTGTGACTCCTCCACTGTGATCAGTGAATTGGGGAGAGAAGGATGGGTGGAAGTATAACCAAGATTAGGAAGGATGAAGCAGGGTCTCAGTAAGAACTGGAAGATGGAAGGCAGGAAAAGGATGAAGAGAAATGTGCTAATTATGAAACATCTTCCAGAAGGCACAATGGAAGGGGTTGACACATCTATAATGGCACATAGAGTTGAAATGGATTGGGAGCAAGTAATAGAATTTGTGCAGTGACAAGTGGAGCTTCAGAATCACTGGAATGGGGCAAGTTTAAGGTGTGGGAGTAGGTTAATCATTGAGTAGAGAGTCCAGGAAGAGTATCAGTAGTTGGAGAGAACCATGCTGAGGGAGGGATATGATTAGATTTCAAGATAATCCCACCAAATAATCCATCTTTGTGTCAGATGGTAATGTTATACTTTCTTAGGTCCTTGGAGAGCTGCCTCACATCAGGCAGGAACAGGAGGGAGTGTAGGATCCTGGTCAAGAGGTTTTGGTGCCTGGCCCTGCCTGGAGAAGGCCCTGGAAAACCCAGAATCTGAGAAGCAGATGGCTTATTGCCTGGGCTCTGCATTGGGGAAGGTTCTGGGTCAGGGCCATGATGGAAGCCAGGAGGTGTGTAATGGGGACAACTTTACTTGTTTGTAAGTTTCTTCTTATATAATGGGGAAAAGAGATGGTTCATTTTGGAGGCCAGTTGTAGAGGGTATCAGTCACCTAGAGAGTAGCATGAAGTTCCTGAGTAAACAGAGGATAAATGAGAGAAAGGCTGCCCCAAGGTGAAAATGAACCAAAGAAAAAAAATTGTGGAGTTTTGCATAGGATTGGCCCCAGTCAGAGCCACGTCTTTGGGATGATCTGGTCCTGCCATGATATCAATAGCACTGTCTATAGCTCCATATGCACTTCAAAGCAGTGAAGGTCACCCTCTCCCTTTGGGGACAATGCAACCTTATCCTTAGCCAAACTGAGGCAGCAGGCAAGCAAATGGCCATGGGTCCCATGCCAGCTTTTCCATCACAAACCTCCTTGGGGGTGACAAGATGCTTTGGTTTGGTAAAAGAAGTTTGGATTCTGGGTGGTCTGTCCAGCTGCAGTGTCCTAATTCATTAGAACATCTGTCGTATGTTTACTTGCAGAATCCTATTTACTAAATTGTTATTGCTTTATTCCACTGGAAAAGAAAGGTCTATAGGTAAGCATGAAATGTAGGAGTGTAAGGATCTTTGTGTGCACGTGTGTGTTTGTATCTTTATCTATTTCTTCCTTTTTTTCTTCTCTCCCCTGTTCCTCCCTCTCTCTCTCTTTCTCTCTCTGTCTCTCTGTGTCTCTGTCTCTCTGTCTCTGTCTCTGTCTCTGTCTCTGTCTCTGTCTCTCTCTCCTTTTTTCTCTATCATTCTCTTTCTTTTGCTCCTTTTTCTGTCTCACATCATTTTTTCTCCTTTTTCTCCCTTTCTCCTCTCTTTTTCTTCCTCTTTCTCTTACCTCATTTTTTCTACTCAGTCTTCTTTTTCTCTCATGTTTCTCTGTTCTCTTTTTCTCCTCTCTCCCACACTCTCTATCCTCTTATTCTGTCTCCTGTCTCTTTAATTTTCTTCTCTGTTTCTTTTCTCTTTAGTTTCTTATTTTTCAGAGAGAAAGAGAAAGAGAGAGAAGAGAGGAGGAGAGTCAGAGACAGAGGAGAGAGACAGAGACAGAGAGAGAGACAGAGAGACAGAGAGGAGAGAGACAGAGACAGAGAGGAGAGAGAGAGGAGAGAGAGAGGAGAGAGAGAGGAGAGAGAAGAGAGAGAGAGGAGAGAGAGAGAGAGAGAGAGAGAGAGAGAGAGAGAGAGAGAGAGAGACGGGGGGGGAGGGAGAGAGGGAGAGCTGAAGATATGGGAAGTGAAAGTGCCTTGCTCAAGGTCACATAATAAACAAACAAACAAAAAAGGAAATCAGATCTGGCAGCTAGTCTTTCCCATTTTCCATAGTGCAAAGTGATAAAATAGGAAGTTTATTTTCATTTTTTCTCTTTCCTTTTTCACTCCTCTTCCCAGATAATGCCCATCTTTAAAGGAATTTGTCTGAGAAATCAGTTTAAAGCAAAGTAATGACAATAATGGTCGGGATTTTGGACAATGTGACAAACTGCTGGGAGAGATAATTTTGGTCAGATGTGGTCTTTAGTGCTGCAAGTATAGGTGGCTTCTGATTCAATTCAATTCAATTCTTTAAAGTACTAGGCATAGAAGGTCCAAAACAAAATATTCTCTGCTTTCAAGGAGATTACATTCATAGCTCCTTTATTTGTACAAGTGAATAACCTATCTTGTATAATAACCTAAACTGTTTAATGACTAGAGAATATTGAATAAATTTTGGTATACTGATGATTTAATAAGTATTAATGTTTTGGGATGTTTTGGTGCTATAAAAATGAAGCATATACTCTGGGTCTCTGTCTCAGTCTTTGTCTCTGTCTGTCTCTGTCTGTGTCCCTGGATGTCATTTTCTCTATTTGTCTCAGCAAAATGGTGAAATGGGAAAAATTTATCTTCATTGCTATTTTCTCATCTTCCCTCCCCTCCCAGGTAACACACATTTTGACAGTAATCTGTCTCTTCCTATATATCTGTCTCTTTATCTCTCTGTTGTTCTGTGTTTCTGTCTCCCCCATCTGTCTATTTGTTTTTCTGTCTCTGTGTATGCATTTCTAATCTTTCTCCTATATATGACAGGAGTCCTCCTGCCCAAGGTTGGTGATGCCACTGCTACATTTTGAGGACTATCCAAGTGACTCCAGACCTTCTCAATTCCTTTGAAAACATATCACCATCTACATTCCTTCCTTGCAAGGTCCTATAGGCTACTGGATTTGAAATCATAGGACTTGGATTCTCTGGTCCTAGTGAATAGAGTGCTGGACTATGAGTAAGGAAGATCTGGGTTTAAATACCTTTTCTGATAACATTCTAGAATTGTGAGCATGGGGCCCTATTTTCTCTCGTTCTAAATAGAAAGTTCAGTACCAGACACAATTATTTCTGAGGGTTGTGAGGCTCTGATAAAAGTATATGCATAAGGCAAAAAAGAAAATGAGTATAAAGAAACATGTAAAGATTTGCATGAAATAATGGAGTGAAATAAGCAGAACCAAGAGAACACTGTATGTAGTAACAACAATATTGTCTTAAGAACAACTTTGAGCAAGTAAGTTACTTTGTCTAGTATAAATGCCTAAATTAACTATAAAGGACATATGAAGAAAGGTACTATCTGCATCCAGAGAAAACTTAAAAATAGATGTATAGGATAATTATATATATATATACACACACATATACACATACATACACATACATATATACATACATACACACATCTATAGACAGATAAGTAGATATCTATTTGTATCTAATGGTAGCCATCTCTAAGGTGGAGGAGAGGGGGAAAGGAAGGAAAAACAAGAAATGTACTATTGTATATTTAAGAGGAATAGCAAGTTGTGCATAGCAGATTTGCAGTTTCATCTTTTTTATTGTGCTATGTTATGGAAATGTTTGTTTTATTCCACAAATTAAAATAAAATAAAAAGAAAGAAACATGGAAAGGTCTATATAAAGTGATGCAAAGTAAGGCCAGCAGATTAAGAACACTGTACACAGATTTGGAAGGGGACACAGAGCAAATACAGTCGATTGTGGTTTGTTGTTTTTTTGCTAGATGTCATATGCAGAAATGGGAGAACATCATTCATTACAAATTTCATCTTGAGCCTTGTAGCATTCGACAAAGAATGTGGCTGGTGTGATCAAAGGCAGAGGAACCAGTCAGATGATATTTACTCTTGGCTTTCTGTATGCTGCTGACTGACATTGCTGTGTTTTTATTAATGCTGCTTAGGAACAATAGTTTTAGAAAAAATATTGTCTAGACCTGGAGTCAAGTGAATATGATATTAATTACCAATTCTTTCTGAAGAATGACTTTTTTTCAGGCTAGAACATCAAATGCATGAAAGAGAATGATGTCAAATAAGTCTAGAAATCATAGGTTGGGGCCAGATTGTGAAGGGTTTTAAAAGTCAGACATAATAGTTTCTCTTTTATCCAAGAGATAACAAGGCTCAGATGACAGTTTCTGAGCAGGGATGTAGCCAGATCTGTGATTTAGGAAGATTCTTCTGGAAGTTATATGAAGAATGGGGCCGTGAGATGACACCATCGTGTACAGAGTGCTGGGCCTGGTGTCAGGAAGACTCATCTTCCTAAGTCCAAATCTGGCCTCAGACACTAGCCTGGCTTAAGTTCAAATTCAGCCTCAGATACTATCTGGGTGACCCTGGGCAAGTAATTTAGCCCTGTTTGCCTGTTTCCTCATCTGTAAAATGAGCTGGAGAAGAAAATGGCAAACCACTTCAGTATCTTTGCCAAGAAAACCCCAAATGGGGTCACCAAGAGTTGGACATGACTGAAAAAAGTGACTGTACAACAAAAACAAAATGAAGGGTGTATTGGATAGGCAAGGAGACCAATTCGGAGGCAAGGACAATAGCCTAGACAAGAGTTGACATGGGCCTGAATTTAAGTGATGGCAGTTGAAAAAGAAAGAAGGAGAAAAAGATGCAAAAGATGATTTGAAGGTAGATTCAACAGAACTTTGAAGCTGATTGGAAATGGAAGATGACAGAGAGGAAATGCTCAAGGATGATGGGAGAATATGATCCAGGAGGGACTTGGAGGATTGCATTGCCCTCAAAACACAGAGGAACATTGAGAAGAGAAATGGATTTACTGGGAGAGATAATTCTGTTTTAGACTTATTGAGTTTAATATGTCAATAGGGTGCAGGTGACTTTTGTGGTATGGAATACAGGAGAAAACGGAGCTTAATACACATAACCTACATTTTCTCATTACAGAATAGGTAGGGATAGCTGGGAAGCTTAAGGAGAGAAGAAAAGTTTAGGGAAGAAAAAGTCTAGTTAGCTAGACAGCTTGAGGGGAGAGGAGGAAACCACTGCAAAAATCCAGCACCAACAACAACACAAAATTTCCCTGAAGCAATGGTAACCCAGCTGCCATTGGAGACCATGACTTTGGAGAGGATTTATTCCTCAACATGGTGTGATTTCTTTCAGCAGTGTCCTGCAATTGAGGAGAGTGGCAAGGCAGATTGGTGGGTGTGACCCACTGCTGAAGACTAACAGGATTTGAATAATGGAAGGACCTTGGAGAAAGGTAATCAGTAGTCAAGGACAGTTCAGAGTTGAGATGTTATTTAACTTTAGGGTCAAGATTCAGAAGTGGAAAAAGTGAGACCCAAACACAGGTGATGACCCGATAAGGAGAGGTAATGGAAATATGGACATAATGGTAACTTTATGGTGTGCTTCACCAGTTTGTTTGGAAGAAAATGTTTTGGAGCCCTTACAGAGCTCTGTGTGTGTGTGTGTACACACACACACACACACACACACACACACACACACATATATATATATATATATATATATATATATATATGAGTCTTAACTGTGATGATAATTTATTTGTTTAACACACAATTGCCGACTGTGTGCAAAGCAGTGTGCTAGATGCTAAGTGAGAGATAAAGTTTAGGCCAGACACAAACCTTAACCTTAACCTAGCAGCTAGGTGGTGCAGTGAATAGAGTACTGGCCTGGGAATCAGGAAGACTCATCTTCCTTAGCTCAAAGCTGGTCTCAGACACTTCCTAGTTCCTAGTTGTGTGACCTTGGTCAAGTTACTTAACCTTGTTTACCACAGTTCCTCATCTGAAAAATGAGCTGAAGAAGGAAATAGCAAATCACTCCAGTATCTTTGCCAAGAAAACCCAAAATGGGGCATGAAGAGTCAGACACGACTGAAAAAGGTTACTGAATGACTAAATCCTTAACCAAATATAACATGGGAAGGGGATAAGATGAAAACAATGTTATTTATGTTATCATCGTGATGCAGTAGATAGAACTCTGTCTGTGAAGTGGGACAAGCTCTGATCACCCACTAACTTTACCCATGTGCCCAGTAAGGCAAGTTACCTTACCTCTATGGGCCTCAGTTTCCTCATTTGAAAGATGAGGGGGTTCAGCCAAGTGACATTTCATTTCCCTTCCACCCCTAAATCTATGATCCTGTGATTCTGTCTTACATGAAAAGTTAGTTAGAAAGCTACAAAATAAAGTGCTCTGTGAGGTCCACAGGAACCTGGGAAGGTTTCACATAGAAGATGACTTTTGACCTGGTCTTTATAAAACAAAAGAGAGACAAGGTTTTAATAAATCTTCAAATAAGGTTTCATAGACACAATGGGGACTGATATGGTATGGGCAAATTGCAGATGAATGCCTTCTGCTTTATCATGTGAATTTGGACAATATGAACCATTCTTTGTGCGAAATTCAGAAAAAGACTCCAAACAGGAATACACTCCCATAATTTGATTGCACGGTCAAATATCAGCCCTTGAAACTGAATCTACTGAGAATCATTATAAACTTGATGAATGATGCCAGTTCAGGAAGCAGCCCACCCCAAGAAATAAGTTTGTCTATGGGTTGCTGAGGAGACAAGGGTGTCTCCCCAGTCTCATCAGGGATGTGAAAATATAACTAATGCAAGATAAATAGTGAGCCAATTCACTGTCCCATGTCCAAGTGAATGTGGTCATAGCAGAAGGATGGTGGTCTATGAGAGAGTTTAGAAAAAAAGGCCAGAGTAGGAAGAATTACTATGGAACTCAACTTAGTAACGGGTAGCCAAGACTGTCCCAGGCATCAGGTGCCCTTATCTTAGACATAATGTTTTAGACAGAAATGCCCCCAGAGGAGAGAAGGTCAATTCCCTAAGCTAGCCTAGATTGATGGAAATTTGTCTTAATAAGAGCTAATTACTGTTACTCTGATTCTATGCTTTCCAAGCAAATTTCCAAGCCTGGAAATGGAAGAGTCAGGAGGCAAATCAAAGTCTTCTGACTCCAAACCCCAATATTGCTCTTTCCAATACAAATGGTTTCATGAACTGTAAAATACTGGAAAACTTTGCTTGGTGTGTAGAAGCATCAAATCTTTCCTCATGTCCTTAAGATCTACTCGTGGCAAACCAGCCCAAGGCTCCTTTTTCCTGGTTAGAATATTAAGGAGAATAAGGTAATTTCTATGTATCTGCTTGAAAAATGGCTCTATATAAATCCACAGGATTAGTCTATGTTTTAAAATATTAAATATTATTACATCTTTTGAAATATCACAAATGGATTAAAATTGGAGACACTTTTAAAGTGCTGCTTTCCCTTTCTCTTCTTTCCTCTTATTTTAACTGAGTTATAGGAGAGACCTTGAAATTGATTGAATAAAGTAGAAAGCATCAAGTTGTGATTTAATCTGCTTCAGAGTTTATTTTTCATCATATATACATTCTCTTTATTGTATTATCGTAATTTTGGTTCCCAAATTAAGTGCTCTAGCATTGGGAACAGATGTATATGTTACAACTAATGTTCAATGATGGGGGTAATATCCAACATTAGCCTGGGGGGCTGGTTAATGTTTAATGTACTTGAGAAAAAAAGAAAATCTATTTCTCACACATGCACAAAAACGCGCCTCAGATTAAGTTTCAGTTGCTAGTTTAATCAGGAGAAATATAATCACAAAACTGAAGATGCTTAAAGCAGCATTTTAATGTTTAGTTTTTATGTAGTTTTGTAAAGTGCTTTACAAAAGTTTCATTTGATCCTCATAACAACGCTGGGAATGCGGTGCTACCATATCCCCCTTTAACAACTGAGGAAACTGATACAAGCAAAGGTTAAGTGACTTGCCCAGGGTCACATAGCTAGTGAGTATATCTGAAGCTAGATTTGATCTCAGGTCTTTCTGACTCTCAGGTCCAGTCCTTTAATCCACTAAACCACATAATTGAAAATTAGACAGTCTTCTAATGTTGGACTTCTAATGCCTGCTTCTAAACAACATCCTCCTCCAGATAATATGATACTTTATTTAAAAAAGTATTTTATAGGGGGCAGCTAGGTGGTGTAGTGAATATAGCACTGGCCCTGGAGTCCAGAGGACCTGAGTTCAAATTTGGCCTCTGACACTTTACACACTTACTAGCCGTGTGACGTTGGGCAAGTCACTTAACCCCAATTGCCTTCCAAAAAAAAAAAGCACTTTATGGTTTCCACAGCACTATCACCTACACCTACATTATACTATTTGGTCCTTGTAGGGCAGCTAAATGGTACAGTGGATAGAGCACTGGGTTTGGTGTCAGGATGACCTGAATTCAAATCAAACCTCAGATACTTACTAGGTGTGTGTCCCTGGACAAGTCACTTCACCCTCTTTGCCTCAGTTTCCTCATCTGTAAAATGAGCTGGAGGAGAAATGGCAAACATCTCCAGCATCTTTGCCAAGAGAACCCCAATTGGAGGTCACGGAGAATTAGACATGACTGAACAACAATTTAAGCACTGTAACTATCTTGTGAGGGGAATAGGACTTTTCATCCAGAATTGACTTATTATATAATTGAGGCTTAAAGCCTGTGACATATTCCAAAGTTTACACAGTTAGCAAATATGGGGCAGATTAGAACACAGGTCTTAACTGGCTGCTTCTCATGTTATAATATGTTTTTCATTTATTGTTATTATATCTTTTATTAGCTCTAATATGCATTTATTAGATCTAATATGCATTGGCACTTGAGGAAAGCAAGGCACAGTGTGCCATATGTTAATAGCTCTGCTGGTAAGCTTTTAAAAGTCAATACTGCTCATTTAAATAAATATATATTTGTATTTATATATATATATATATATATATATATATATATATATATAATGTTTGGCTATGTGGAAGGCATTGTGTTGAGGGCTAGAGCCACCTCTTATAGGAGAGGCACTTTCCTTATCTTCCTTCACCCCCTCCCATCTATACCTCTTGAAATTAATTTGTACTACTTTGCATATATTTTGCATTTAATTATATGTATATTGTGTATTTCTAGGAGAATACAAGTTTTTTTTATAGAGACTATTTAGAGCACTGGATGGAGAGCCAGACTTGGAATCAGGAAGACTGAGTCTGAATCCAGCCTCAGACACTTACTAGTTGTGTGACCTTGGACCAGTCATTTATCTTCTCTGTGCCTCAGTTTCCTCATCTGTAAAACAGGGGCAATAATGGCCACCTACCCCTGAGAATCGTGAGGGTCAAATGATTTGATATTTGTAAAGAACTTTGCAAAACTTAAAATGCTAAACAAATACTATCTCTGGCTGTTATTTTCAAGACTGTTAGCATAATTCTCTATGTCTGGCCCCTCTCTAAGGAAGAAGGAAATAAGCATTAATAGAGTATCTACACATGTTACAAATGTTATCTCATTCGCTCTTTACAACAACACTGGGATGTAAGTAATATCTTTATCCCCATTTTACAATTGAGAAAATTGAGGCCAATAGTGGTTGAGTGACATGGTCAGGGTCACACAGCTAGTAAGTGTCTAAAGCTAGATCTGACCTCAAATCCAGTACTCTGTCACCTGAACCATCTAGCTGCCTTTAGTGATGTGGTGGATTGGGCAGCTAAGTGGTGCAATAGAAAGAATTCCAGGCCTAGAGTCAGGGAGTCCTGAGTTCAAATCTAGTCTAAGACACTTACTAGCTGTATGACCCTGGGTAAATCACTTAACTCTATTTGCCTCAGTGTCCTTATCTGTGAGAAATGAACTGGGGAAGGAAATGGTAAACCACTTTACTATCTTTTCTAAGAAAACTCTAACTGGGGTAATGAAGAGTCAGATATCACTAATCAACAAAAAAATTGGGGGGCAGCTAGGTGGTGCAGTAGATAGAGCACTGGACCTGGAGTCAGGAAGACCCAAGTTCAAATTTGGCCTCAGACATTTACTTGCAAAGTATTTGCCTCAGTTTCTTCATTTGTGTAAAATGAGCTAAAGAAAAACAAATGACAAACTGCTCCAATATCTTTGCCAAGAAAACCCCAAACGGGGTCATGAAGCGTCAGACAGGACTGAAACAACTAACAACAAAAGGTGATGTATGCTCATTCTCCTCTTTGTAACATTCTCCACTAGACTATAATGGAGTTAAACATGGGCAGAGTGACTTTTATAAACTTTGTAATGCTCCCAGTCTCCAAGTCCAGTGTTCTACACACAGTAGATGCTTAATAAATGACCAATAAAGGAATGATTTTAACTACCAAGCCAAAGGCAAATTCCTTTTGCCCTTGTTTGGGAACACCTATTCCTTAGTGGAAGCCAAAGTCCTCATGTGACAGGACACAGTGGAATCGATTTTACCCTTTAGAAATGCTACATGGGGATTCCAAAAAAGCATGATGGAATTATTTAGTGTAGAGCTCTACCAAGGTGGTAGATGGCATGCAGCAGAGCAGATCTAGTCCACAAAAGTGCTGAAATGTACCCAGGGAAAACAAAGTAGGCAAAAGGTCCTTTTGTGGACATAGATGAAGCACATACGGTTCAGATGCCAGAGAAAACAGTAAGCCCAAGAAAGGCCAATACTGTAGTGAACAGCCCCAGGGGTACGTATCTTTCAGTGATGGGAGAGGGTGGGCCCAGCCCAGCTGGGGGAGGGTGGTGGCTGTGTTCCTTGGAGTATTATCCTCACATACAGGCCCATTTCGTTTTCTGGAGGAAGATTGAGTTTCCCTGCCTATTTTCAAGGCTGATGTAGTCACATTTGGCTGGCAAATGGAGAATACATCCTTTTCTTTCTCTTTGTGTTTTGGACCATTCCGTAGCTCTCTACAATGCTTGGGATCTTCCTAGTGGTCATGATTATCTCCCATGGTGATAAATAGGAGATGGCAATAGTAAGAGAAAGAAAGAGGGGGGAGAAGAGAATTCAGAATGGATGATACACAGAAGAAAAGACCAGGATGCTTATTTCCAAAGGCTCTCTGTGACTCCTTTGTTTCTTAAAATTTAATTTATTTTATCCTGAACTCAAGAAATAAAACAAGCATTTCCAGAACATAGTAGAATATTTTTTAAAAAGATGATTGCACATGAAATTGGAGACCTATTATGTACAATTTGCTATTGATTTTAAATATATAATTAAGTGATCATGTAACTTTTTTCTTTTATGTTTCCTTTTTCTTCTCCTCCCCCCTCACTCTAGAGATGGCTTCCATTGGACACAAATGTATGTATGTAAAACCATTCTATATTGCATCTATTTATCAGTTCTTTCTCTGGATGCAGATAGTCTTCCTTCATAGGTAATTTGTAGTTAATTTGGGTATTTATGAGTCAAATTGACTTAATTGCTCAAAATTGTTCTTAAAACAATATTGCTGCTACTGTATACAATGTTCTCTTGGTTCTGCTTATTTCACTCTTCATTATTTCATGTGTCTTTCCATGTTTTTCTAAGATCATCAAGCTCATTATTTTTATAGTATTCCATCATGATCATATATCACAACCTGTCCAGTCATAACCCAATTGACAGGCATCCCTGCAATTTCCAGTTCTTTGCCACCACAAAGAAAGCTGCTACAAATATTTTGGAGCATATAAGTTCTTTTCCTTTTTCCTTAATGCTGGGTCAAAGGGTATAATAGGCTGTGAGTCCTTCTTCATGATGACATGTAGGGCTGTCTTGAGTTTTGTAAGAGCAGATGGGCACTTACGTGGCTTGATTTGAGACACACTATACACCTCAGTCACTATCTCCAGGCAGATTTTCTTTCCTATTGTCATGAAACTTCCACCATTAGGGTCCTAGGTTAGAAAACAAAGATGGCAGCATTGCTTGCCTAATAATTCTAGGTACGAATGGAATATGCTTTGTTTGGTGCTTTACACACTAGACCATAGGGCAGTGAGGTGGTAGTGAATAGAGTGCTGGGTCTAGAGTTAGAATGACTTATCTTCCCAAGTTCAAATCTGGCCTCAGATACTTACTAATCTTAAGAGCCTGGCAAGTCACTTAGCCCTATTTGCCTCAGTTTCCTCACCTGTAAAATGAGCTGGAGAAGGAAATAGGAAACCACTCCAGTATCTTTGCCAAGAAAACTCTGAAATGGGATCATTATGAGTTGGACACAGATGAATAACAACAATTAGAATGTAAGCTCTTGGGGGGGCGGAGCCAAGATGGCAGAGTAGAAACAGCACTTCCAAGGTGCTCTGCCCCACACCACATCCAAAAAATGTAAAAGGGGAATCTGAACAACTTGTGGAGCCCCAGAACCCACAGAATGACACAGAAAAGCTAACCTCCGGCTGAGGACAGCCTTGCAGCCCTGCATGGAGTGGCCAGCACAGCGCTCTGGGAATGGGCAGCACAGCTCGCTGGGAAACGACAGCACAGCGCTCTGGGAGCCGAGCCCAGGCCCCTGTGAGCTGCAGTTTTAGCCTCAGGGTGGCCGGGTCAGCAGCAGACTGGAGGGACCCCAGAACACCAGTAGCTGTGGCGATTCCAGAATTATCAGCACAGATATGCCTAGGACAAAGTGAGAGGTTAGTGCCGTATGGACTTTGGGACCAGTATTTGGGGAATGGGTCGGCTTCCTCCCCTGGGGGCGAAAAGTTGCTGAGGAAACACAGCACAGAGGCCATTTTGCAGCCTCAGTGGCAGCTCCAGCTCCTGGTCTGCGAACTGTAGGGAGATCCAGCAATCAGTCTAGGGATTAATCACTCTTGCTTTAACCTGCTTGGATCTGGATTATGGTCTTGGGGGGAGGCCTGGGGTGGGTATCCAATTTGGCAGAGCGGGTGGAGGCTTTACAGAGGCCACCTTCGGAAGTTGTGAAGACCCCACGTTTGGGACAGAAGCTCTCCTGTCTGATGGCAGAGTCCTACTGTGGCAACAAGCCCAAAAATCAAGTAATTAAGTGGCATTATGCCTAGGCAAAGGAAACAAAATAAACAGAAAAATGAAACTTTAGACTCCTATTTTGGGGGCAAAGAGGATCAAAGCATGGAACAGGAGGAGGACTTCGAGGTCAGAACTCCTGCACCAAAAGCCCCAAATGAAAATACAAGCTGGCTACAGGCCATAGAGGACCTTAAGAAGCAGATAAGAGAAGTGGGGGAAAATTTGGGAAGAGAAATGAAAAAGATGCAAGAAAAGTATGAAATGACAGTCAACAGCCTGACTGAGGAAAATAACACCCTAAAAAATAGACTAACTCAAATGGCAAAAGAGGCTCAGAAAGGCAATGAGGAGAAGAATGCCTTAAAAAGCCGAATTTGCCAGATGGAAAAAGAATCTCAAAAGCTCACTGAGGAGAATCATTCCTTCAGAATTAGACTGGAGCAAATGGAAGCTAGTGACTTTATGAGAAATCAAGATGCTATTAAACAGATGCAAACAAATGAAAGAATAGAAGGCAATGTGAAATATCTCATGGGAAAAACCACTGACCTGGAAAATATATCCAGGAGAGACAATTTAAAAATTATTGGACTACCTGAAAGTCATGATCAAAGAAAGAACCTAGAAATCATCCTTCAAGAAATTCTCAAGGAAAATTGCCCTGATGTTTTAGACCTAAAGGGGAAAATAGGGGTTGAAAGAATCCACCGATCACCCCCTGAAAAAGATTCCAAAAAGAAAACTCCTAGCAATATTATAGCCAGGTTCCAGAACTCCCAGATCAAGGAGAAAATACTACAAGCAGCCAGGAAGAAACAATTCCAATATTGTGGAAACACAATCAGAATAGCCCAGGACCTGGCAGCTTCTACACTGAGGGATGGAAGGGCATGGAATATGATATTCCAGAGGGCAAAAGAGCTGGGACTGAAGCCAAGGGCCACCTACCCAGCAAAACTGAGTATCTTGTTTCAGGGGAAAATATGGTCATTCAGTGGAATAGAGGACTTTCAAGCATTCTTGAGGAAAAAAACAGAGTTGAATAGAAAATTTGACATTTCAGACACAAGAAGCAAGAGATGCTTGAGAAGGTAATCAGGGAAAAGAAATCAAAAGGAACTTATCAAAGTTGAACTATTAACATTCCTACATGGAAAAATAATAACTGAGTCTGATGAAACCTTTCTCGTTATGAAAATAATTGAAGAAGGATATATGGATATATAAATACATATGTGAATGTGTGTATATATGTTTACATGGATAGAGGGCACAGGTTGAATTTGGTGGGAAGGGATGATACTTAAGGGGTGAAGTTAAGAGGTGAGAGAGGAAAGTGACAAGAGGAGATGGGGAGAGACAGGGTAGGGTAAACTCTCTCATGTAGAAGAGGCAAGGGGAAGTAGTCGAAGGGGAGGGGAAGAACAGGAAGGCAAAAATGCAAAACCCTATTCTCATTGAATTTGATTCAGGGAGAGAATGACATACATACTAAATGGGATAGAATGTAAGCTCTTTGAAGGCATGGACTATTTTTCTTTCTGCTGGCATTTGTATTTCCAGCTATTAGCAGTGCCTGGCACACAAATAAATGCTTGTTGACTTGACTTCCTAGACTGAACACATAAGCCAAGGAGGGCAGGCTCTAGTTGACAAAGAGAACTGAGGGCAGGGTCTAAGGAAGATGTGTCACCATGACTGCTGATCCTATTTATCTCCCACTTTTATTTAGGGTCAACCAGGCAGACCACAGTGGGCTAACCTGACCCACAGCACAGTTATGACTTGCCTAAGGTTCATTTGCAATCGTAGTGCTTCTCCTGCTTAGGATGGTCTCCCTACGCACATACTTCCTGCTTATCTTTTAAAGCCCATCTTAAGTCCCTCTTCCTCCATGAATGTTCTTAAGATTGCTCTAGCCTTCCAATGATCTCCATATCCATCTAACATCTATAGCGTTTATTATACATATTATTCTGTTTCACTTTTCATGTACCACTTTTTATTGCTAACCACTACCTTTTCAAATTTGAAAGGATCCATCATTGCCCATTCTATCCTTCCTTGGATACTCAATAATATTATTATTAGCTTTTATAAATTATTTTGTTATTATGCATTATTTTATAAATTATTATTAGTTATTTATAAATATAGTGCTTTAGATATATTTTTTTAACTATTGCAAATATTTTAATAAGTGTTCTCTGCAAGGCATTTAAAACACCAGTTTGTGAGGATAAACTCCATTGGAGAGAGAGAAGACAGAACGCAGGTAGCCACGGAGCTGAGGAATTTTCTTGATTTGGGGTAGGATCTGAGAGTCTACTGTTTTCTGATCAGCCTTGCGCTGCTCTGTAATCTCGTATTTCTCTTTTTCTGTGTCAAAAATCTCTCCTTCTTGGTGTCTAGGTTTACAGAGCCTCTTCTTCTTGAAGTAAGCATCAGTAAGATGATTTGGAATTTTCATACCTGAAAGGTTAACTCGGGTAGAAGTGGCAATGACAAATTTCTGATGGGTCCTTCTCAGAGGAACACGGTTGATGGTCAGAGGTCCAGTCACCAGTAGCAAGCCACTAGCCAGTTGCTTTAGGAAAACCACGCACTTGCCCCTGTGGCAGCCAGTGAGCATGATCAGAACTGTACCGGGCTTGATGCTAGCTCGAAGTCTCCTCACATGCTGGCTGAAGGGCTTTTTGCCATGACTTAGCAGCTTTCTAGGCACATCCTCAGTAGGGTAATACCTAGGCATTTTGCAAATCTTTACCACTCGAGTTCCTCCATTCTTATCACCACCAATAGGCTTTGAGATAGTAGCAGGCACTTTGTCTTTTTTCTTCCTTTCAATCTGGGTTTTGGGGGCAGCATATTTCCGCTTGTACATGGCTCTCCGGGAATACATGGCAGACCTGGAGTATCTACCGATCCCTCGGGCCAGGACGGGGTTCCGACTGCAATACTTTCGAGACTTTTTGGCCTTTTCATCTACATCTTCCTTTTTTTTCTCTTTTTTTTCCCTTTTTGACCTTTTCCTTGGGTGGCTTTTGGTCTGCAATCTTGAGAGACGGGAAAGAGCTTTAGATATATTTTTAAAATATAAACATTAGCTTTTAAATCTAGGGTTAGGAAGAGTTGGACACAACTAAAACTACTGAATGACAACAACAAAAGGTATACAAAGCACTTTACAAATTTTTTTCTCATCTTATCCTCACAATAACCATAGAATGAAGGTGCTATTATTATCCTCATTTTAGAGATGAGTAAATTTAGGCAAACAGAGATTAAGTGGAGAAGAAGAAAGGAATATGTAATCTATATGGCATCTACTGTGTGCCAGACAATGTGCTAATGGCTTTCTTTTATTAAAATTGACTTGATCCTCATAACAACCCTATAAAATAGGAGCTATTATTATCTCTGTTTTACACTTTAGGAAACTGAGACAGAGAGAGGTTAAATGACTTGCTCAGGTTCACACTCTTATCTTCCCGATTGTAGGTCCAATCCACTGTGCCACATGGCTGCCTTAGCACCTAGCTCAGGATATCATCATAAGTAGCAAGGGTTCACACATTTATATAGCTCTTTAACCTCTAAAGAAGATGATGTCTGCAAGTGGTAATGGCTGTTTGTGGAACTATGCACCAACCCACTCTAAGCAGCTGATCCAGATTATTGAAAGATCTATTTAAGTGCTCTAGGAAGGGGGTTGGGGTTGGAGTGGGTCATCCAGGTGGGTGGAGAGTGGCCTGCGTGTGCTGAATGGAAATTCAGGAGAGATTGTAAAGCAGAATAAATTAGTCTGTGTATGGCAGGAAGAGAGAGGGGAAATAAACCAGTGAGTACTTGGAATGTGACAATTGCTTATCCCCCTTGGTATCTACCTTTCATCCAACTCTCACCTGTGACTCCAAGAAGCTGAAGGATGTTTAGTGGCCATTCCCTGGGGAGAAACCATTTTGTCAGACAGGTCAAAGGTAACCAACAGGCCTAAAACCTGTTAGTGAGCTAGGGGGTGTCTACCCCAAGTATCCCCCTGAGGAATGGGTGGATAAGAACAGTTTGTTCAAATGTCCAGGAAGGCAACTGAAGCAGGCACTGTGGAATGTTTAGAGTTTGGTCAAATATTAAAGACACCGAGGTCATCCACTGTATCTTGGACCATTACCACTTATCTTGACTTTTGTCCTGCTACTGGACTTTAATGACTCTAGAAGAGAGAGTGAGACTGTCAGCTTTGTGCAACTCTGACTCTCTTAAATCCAATTCACATGAAAGTTAAGACTATCACCCCGTGATGTCGTTGGTCCTCCTCAGAAATGAAGGATGAACAACAACAAACTCAGAATGTACATAATAGTCTAAGAACTAATAAGCTCCCTTTCCCACCTACACACATAAACAACATATGGCCCCTAAGGTCTACTTTGGTCCACTCTTCATCTTTATGGAATTTATTTTAGAAAAGAAATTCTGAGTTGAGTCATACCTATGCAGACATTGGATTCTCTGACTAACCTTATATTAACTTCCAGCCTCTTTGAAGGAAGCAAAATTCACTTTGATAGAAATTTTTGAGTAACAAAGAACAAATTTTGTTGTCTATGGATAGGCTTTGGGAGGGAAAGTTGAGGAAAGAGCTGACATTTCCTTGGGACATTCTTTAGCCTGAGTCCTACACTCTGATATGCTTCTGGAGTTGATATTATTTCCCTTCTCTGATGTAGATCAATCTTCTTTCTGTTCCTCAAAGTGACTTGGAAATATCATATTTGCTTTAATCTCTGGAAGCTAAATCTAATCCCCCCCCCCCCAATCTCTCCAACAAGGGGATTATTCTGACATCATTTGTTGCTTTTATACGAATTACTTAGGATGTGACCTGGTCTCTTGCTCACACATGGTGGCTTTGATTCATGGAGATTTACAGGCCCTGTTCACACACAGTTCTAATTATTTGGTTCAATAAAAAAAATGTTCTTATCTAGTTAAAGTATCCAAGCTAGAATGGGGTGGTTTCAATATAACCTTTATCAGAGCAACACATATAAAATCTAAGTCCCTTAAGAGCAGAGATTGTTTTTTTTTTGTTTTTTCCCTGTATCTACAATACAACTCATAGTACCTTGTACATAATTAGTGCTTAAAAATGCTTTTTTTAGGGGCGGCTAGGTGGCGCAGTGAGTAGAGCACCGGCCCTGGAGTCAGAAGGACCTGAGTTCGGAGCCGGCCTCAGGCACTTAACCCACACAAACAAAAACCTAGCCATGTGACCTTGGGCAAGTTACTTAACCCCAATTGCCCTAAAAGGGGCGGCTAGGTGGCGCAGTGAGTAAGAGCGCCGGCCTTGGAGTTGGGATGACCCGAGATCAAAATCGGCCTCAGAAAATGAGCACCCCCACATAAATAATGACTAGCCGTGTAACCTTGAGCAAGTTACTTAACCCCAATTGCTTAAAAAAAAAAAAGCTAAAAAAAATGCTTTTGTTAGATGGGATTGGAATCAGAATGGTGATGAGAAGCTATTAGATATATTGGGTTTCATATCCCTTATAAAAATCAGGTTCTGTTTAGAATGACAGTGCAAGAGGGACGGCACAGAGGTACACAGAACAAGCAGTGTGAGTGACAGTAGCATGGCTGCAAATGATGCAAACTTCCCTCAGCAAAGACCTGAGGTAGGTGGTTCAGGTGTTATGGCTCCCATTCTACAGATGAAGAAACTGAGGCTCAGAGAGATGACACACTTCATCCAAGATAATATATCTAATAAGTGGCAAAACCAAGACTTTCATCCAAAACTTTTTTTTTTGCTTTTTTTGGAGGGCACTTGGGGTTAAGTAACTTGCCCAAGGTTACACGGCTAGGTTTTTTGTTTGTGTGTGTTAAGTGTCTGAGGTCGGATCCGAACTCAGGTCCTTCTGACTCCAGGGCTGGTGCTCTACTGACTGTGCCACCTAGCTGCCCTATCCAGAACTTTTGACTCTAAATCCATTATTCTCCATCAATGCCTCATATGGTTTCTTGAATGGCTACTCAGTAATGCTTAATAAATAATGATTGGCTTGTTTTAAGATTAGAGTGTGGATTTAGGGTTGTACTGGACATCACAGACCATCAAGCTCATCTACTATTTTTACAGAAGAGGAACTGAGATTTAGGAAGGGTATGTGACTTGTCCAGGGTCACATAAGTAAGCATCAAAAGTAGGATTTGAACCCAGGTTTCCTGTCTACAGAAACAGAATGTTTTTTTTTTGTACCATAATGGATGCATTTCAGTAAGATTACTAGATCCTCTATACAGGACCAATAAGGGCTTTTCTGTCAGGTACCCCTAGAAAAGCAATCAAGGAAGGAAAGATGAAAATGAAATGGAAGGAACCCATAATTCTGGAACTCTTGTCATGTGAGTGGGATTACAGTTTCTCTGGCAAAAACATCCAACACCTAACATCTCTAACTCAAAGAATTTTCTTTTAAGATTATTTGACATTTAGGCTTCCTACTCTATTTAAATAAAAGGTAAGTCATTGATTTAATGAGTATTTATTAAATGCCTAATATGTGCTTGAAGGGGCAGCTGGGTGGCATAGTGGATAAAGCATTGAAACTGGAGTCAGCAAGACCTGAGTTCAAATTTGGCCTCAGATATTTACCAGATGCATGACCCTGGGCAAGTCACTTGAACTGGATTGCCTCAGTTTCCTCATCTGTAAAATGAGCTGGACAGTTCAGTATCTTTGCCAAGAAAACCCCCAAATGGGGTCACAAAGAGTTGAACACAACTGAAACAACCACAATTGTGCCTGAATGGCAAAAGACAGTCCCTGCCCTTGAGGAACTCATAGTCTAAGGAGGAGACAACATTCAAACAACACATTATGTACAAACAAGATATAGGCAGGATACATTGTTGTTAGCATTGGAGAGGGAAGCCATTGGCATTAAGAGACAGACAGAGAGACAGAGGCAGAGAGGAGACGCAGAGAGAAGAGAGACAGAGAGAGAGAGAGAGAGAGAGAGAGAGAGAGAGAGAGAGAGAGAGAGAGACTGAGAGATTGAGAGAGTGAGAGACAGACAGACAGAGACACAGAGAGAGACACAGAGAGAAGAGACACACAGTGGCGGGGAGGGGGGGGGGCAGACAGAGAGAAGATTTAGTGCAAGGAGGGAGAAACTGATACACAGTATGGATTCCATAGCACAGGAGGACATTGAACAAATAAACAACGGGTCACCCAACAACTGCTCAGAGAATATCAGCTCGTCCTCTGGCCTCCTTCAGCCACAGCTCTGCACAACTATGCACAAATACATCAGGGCTATCAGGAATGTTATAATGATACGCCATTGCCCATGCTTCTCATTTTAACCACTGTAATAAGCAAAACATACAGAGCACAGCGCTGGCCCTGCACACTATAATTTTCTCTGAGCAGAAATACTGCTAAAAGAAAGGAAAGAAAAATAGGGAGAGGGAGGACGACACAATAGTGTGTCCTGTTACTAAAAAAAGCAATTCCATCCTGCTTTTTTCCTTTCATTAAACTCTCCTTAAGTGCTTTTATCGAAAACTAAGCAGCCACAGTGCTGGGATGGGGCCAGGAAATGATTGGAAGTCCAGCAGATTTCTGGGATGATCATCGATGAGTACGTGTCCTTTTCCTGAAATCCAGAGGCTCCACAGATCTGTACCAGCAGTGCCTGGCTTCCTCACGTTGAAATGATTTTGCATTTGGGGGGGAAGTGGGTGGAAATTCCTCTCTGCAAACCTGGGCCGTCGCCAGGCTCTATTGGAAGATTGCAAAGCAAGAAATGAGAGGTAGCAAATTTTGCAATGAACTCTAATCTGAGGGGTTACAGCAGAAAAAGATAAAAATGAGATGATTCCCAGACCAGCAATTGTCCAAAAATAAAACATCATTCCCTGCCCTTATATATTCAGTCTTTTCCTTCGATGCCTCTTTATAAGTTTTAGAGCTTGCAGAGACTTTAAAGATTTGGTTTGTGTCCTTTGTTTTGTAACTGAGAAGAATGAGGCCCAGAGAGGAGACTGTATTTGACAAAAGAAATTTCATTGTTGTTCAGTTATTACAGACTCTTTATGACCCCATTTGGGATTTTCCTTGCAAAGGTACTGGAGTGGTTTGCGATTTCCTTCTCCAGCTCATTTTACAGATGAGAAAACTGAGGCAAATAGGTTGAAGTGACTTGCCCAGGGTCACTCAGGATTTCTGACTCCAGGCCTGGAACTTTATCCACTCTGCCATCCAGCTGCTCTGCAGATAACAAGAACCAAATAGAAGAATCAGCTTTCCAGTATAGCTCCAAATCCCTCGCCAATCATCTGTCTCAGTATATTGCTAGCAAGAAATTCGTGTGTCTTCCCTTCCCTTCCCCTCCCCTCCCCTCCCTTCCCTTCCCTTCCTCTTCCCTTCCCCCTCCCTTGGCTTCCCCTTCCCTTCCCTTCCCTTCCCTTCCCTTCCCTTCCCTTCCCTTCCCTTCCCTTCCCTTCCCCCTCCCTTCCCTTCCCTTCCCTTCTCTTTTCTTGGCCTTAAAGCTGGGGCTACTTCAGAAGCCAATTAGTCCAAGACTTTCATCTTATAGATGCTTCCCCTGAGGTGGGAAACAATTTACCCAAGGGCCACACAGCTACTTAATAGCAGAGTCAGGGCCTCTCAACCCCAATGAAGTCCTGGTTTTCCTGCATCACTTTACCTCTCATAAATTTATTCGCTTAGGCCAAAGACTATTCAGAAGCAGGCTGGCAAGTGGCCCCACAGCAACCTAGGAAACCATGTCTGCTGTTCTCTTTCTTGCCAAGCCCTTTTTGGCATGTCACAGTAGCCTAGAACCCAGGTCTTCAATTCTTTCCATTCCCATGGTGTCAAACTCAAATTGAAATTGATGCCTCCTGGCCTCATATTGACTTAGAAACCACAAATAAATATTATCTGTAATGTATTCTATTTTTAGGGGCTGCTTAGTGGATAGAGCAGTGGGCTTAGAATCAGGAAGACTCATCTTTATGAGTTCAAATCCAGCCTCAGACACTTACAAATTGGGTGACACAGGACAAGTCACGTAATTCTGTTTGCCTCAGTTTCCTCATCTATAAAATAAGCTGGAGGAGGAAATGATAAATCTCTCCAGTATATTGGCTGGGAAAACCCCAAATGGAGTCATGAAGTATCAAACATGACTGAACAACAATAGCAATATTCTATAAAGAAGGTTAGAGCTGAAAAGGGCAGGAAATTTGCACACATCTAAAGAAATAGAACTATATAAACTATAAAGAATGTAAGATATTGCCTCAGTCATAGATGAGAATTTTGACACTTAAAAGGAAGAGGGAAAAAACTTTGGTTTAATAAAAGTTTCTAAAATATGTGTTTAAAGAAATAGTTTTTAGATGAGATGTTAGTAGTTAGGAAGAAAACAATGAACTGTGGCACAATATATGGGCTTAAGTCACCTGGTAAAAGATGTAGGATGATGCTTTTTTGCATGGAGACAGTTTAATGATGAAAAGGAGATAGAGAAAAAACAAGAACACAAAATGATTCCTGATTGGGACAGATTTCAACTCTACTGGACCAGAATTTCAGTTCCAGACACCCTCTGGAGAGGTAAAGCTTCTGAGAAGGGTATACTTGAAGAAAGCATCCTCTTCCTCAGAAATTAGCCCCCAATTCAAGTTCTTTATGAGGTACCCCAAAAGTTTGGAAATGTCCTTCTTTCTGGAAACATCTGTCTCTAAGGACTGCTGTTTGGTGACCTCAGGGAAAGAAACACAGATTAGAAGAGGCACACGTTGTCACTGCCATATGTATAATCAACTTAGTTGCTGCCAGGGAAGGAGGAAAGGGGAAATCGACCCTTCCAGCTAGGCAGCTATATGCTGGAGTGCTGGGCCTGGATTCAGGAAGACCTGAGTTCAAATCCAGCTTCACCCACTCACTCTACATTAGTCTGATTCAGATTCCTCAACTATAAAATGAGGATAATAATAGCATTTACCTCCCATGGTTGTTGTGAGGATAGAATAAGATATTGGTAAAGTACTTAGCACAATGCCTGGCACATAGAAGATGCTATATAAATGCAAGCTATCATCATCATCATCAGTAGTAATAGTAAGAGGAGGAGTAGAAATAATAATAGTAGTAATAGGAGTAGGAGTAGGATTAATAGTAGTAGTAGTAGTAGTAGTACCAGTAAGTAAGTAAGGTGCTTAACATAATGCCTGGCAAATAGTAGGTGCTTAATATATGCTTTTTTTCTTCTTAGCTTAGTTGCCAATCCTCTCTGGTACAGCATTGCCTCTCCTTCTCCCTCCCTCCCCACATTATAGAGACCAAGTAGGAGCCTCATGCGTGGTCATGTCCTTTGGCAAGGAATCAAAGTAATGGTATCTCCTCCCATGAGAGATAAATAACCCATGCTTTGTTTCACGTTAGGTACTCTAATACATACAGACAAAGAAACTCAATATGTACCTATTGATTTATTTAACTCAATCTATAGTAAGGTGGTACAATGGATAGAGTGCTGGGCCTTCACTGAAGAGCTGAATTCAAATCTGGACACATACACTTACTAGCTGTGTGACTCTGGACAAGTCACTTAATTTATTTTAATTTAAATAGTTTAATAATTTAAAATAATTTAATTTAAACAGTTTCTTCAACTCTAAAATGTGAGTAATTTAATAATAGTAATTATTATTATTATATTATTAGTAGTAATTTATTAGTAATTATTAGTAATATATTATTAGTAATTTAATAATAGTGTAATATCACTCACCTCCCAGGATTATTGTATGAATGAAGTTAACTAATGTTTGTATAGTACTTAACACAATGCCTAGAAAATAGTAGGTGATTAATAAGTGTTTGCTCCCTTTCCCCTTGATCCTTACCATCTATTTCAAACACTCCGTATGTGGTCTAATAACCTGTATAAGGGGATGTATGTTTCCAAGAATGAGCAAGGATGGTTTTCTGTCAGCCCTGGACATCTTGTATAGTGACCTGGCATTATGGAAATTCTGGTTTATTTCGAGTATTGATTTAGCTCTGACCCTGGGCCAGACTCATAGCCTGAAGGTAGGCTTTGGTTTCTAAGATTTTATTCTCCTCATTCTCAGAATCAACCAAGATGCCTTTCCATGGAAAGTACCCACATGGATTATGGTGAATCAAAATGACTGGTATCAGACCCTCAGGAAGCCAAGATAACCAAGTTTCTTATAGGTCAGTTGATAATTGACATTTCCCAGCAGAGGACAACGATAATGTTCATGAACTAAAAAGGAAGTGATGGTCATTATTCCAAAAAGAGATCCATATGAAATGTTTTGATTGTTGTTTTTGGCTCAAAAAAATTTTAATGGAATAAAACCTCCATAGTGTTAGTTACAAGATTTATTTTTGCTTGTGAGCTAATAAAACTTGGTAACAGAAAGGAAAGAATTTTCTTTCCTCATCCTTGTCCCTTCAAAAATCATCCTTCTCTATCCCCAACTTTCTCCAGCTCCATACCTATTCCCCTATAACCCTCTCACACCCCACTACCCACACTTTTTAGGAAATAAGGTAGAATTTGTTTTAGGGAAGAACTCGAATCTAGAAAATTTCTTGACTTAAATAGCTTACTAATTTATTTGATTTGATAGAAAAAGAATGGAGTGATTACCATTAAAATAATTTCTACTAAATTTCTGATTAGAGATACAGGATTAAAAGACAAAGAACACTGGACTTGGAATAAGGAGACCTTGGGTTCAAATTCAACCTTTATATGACCTTGGGCAAGTCACTTTATTTCTCTGGGACTCAATGTCCCCATCTATAAAATGAAAGGTCTGGCCTAGGTGGCTTTTCAGGTCCTTTCTAACTCTAGAGCTATGATCCTGATATACTAGATTAAGCTAGAGTAAAGAACATTTTTTTCATCTTGGAGGCAGCTAGATGGCTCAGTAGATAGAATTTTGGGCCTGAAGTCAGGAAGCTCTGAGTTCAAATATGACTTTAGACACTCAGCAGCTATGTGACCCTGAGCAAGTCACTTAGCCTCTGTTTGCCTTAATCCACTGGAGAAAGAAATGACAAACCACTCCAGTATCCTTGCCAGGAAATCCCCATACAGGGTCATGAAGAGTCAGACATGACTGAAACAACCATAACAACAATGAACTGTGAAAGTCTTAGCTACTGTGATCAATATGGTGAACCAGGACGATTTTAAAAGACTCATGAAAAAAATGCTATCCACCTCCATAGAGAGAAACTATTTTTTTTTTTGGAGAGGGGGAGGCAGGGCAATTGGGCTTAAGTGACTTGCCCAAGGTCACATGGCTAATAAATGTTAAGTGTCTGAGGCTGGATTTGAACTCAGGTCCTCCTGATTCCAAGTTCGGTGCTCTATTCACTGCACCACCTTGCTGCCCTGAGAGAAGATATTTGAAGGAGATTAAAGGTATCAGTATCCCAGAGTTATCTGCTGTTGAACCTTTTAGCCAACCTAGAGGCTTAAAGAGTGGAGACATTCCCTTAAAACGTGCCCTCCAAGTGTCTGAAATTGTTCTTAATAATAACTAGGAGTTTCTGGGAAACTTGAAAATGAAAAGAAGAGGGCATCTAGCTACTTGTGCTTCCCAGGTGAAGCCTCTGAACCTTCCTTCCCACATCATTGCAAACCTGAGACTGAAGAGGACCAGCCCCCCACCCCCACCCCACCCCCAATCTAAACTAACTCATAAATGGCAGAGTAAGGAGCCTGGCTGGGCTCTACTCCTTCTCCCTAATGAACTTGTGTGTGATGATGGGTCAGTTGGAGGGAGTGGCTGTGGGGAGAGGCAGAGAGGGTGGATCCTTCCTCCCTCCCCTTTCTCTGTACACAGGCACATGCTAATAGTCACCCACCAGGGACCACCTACATGTTTATGTGAGCTGGAACGGGGCCGTAAGGGCAGGGCCCGGGCTGAGAAGCTACACATGTGTTTTGTTTTAGACTGGGGTAACTAAATCCCATTAGTGCCATGCCTGTATTGTTTCAGTCTCTCTTCATTCCAGGGATTCTGCAAAGTGGCTCTAACCCTAATGTGCTCTATTTTTGTCACCAATGTAGAAATAGAACATAGAATGGCAGTACTGGAAGGCAGCTCAAAGATCAAACCCCTCATTTTATAAATGAGGAAACTGAGGTCTATAGAGGGAAAGTGGTTTGTCCAGGGTCATGATTACTGGCAGAGTCTAGACCAGACCCTGGAATGGCCACACGGTACAGTGGAAAGCACATTGGGTTGGAAGGCAGAGGATTCTGTATTGAATTCTGGCCAGGATGCTTAACACCTCTCCTTTAAGACAGCTCAAACATGACCTTCTGTAGGAGGTTTTTTCCCATCCCTTTAGCTACTAGTCCCTTACCCTCTGAGATTACTTCCCATGTACTCTCTACATATCTTGTATGGACCTTGTTATTTACATGTTGTCTCCCCTGTTAGAATGTGTTGATTAAGGACAAGGACAATGTTGGCTCCTTCTTCTATATCCCCAACACTTAGCCCAGTGTCTGACACATAGTAAGCACAATAAATCTTTCTTGCCTAACTGCTTTCATTTTTCTGAGCCTCATTTTCCTCCTCCACCAAATGAGAGGTGTTGGACTAAATGATTTTTAAAGTTCTTTCTAATCCAGAAGAACCTAAATCATCTAGGCCAAGTCACTTCCCCTTGACTGGAGCAAATCAATACACAGATAAGCATTTGTCCTAGACTTAAATATCTCTGGGGACATGAGAATAAACTTTTTTCTATAGTCACTTTCAGGGTCTCACAGACCACTTCAAGTCTTCCTTCCTTTCTTTGACCTCCCTCCTTTGAGCTCCCTCCCTTCCTCTCTGCTTCCTTTGTCCCTTCCTCTCTCCATTTATTTCCTTCCTTCTCTCTCTCTTCTTTCCCTTGCTTCCCTCTTCCCTTTCTTCCTTCCTCTATCCTCTCCCTTTTCATTTCCTCTTTCCTCTCTCCTCTCCTCCCCTTTCCTCTCTCCTCTACTCCCCTTTCCTCTCTCCTCTCCTCCCCTTTCCTTTCCTTTCCTTTCCTTTCCTTTCCTTTCCTTTCCTTTCCTTTCCTTTCCTTTCCTTTCCTTTCCTTTCTTCTTTTGTTCCTTCCCTCTTTTCCTCCTTCCCTCCCTCCCTCCCTCCTTTCCTTCCTTCCTTCCTTTTGCTGGAGGGATCAAAGAACTTTGAGCTGGGGGGACCTTAAAAATCTAACACAAAAGTGTTAAACTCCTGCCACAAAGCCACATAGGTCAGCAAAATTCCCAAGTATACCTAACAAGATTAAAATGTAATTGGGGGCAGCTAGGTGGCAAAGTGGCTAGAGCACTGGCCCTGGAGTCAGGAGGACCAAAGTTCAAATTAGGCCTCAGACACTTAACACTTACTAGCTCTGTGACCCTGGGCAAGTCACTTAATTATCTTGCCAAAAAAGTCGTTGAGAAGTATTTAACAAGATAAATAAAGACACAACATAAATCATGTTAATTTATGATTTTCTAAGTCACTATGTAGCCAGCAGAGATCAGTTTCTATTTCTCTTTGAGGATGACACCACTAGTTTAGACACCTTTATCCTAGGATTCCATGAAAAATGGTGAGGAAGAACAATCTAGAATAAATGATGAATAAATAATGTATACAGTGTCTGGCAGACAGTAGGTACTTACAAATATTTGTTGATTGATTGATGATCTAGCCTAGCCTCTACTTGTATATGCCAGGGAAAGAGAACTCCCTTAATAAACAGTAATCATTTCCATTTTTGCAGTTCTCATCAGATAATTTTTTCTTCTATTGATCTGAAAACTGATTCATCCTAATCCTGCCTTCTGATGTCATACAAAGTAAGGCTAAACCTTCTTCACTTCAGTCCTTCAAAACCAAAAGACATCTATAAGGCCTACCTACTCTTCTCAAATCTGTAATTCAGGCTAAATATTTCCATTTTCTTTCCTCATATAATATCATTATTCATGACATAGTTGGTCTGCTACTGAACCATTCCTGTCACCTGCTCCTCCTACTAAACAGGTTAGGTTTGTCAATGCCCATTTAAAAATGTGTCATCCAGAGAAGGTTATAATGCACAGTCCAGGGATCTCTTATTCATTTTAAATGCTATATTTTTATCAATGCAGCTTATAATGAAAGTAACTTAGTTGACAACCACATCAGAGTGTTGACTCATATCAAGATTGTGGTCCATTAAAGCCTCCAGATCCTTTCCCTTATAGTTCAGTTGAATTTCCCCTACTTGACACTTGTATAGTTGACCTTTTTTAAAAATTTAAGTATTGATTTTTACATTTGTCTTTGTTATATTTTATCTTACTGATGTCAAAAATCTATCTATCTTATCCACTTGGTGGCTCTCCATTTGTGAATTATTCACATCATGGATGCCTGTGATGACTTGCTAAAATCCAGGTACATGACTTGTACATGTCAACAGCATTTCTCTAATCTAACAGTTTTGCAACCTTATTTTTAAAAAGTATACTTTATTTATTTTAACTTTAGTTTTTTAAAAAAATTGATTTCTAAATTCTTTCCCTCTAACCCCTTCCTCATTCATTGAGAAGGCAAGCAATATAATATCAATTATATATGAGAAGCCATGCAAAATATATGTCCCTATTGGTCTTGTTGCAAAAAGAAAAAAGGAAAAAGCAAGAAAAACAAAGAAAGTGAAAAAGGTATGCTTTAGTTTGAACTCAGAGTTCATCAGTTCTCTCTCCTCTGGATGTCCTCTGTGAGTCCTTTGGAGTCTTGGATCATTGTATTGTAGAGTAGAGAAATCTGTCATGGTTGATCATCATTATAACATTTTTTAAAGGAAGGAAGTAGAGGGAAGAAAGGAAAAACAAGAAAGAGAGACAGAGAGAGGTGAGGTTAGTTTGGCATTATTTGTTCTTAGTTAACCCATGCTGGCTTGTAGTGATCAGTTTCCCTTTCTAGGGTCTCACAGATTAGTTTCAGAATTTTGGTGGATTGAAATTGAGGGGATGGGCATCAATTGGGGAATGGCTGAACAAGTTTTGGTATATGAATGTAATGGGATACTATTGTTCCATAAGAAATGATGAGTAGGTGGATTTCAGAAAAACCTGGAAAGACTTACATGAACTGATGCTGAATGAAGTGAACAAAACCAGGAGAACATTGAATACAGTAACAGCAACATTGTGTGATTGGTTCTAATTCTTCTTTACAACATGACTAATGTGGAAATATGTTTAATATGATTGTGTATGTATGGCCTATATTAGATTGCATACTGTCTTGGGAAAGGGGAAGTGAAGGGAGGGGGAGAAAAATTAGAACTCAAAATCTTATAGAGGTGAACACTGAAAACTAAAAACAAATAAATAAATACAATTAAAAAAAAGAATTTTGTTGAATTAACATCAGGTGTAACAGTAAGATAGTCAATGGAATCTTCCTTTTCCCCTTATGAAAACAGGGATACAATTTTTTTTCTTGTCTTCTGGAAACTCTCCTACTGTCCATAATTGCTTAAAGATTTCTAAGAGAAGTTCAATAAGCACATCTGTAAACTCGTCTAGCACTGTAGCAAAGTTCTGCTTCATACCTATCAGAACTCTAATGTTCTCCCCAAGCTCCAGTCTGGTCAACTGGTCATGCAATATGTTTTTCCCCATAGCAGATTGCCAAGGAATTGTGCTGTGGCCACATTAAGGGTGAGTGCCTAGATCAGGGCTGGGGAATCTGTGGCCTAGATGTAGGGACTGTGAATGTGGTAGTACTGGGGGGGAGATATCTCTCTGCCCATAGAAGCCTGTTTCTGGTATTTCCATTTTAGCCTAGTGAGACCAAGCAAGCAAGGCTTTCCAGGGGTAATTACAGCCCAGTTCACTTGTATGTGCTCGACAATGGTGTTGATATAATCCCCATAGAGGAGGCAGAGCATGTGTGAGGAGTTCCCACCAGAAATCTAAACAACGCCCTTGCATTGCTGACAGTTTAATAATGTGACAAAGTTCAGCCCGTTGAATGTCAGGGACAGGAATGCAGCTGGGGCTGGTCTGACCCAAAGCTTTAAAAATATCCCCCGACTCAGACCCAGCATTTGACAAATAACCTTTTCTTAGCCTGTTTGAATGCATCAGACATAACCAAGTGCCATGTAGGGGCCGCATGCCACTGTTAAAATGTTAAATGGAGTGGCAAGACCCATCAAAGTCTCTTGGGGCTGACATTTATCTTTATTATTATTAATAATAATAATGCATATATTGCTTTTGGGGGTGCATTCCACAGTATTTTTGCAGTACTAAATCATACAGCCATACATCAGCGAGCCTGATAAATCACACAGTAAATCCAAATGCAAGGCAGCTGTCAAGCCAGTCCCAAGAAAGAGGAGGAAGAGGAAGAAGAGGAGGAGGAGGAGGAGGAGGAGGAGGAGGCAGAGTTAGTTTAATTGCCCTGATGTGGGGGAACTGAGCAGCCTGGCCCAGAAAATAGGAATAATGCCCACCTCACCCAGGACATTTCCAGAGCTAGATGGGAACTGCTGGCTTCAGCATGAATTTTACAAGAGGGAATGGGGGGTGTGGGAAGGGGGAGAGGAGGAGATTTCAACAAACATCTAAACTCTTGGGGTTTCTATTTTGTCTTGCTTTTTTCTTTTGTTTTGTTTTGGGGTTTTTTTCCTTCCAAACCAGACCAGACAATGAGTTCCATATTAAATAGACTCAATAAGGAGAAAACAAGTACTCTTCTTTCCCCCTCTTATTTCTATCCCTCACTCTTCCTGCCTGCTACATCCTCTCTTTTCCCCATCTCTTACCTCTCCCCCACTATCCCCTGCAATTTTTTAAAAAATCCTCCAAAGCTGAGGTAACAACAGACTTTGAGATGGAGGCAGTTCTATAGGCCAAAAGGTTACATATGGAGCCAGCAAATCATAGCCCCATGAAGGATATTACTGAGTTAAAGTTATGTATGGTAAAGCCTGAATCTTAGCGGCATTCATAAAGGGAAAGGTAACTAAATGAAAAGGTTTAACAGACAGCTCGTGGACCAGCTTTCCCCCCGCTACCCCTTCCCTTCCTCTCTCTGGCTATCGAAGTTTTTTGTTGGTCTTTGGTTTTTTCCCCCTTCCCCAGATTCTCCCCTTAAGCTGACAGGAGGTGAAAGACACAACCCTGTTTACCAAAGAAGGGACATTCCAGATGGATTTTAAGTTCATAGAATGTCTGAGGTTCTATGTGTGTGCTTGTTTATTCTTTCTCAGATGTTTTGGGGGTTACCAGAAAAACCAGGCCTATTCCATGCCCCTCTTAATTTATAAAACCTTGTGTAATTTCAGGAAAATTTAATCCATATGTTTCTGATTCATTTACACTTAATCATTGAAATCTTCTTTTGGAAAGGGTGTGTTTTCTGTCCCATAAGTCTTTGCTGCCATTTGTTATGAGCCCTATAAAGACCTCCCATCCCAGCCTGCCCACTTATAAAGCACAGGAGGTTGTGCTTGGCCAAAGACAAAAACCAACCTGACCACTGAAGGTTTGGGTTTGGTTTGAAATATCGAACTCATGAACTCTGAGTGGGTTCTGGAAATGGGATTGAATTCTCCCTGGCCTCATTGTTTACACACTAAGAGTAGGAGAGCCTTCCATAAAAAACGCTACAACAAGTCGACATGCAGCCCAACCCTGAAAGCCCAATGCTATCTGCCAGCAAACGTTTGAAAACAGAGAGAAGCTATTGACTGGTTTTCCTTAGTCTCTGGTTTGTAGACTTGTAATTTGAAGGTGAAGCTCCCCTTCGGGGCCTCTTTAGGAAAATACCCTTCTGTACTGGGAAGAATGTCTTAAGAAGTCACCAGACCAAAGGGGGATATCCCCATACACTTTAGCTTTCAAATGTCATGGGCATCATTGCAGAAAGGTCAGATAGCTCCCCCCACTCCTCCATTCACAATAGAACACACCCTGAATGAAAGCCACAGTACCACTGCTTTCATCCAAAATAAACATGTCATTACCAATTTCTGATTAATTGATGCCATTTGGGTCCCCAGAGCTGCTGGGTTCAGTTGAAGCCTGACTTTTAGCAATGAATGACTACCACTTACAAACCTCAAGGCACATGTAACTTTTGGCACTTGATAGAACTCTCCTTGGATTTTCTCCCCTAACCCTCCATCTATGAAGCTTCTCCTCACTTCCTTTTTCTATTGACCTTATCCTCTCCATGGTACTCTGTGGCACTGGACTTCTAACATGCTATCTCACTTGGCAAATGGGAAATAAGTCTCCAGAGAACTAAAGTTTTCTCTGGTTCTCCAAATGGTGATCACTTTGCATCACAATGGGATCACCTTTTATTTAATTTCTTAGCTTCATTTTCACTTGCCCTTCCTTCCTTCATCTCCTTGGCAAAGTTATAAACAGATTTTTTTTTTTAACTTGGAGCAAAAACATTTGGTAGGTTAGGGCAGCAGCATCAATAGTATAGAATACCTCCCAACAGTCATGCAAGAAGAAGAGGTACCTGTCCCCTTCCCCTTTTCACCATGGGGACTGAAGGTAAGTAACAGTAGGGTCTTGGGAGAGTTCTAGGACAGCATGAGTGCTTCCACCTTCTTAGATCCTAGTTCTCAGATCCCTGATTCTTGACACCATAACCCATAGTCTGGGAGTCAGCAGGGTCATAGGCCTCTGCCCTGTAGTCTATAGTCATAAGCTAAAGCACACTCACTATGAGAGAGAGACTTGCCTAAGCCTTGGTGTTGGGTGATGGCTGTAGCTGCCCCGCCCCTGAACAAGTGTGTCCCCATCCTTGTCAGGCTAAGTCGCACCTGCCTGGACCCCTTTCATCAGAGCTGCTTCAGATGGTAATTTAAACCTTTTAAAGCCACCTGCCCAACATACACTCAGGAGATTTCCTTTTATCACAAGCTTATTGGGAGTATCTGGGGCACCTAATTATGGGGCAGGGGAGCAGGGTGGGATGATCTGTGTTCTTTGAGGATTAGCCAGCCTCCTTACCACCAAATCCATGATCACCTGAAAGGAAATCCGAGTGCGGAGCCCAGCAAATTTACTGCTCCAGATGCCTAAAGGCAAGCACCTTTGAAACTTGGTCTTCTCTCTCCTTAGTCACAGGGGAGTTCAAAGACATTTGATTTGGGGCTGGATGGAGTTCGAGAGATTGCCTCCTCATACAGAGCAGGGAGAACAAAAGGAAAAGAAGGCCTTCACAATTAGAAAGGTTTCTCCCAATGCCTGTGTCCATAGCTAGAGAAAAGAAGTAAAGGGCATTTAACTGGTACATGAATTTCAGTCTGGTTGGCCTCACTGGAGAAAATGGACACATGACCTGACTCAGCTTTTCAGGACTCCTCTCCAAAAACCTCCTTTATCCAGACATATTTTATCTTCATCAGAGGCACCAGTGCGCTTAACTTTTTTTGCCAGAGTTTAAAGGGACACCAGGGACAGAACCAGATAGCTCAGGACAGCATAGGCGAGTCATAGGGTGTCAATTCTAATGTGCCAGATCACCTTTCTTCATAGGTTTGCTATATAGAGATACAGATTTGGCTTCAGAATATGTGGCATCAGGCTAGGGACAAGGAATTTGTCTAAAAGGAAGAATTTTGTTTCTATTTTGTCTGTCATTCAAGGCTGGCTTTCTATTACCTGGTGCCAACCTACTTCTTCAGCTTTATTGCAGCCTATGTGCCACATACTCTATATTCCAATCAAATTGGGCTTCTCTCTCTCTCTTTCTCTCTCTCTCTCTCTCTCTCTCTCTCTCTCTCTCTCTCTCTCTCTCACACACACACACACACACACACATACACACAGAACTCTATTGTCCTAGAGTCTTTGCTCACTTTTGTTGTTGCTATTGAATTATTTCAGTCATGTCCCACTCTTGGTGACTGCATTTGGGGTTCTCTTGGCAAAGATACTGGAGACGTTTGCCATTTTCTTCTCCAATTCATTTTACAGATAAGGAAACTGAGGCAAACAGGGTTAAGTGACTTGGCCAGGGTCACACAGCTAGTAAGTGTCTGAGGCCAGATCTGAACTCACAAAGATGAGTCTTTTTGACTCCAGGCCCAGCATTCTAATCACTGCACCACCTAGCTACTTAATACCTGAAATACACTGGGTGTCCCACCTCCACCCCTCTCCTGTTGAACTGCTACTCATTCTTGCTGTTAACAACTTAGACAGGATAGGTGCATGCTATTAACTGTGCAGATAGCATAAACCCGGGGTGACTGCTCAACATATTACATAGAAGAGTTGGCTAACATACTAGATAGAAAGGTCAAGATCCAAAAGGATCTCAGCAGACAACAACATTAGGTTGCATTTAATAAGATGAAATTCAATAGGGATAAATGTAAAGTGTAGCACGTGGACTCAGAAAACACTTCCACAAGTGTGGGGTGGGGAGGCTTAGTCAGCACTTTGAAAGTGATCCTGTGGGCTTAGTGGACTACAAGCTCCGGAGGAGTAAGTAGCCATGTTGTTGTTGTTATTCATCCTTCGTTTTTGAAGAGGATTACAACTTACTTTTTGTCCTGTGCAGTTGTGAATGTAGTAAGCCAAGAAAGCCATGGCGGTCTTGGGTTCCATTAAAAGAGGCTTAGCTTCCAGGAATAAGGTGGTTGTAATTACTTTGTACTCTCCCCCAGTTAGACCATGACTAGAAGACTGTTACTTAGTCCTGGGTGACAAAGTCTAATAGTAAGGCTATTGATAAGGGGGAAAGCATGGAGAAGAGGTTAGCTAGCATGGTGAAGGGCTTCCTGCTGGAGAAGCTGAAGGCATTGGGCAAGTTAGTCCTGGAGAAGAAAAGATTCTCTAGGGATTGATAACTGTTTTTAAATACTTGAAGGACTGTCATATGGAAAAGTGATTAATTAGGCTTTTTCTGTTCAACCTCAGAAAGTAGATTTAGTAACAGTGAGTGGAAGGTAAATTCAATGATGTCAGCAAAGTCTAACCATTAGAGGTATACAAAAGTGGAGTGGGCTGCCTCTGAAGGTGGAGATGTCCACCTGTAAAATATGGGAGAGTAGGGATTCCTTTTCATGATTCAGTCATTCTGTAAAGCCTAATGTCGATGACACTAAAACCAGCAAACCTTCCTGTGTTAGTTATCACCTTTTACAGAGATCTGGGCCTGGAGTCAAGAAGATGTGAGTTCAAATCCACCCTCAGACACATTAATTGTGTGACTTTGGGCTAGTCACTTAACCTTTGTTTGCTTCAGTTTCCTTAACTATGAAGATAATAATATATCCTAACTCCCAGGGTTTTTAGGAGGATTAAATGTGATATTTGTAAAGCGCTTACCAAGTTGCCTGGAACATAGTAGGTACTCAATAAATCCTTATTTCCTTCCTTTTTCCCTCCCTTCCTTTCTTCCCTCCCTCCATTTCCTTCTCCCCCCTTCCTGTATCCTTCCTTCCTCCCTTTCCTCTTTCCTCCCCTGCTTCCCTCCTTGCTTCCTTTTTCCTCTCCTCCTTATTCCTTCCTTCCTTTTCCTCCCTCTTTCCCTTCCTTTTCCTTCCTCCTTCCCTCCCTCCCTTCTCTCCTTCCCTCCTTCCCTTCTTCCCTCCCTCCCTTCCTTCCTTTTTATTCCTCCCCTCCTTTCAGACCTCACATATTACTCTGTTGTGCCAGGAGAACATTACAAGGAGAGCATCCAGGTCTTTTCTAGCCCTGTATCCTATGAGCATAGAAACTTTTAAAATGAAATGTTATTTCTTATTTGCATCCCCTTGTATGCTATTATCTTGTAATATTTTCTGTTTCTAATTACCTGTGTGTATGTGTTATATCCTCTCACTAGAATAGAAGGAAGATGGGAGGAGCAACAAGAAGGCCTATGTAGCTGGCTCAGAGAATGCTTGGAGGGGAATTAAGTGGAAAAAGAGTGGAAAGGCAGGAGGAGACCAAATAGAAAAGAGCCATAAATGCCCAACAGAAGGGTCTCTAATGCCAGCTGTAATAGGGAGCCACTGTAGCTCACTGAGCGCTAGGGTGACATATATTTTGGGGTATATCAGACCTACACGTTAGGAAAATCACTTTGGTGGCTGAGTGGGGGATGAATTGGAACAGGGAGAGGCTTGAAGCAGGGAATCCGGGAGGAGATAATTGAAATAATTCTGGCTGAGAGGCAATGAGGGTCTGCACCAATATGGTGACTTTGTGAGTGGAGAGAAGGAGAGAATGAGGGATGTCTATAAGAGACCAAATTATCCTGCCTCTCTGGACCTCAGCTGACTCCTCTGTCAAACGAATGGGAGAGACCAGTTGATCTCTGACATTTACTGATCCTTCTAGCTTTGTGAGACTAAGCACCCTTTCCTTCCACTCAATAAACTCCACTGGCTCCCATTATTTCCAGGATCAAATGTAAAGTCCTTTGGCATTAAAAGCTCTTTATAACCTGGGCCTTTCCTAACTTTCCTGTATATAGTCTTGCATTCTACTCCACTTTATATACTCTATGATCTATTTATACTTACTTGCTGTTCTTTGATTATTCCATCTTGGGTCTTCTTGATTTTTTTGGAGGGGAGAAGGCAGGGCAATTGGGGTTAAGTGACTTGCCCAAGATCATATGGCTAGTTTATGTGTTAAGTGTCTGAGGCTGGATTTGAACTCAGGTCCTCCTGACTCCAGGGCAGGTGTTCTACTCACTTCACCACCTAGCCGCCCCCTTCTTGATTTTTCAATGGCAGTTTCCCATACCTGAAAGGCTCTCAATCCTCATTTCCACCTTCCTGGCTTCCTTCAAGTGTCAGCTCAAACAACATCTTCTCTATAAAGCCTGCCCTGGTCTCCCCATCTGCTAATGCCATGCATCCTAAAAATATTACTAAACTATGCATAACTTTTGACCCAGCAATACTGCTACTAGGCTTCTAACTCTAAAGAGCTCAAAGACAGAGGAGAAGCACTCACATGTGCAAAGATATTTATGGCAGCTTTTTGTTAGAGAATAGTAGAGAACTATATTTTGTTATAGTACATTAAATGGGAAATGGCTGAACAAATTATGGTATATGAATATAATGAAATCTTATTGCACTATAAGAAATGACAAAAGGGGTAGTTTCAAAGAATCTGGAAAAACTTGTATGAAATGATGTAGAGTGAAGTGAGCAGAAGCAAGAGAACAATTAACATAATTACATTGTTAAAACAAAGCTTTGAAAGATTTGAAAATTCTGATCAATGCAATTTATTGTTCAGACACTTCAGTAGAGTCTGACTTTTCAGGACCCCATTTGTGATTTTCTTGGCAGAGGTACTGGAGTGGTTTGTCATTTCCTTCTCCAGTTCATTTTATAGACGAGGAACTTAGGCAAACAGGGTGAAGTGACTTGCCCAGCACAGCTAGGAAGTGTCTGAGGATGGATTTCAACTTGTGAAGATGAGTCTTCCTGACTGCAGGCCCACTCTATCTGCCAGGCCACCTAGATGCCCAGATCAATGCAATAACCAACCATAATTCCAGGGAACCATAGATGATGCATTGCTGCGTACCACCTGAGAGAGCTTATGGGCTTATGAAGAATGAAATGTATATTTTGAGACAAAGTCAATGTAAGAATTTGATTTGTTCGATTATGCAGATTTATTATAAGGGGCTTTTCTCTCTCTCTTTTTCTCAGTGGGGGCGGATGGGAGGAAGAGCAAATAACGCGTATTAGTTGAAAAAATAAAAATTGGGGTGGCTAGGTGGCACAGTGAATACAGCACCGGATCTGGAGTCAGGAGGACCTGAGTTCAAATCCAGCCTCAGTCACTTAACACTTAACTAGCTGTGTGACCTTGGGTAAGTTACTTAACTCCAATTGCCCTTCCAAACAAAAAGAATTAAAAAAAATTTAAAATCAAATCGTTAAAAATGCAGACAATAGGGTCTGATAGTTAACTTTCATCTTTCAGCAAATCTGAGGCACTGAGAAAGGACTACCATTCCTGAGAAAATTAACAACTAACTGCTTTTAGACAAGAATTTGGAGGAGACTTGGATAGATAACTGTCTTATTTGAGAGACTTTAACAATCATTCTGTGGAGAAGACATTCTAAGGAGAATTTCTGTGGGGAACTGAGTAAGTTTAATTATCTTTCAATCCTGATCAAAACTTAACTTGTTGAATTAAACCTTACTCTCTGAAGAAAAGCAGTTAAGTGACATTTCTGAGGTAGAACCAAGTAAAATGTTATTTTGAGAGAAAAAGAGCTCACTATTTTTTAGGAGAACTGATTCATTGGACTGCAGCTCCATTATTTTAGAGAAGCTGACAGACAAAAGGAGTGAAATGAATTCCAATAAAGAACTTTGTCTTTCCCTTGCTTTTCTAGAGCATAGAGGTGATACTGGCAAGTGACCTTTCTCACAGTCAATGTTACTTAAATGTTTGCCTATGTTTCTCTATATAAGGCCAGGAATATGATATTTGTCTAAGTTCAGGTTTTGAGACTGAGAAGAGATTTAATTGATGGGAAAAGAATTTTTTGGGTTGTTTTTTTGTTTTTTTTTTTTGGTATTACAAGAGTGAGATCTGAGAGAATGATACTGTTTTTGCATTTTAAATCATTTATAAGATGATTTCAGGTTCTACCTACTGCATTGCCTTTGAATTAAGTGCCAGAATTACTATCATAACAAATCAATAGTAGACCAAAGGGGGGTATCATTGGTGTTTGTCCCTGAGAGGTTTTAGTCACAGATTCACAAACCCCAATAGGTTTTCTTTCCTGGGATTGCTTTATGTGAGTTAGCAAAAAAGGCTGCTATGTTAGTAAGCCCTTTAGAGGGCAGGGATGATACTTTATGTTTCACACAATGAAGCTAGCATAGTGTTTAGGGCACCTAATTAGGCCCTTAATCAATGCTTGTTAAATTTAATTGGACTAAATATATTTATTTTTCAGTGTTACTTTGGCGTCCCTCTTATTTAATCTCTTCCTTTTCAGTATAGAATATATTTCTATTCGTACACATCCAGCCATGAAGTCACATCCCACCCAGTACCAAGTGGTACCCATGAAATTCAATTTATTTATAGTAGAGTGATAAAACTAGAGTTGGGACATTAGAGGTCATCTAATATAACCCCATTTTACAGATGAGGAAACTGAGGCCCAGAGAGGCCTTATATCTAACTCTTTGTGACCCCATTTGGGGTTTTCTTGGCAAAGATACTGGAGTGGTTTGCCATTTCCTTCTCCATCTCCTTTGACAGATGAGGAAACTGAAGCAAACACATTTAACTGACTTGCCCAGGATCACACAGATAGTAAGCATCTGAGGCTATATTTTAACTCACAAAGATGAGTCTTCCTCACTCCAGACCCAGAATGCTAGCTACTGTGCCACCTAGCTGCCCCCTTCAGAGCCTTACTTTGATCCTTATCATTTACTGTCATCCCACTGCCTGGCTGCCCTAAGTGCCATACTGTTGTACCCATCTTCTCCTCTCTTACTCAAGACTCATATCTTATGCTAATTGCCCAACATTTAAGATCCAGAGTGTGGGGAAAAGAACACCAGTCTGGGATTCAGAAGATCTGGGTTCTATTCCCAGCTCACTCACTCATCCAATTTCCTCACCTAAAAACATTGAGGCTTAACTAGAAAATCTTTAAGATCTTTCCCCCAACACTATGATTTCTGTTATTCTAAGTATCCAATTCAAGAACCATTTTGGGGCACCAATTATGTGCTAAATGGTAGCAAGAAGGAAAAAAAAATCCTTACCTTCAAGGAGCTTATAGTCTTACAGTGGGAAACAATATGTATACTGATAAGTAACTGCAAAAGTAGTGGGGAAGGGGGGTGGTTAGGAAAGGTTTCCAATAGGAGATGTTGCCTGAGCTGTGGTTTGAAGAAAGAGATTTTATGAGCCAGAGGTGAGGAGGGAGGGCATTCTAGCCATAGGGGATGTAGCCTGTACAAAGAGAGGGTGGCTGGAAATGTATCATATACAGAGAAGAGCAAGCTGTCCACCTTGCTACTGGCAATTGTGCACTAAAGATGTGGTATGCCTATCCTTAGAGAGCTAAAACTTTTGTTGAGGAAAAAAGACTTATCCCTAAATGAATGTTATGAGATAGTCTAGGGGCGGCTAAGTGGGGCAGTGAATAGAGCACTGGCCCTGGAGTCAGGAGGACCTGAGTTCAAATGTGGCCTCAGACCCTTAACACAAAATCTAGCCGTGTGACCTTGGGCAAGTCACTTAACCCCAATTGCGCCACCTTCCCCCAAAAAACAACAACAAAACCCAAACAAAAACAAAATGAGATAGTCTATAATTAAGTGTTAAACTGCAAGGTGTCAACCAGAATGCTGTAGGGGTCATAGGATCATATATTTATTGCTGGAAGGGACCTTTAGAGGTCACCTAGTCCATTTTTTATGGTTGTCATTGTTCAGTTGTTACAGTTGTGTCCAAATCTTAGTGATCACCATTTGGGGTTTTCTCAGCAAAGTTACTGGAGTAATTTGTGATTTCCTTCTCCAGCTCATTTGACAGATGAGGAAACTGAAGCAAGTACAGTTAAGTGACTTGTCCAGGGTCACACGACTAGTAAGTGTCTGAGTCAGGATTTGAACTCAGGGAAATGAGTCTTCTTGGTTCTAGGTTCAGTGCTCTATGCACTATGGTGCCACCCAGATGCTCCTAGCCAATAAGAAAACTGAGACCTGAGGAGGCTAGGTGGCACAGTGAATAGAGCACCAGCCCTGGAATCAGGAGGACCTGAGTTCAAATCCAGCCTCAGACACTTAACACAAAATCTAGCCATGTGACCTTGGGTAAGTCACTTAACCCCAGTTGCCCTACTTTTCCCCCTCCAAAAAAAAAAAAAAAGAAAAAAGGAAACTGAGACCCACAGAAATTAAATGACTTATCTAAAGTTACCCAGGTGGTAAGTGGCAGAACCAAGATCTGGGCCCACTTCTAAATTTAAATCCACTGTCTAAGTAAAGTGGAGGAGTACTCAATGAGTCCTGAAACAAAAAAGGACGATTCCAAAGAGAAGGCAGGATCTGAGTTGAGTTTTGAAGATTAAATAGGAAAAGGAAGGAAGAATGAAAAGAAGACAGGGAGAGAAAGAGGGAGAAGGAAAGGGAATAAACATTTGTAAAATGCCTACTGTGTGCCAGGCACTGTGTTAAGTGCTTTACAAATATTATCTCATTCCATCCTCACTATAATCCTTGGAGATAGGTCCTATTATTATTTCCATTTTTCAGTTGAGAAAACTGAGTCAGAAGTCAAGTAACTTGCCCAGGGTCACACAGCCAGTAAATGCCTGAGACAGGATTTGAACTCAGATCTTCCTGACTCCAGGCCCAATATTCTATCCATTGTGTGGGAGGATAGATGGATAGAGAAAGGGAGGGATTTCAAGGCTGTGAGAGGGAGGAGAAGAATAATCAGGGGCTACTTTTGAAGAAATCAGTCTGGTTAGAGAAAAGAATACATTTGGGGAAATTGTGGGAAGATAATGTTGAGTAGGTAGAGCCAGATTATGGAAGCCCAGGAAAGTCAGAGGAATTTTCCTTCGACACGGTAACCAATAGGGAACCAATGAAAGGTTATGAGCGTAGTGAAGAGAACTCAACAGGGAAACAGGATGGATGAGAGAATCAGGATTCACTGGGTAGACTGTCTCCACATTTCAGGAGTGAGATGAGGGACTGAGATCCTGGGTGTGGAAGGATGGGGCAGGGAGTGGGGGGGGGTGGGGTTTAAGTGATCATTGGTTTGGACCTAGAAGGGACCTTTAAAAGCACATAGTTCAACTTGCTCATTTTTCAGCTAAGGAAACTGGAGCTCAAGGTCACACAAAGTAGTAAGGGGCAAAACCAAGGACTTCAGCCTCAAAATCCCCTGCTATTTCCGCTATATCATCACCTGAGGTTTGTTTTCCCTGATTCTCTTTAGGAAACCCTACCTGGGATTCTCTGGTCAGAACCTAGCCTCCATGGTTATCAGTAGCCAGGACACTCAACACTTTTTGACCAGGACTGACAAATTTCCCAAGGTCACAATGAGCGAAACTCAGGGATAAATTTATTCTAAGCTCAGCATATCTGAAAAAAATGTAAAATGCATGTTAATGGGCTGAGTGATAATACCAGAATTCCTACTACCCCTTGAAATCTTTCACTTTGCAAACAAATTACCTGCATTTTCCTACTAGTTCTTCAGGCAATGCTTCCCCCCCCCCCACCCCTTTCCTTTTGCCCTTTTTTTTTTTTTTGCTCGTTGGAGGGGGGAGGGCAGGGCAATTGGGGTTAAATGACTTGCCTAAGGTCACATGGCTAGTAAATGTTAAGTGTCTGAGGTCGAATTTGAACTCAGGTCCTCTTGACTCTAGGGCCAGTGCTCTATTCACCACACTACCTAGCCGCTCTACCCTGTCCTTTTGTAATCCAAAGGAATTACATTGGAAGTAGAAATTTTCGAAAAGACATATATTACGTGCAGACTTGGGGGAAGAAGAGAAAGGAAGAACAGGGAAGAGAGGGTGAGGTTTGGCACAGAGCATCATGGCAGGCCAGTGAACTGGGCTTTGGAATCCCAGAAAACTATGCCAGCTCTAAATAGAAAAATAGGACTTTCCTCTTCAGCATTAAGTCCTACAGACATATCTCACCATAAACACTGTCCACTGAAATAATTTCAGTCCACATTCAAAAAAAGTTTAATAATCCTTTCTGTAATATTTGAAAATAAACCAGATTTTATTTAAATCAAGTACCAATCAAAACTGGGAAATAATTTTATAAATGGTTCAGATCCATGAGGAAGAAAAAAACTTTTTTTCTTCATTTAAAAAGCATTTTACATTTATTAAGGCTTCACAGCAAGTCCTGTTATTTTATCACCACAGTTAAAGATTTAGTGAGAATCAGGTGACTTTCTCTTGGAGTGTGTCTGCAAACAAAATGCTCCTTCTTGTGAAAAAGAGAAATATTAACTCAATCTATAGATTCAGGAGGGTTTGTCAGAGGCTCAGTACAGAGGGAAAGAGAACATCTCTATTGGACAGCTTCTGTCTTAAATGCCGGGATATCAAGAGAACCTGCTTAAAACCAGATCTTAGAATCTTGTCTCCTTAAGACTAGCCTTCACCAATAGGGCTGTTCAGAAAATCAACTCAATATTCATTTAGAGAGATGTATGCCATGGAAGATTGCTTCTGCCTTTTTTAAACACTATTAACTTTATATGACACAAGTCTCTGATAGGATGTGAGCTTGAATTAGAATATTCCTGGAAGAGAGCGGGAAAATGCCTCATTTTTCTTTCATATATTAAGAATGTACCAGTATAGAGTTATTGGACTTGAACTCAGAAGCCAAATAAGTGGAGGTTGATCTACCCTTTTCTCCCTTGCCCATAGAATAGTTCAAAAGGTCACCTTGTTAGAAAAAAAGTTCCCTCCCCATCAGAAAAGATCACTTCAGAGGGAACAGAGGGACTTTAAAACAGTAATGGAGAGTAGCAATATCAAGCACAGTAAGTGGAGAAATGAGCCTTTGGGAACCATTTTCTAAGTTCTATTATAATCCTGGGATTAATGTCGTATCTGTTCAAGAAGTGATATCTTGGATTCACTCTCATTAAGAGGGGGCATTACCTCCAGAGTAGAAAAGTTATGTCACAGAAGTGTTCATTAGGAAATTGCTGTGGGTCAGTGCAGATTTGGCTGTGCATGCTGTTACTTCTCTTATCATGGGTTACTTAAACTGTAAATATTCTTCCTTGAGAGACCTAATTCTTTCTTTTTTGCCTTCTTCTTCTTAAATCTAACCCATCCCAGAAATTTAGTTCATAGGAACACAGATCCAGAGTTGGTTCAATCTCTCACTAGGATTGTATAGTGAGTAGATAGTATGTGTGATAATCATCAGATCTACAAACAGATTTCTAGAGGAAAATGCAAGGATTTTCAAAAATATGAGCAGGCAGTAATGTTATTGTGGGTGTGATTCAAACTATAGAAGGTCAACATGTTAAATAAAGTGATCATATGATCTCCTTTAACTGGTGAGGAAAATGAAGTCTAAAGAGGGACATAAGTTGATCAAGATCACACAGTGACTTAGAAGTCAAACCAACATGAAAATCCAGATACTCTGACTCTTGGGCTCTCTATACCTTACTGATATTTAATTGCTCCAATCAATCTGGTCTTAAGATATTACAAAAAACATGGAAATTAATCAAATATGTTATATAAGTATCTATTCTTGAGACCAATATATATATATATAAACTGGGTGTCATTCAAGAGTGCCATCCTTTACGTCACCATTATAAATGCTTAGTTATTGACTATGATTATTATACAAGGGGTTGCCTCAGGCTCTAAGGATGCCATTTTTAAGAGATTCACTCACTATTGGCTTTGGTGTATCCATCAGAGTTTTTGCATTCCATTTAAAACTCTTACTAAAGCTGCCCTACCTTGGAGCTGACAGTAGGTCCCTGTATATACAAATTGAATGTGTTTTAAGGGAAAGAAGGGCGAGGGTGTGGAGGTATAGAAATGAGAAATGCAAAGTCTCTTCCAGGTCATCTAATTTGTTCTATAGGCCAAGGAAGCATTTCTGAGCATGACAGGATTTCACACTAATTAAAAGACCTCTGGGATCATTCAGGTCATCAGCCCCTTGGGCCCAATTCAGGACATTTTCCAACAGTAAAAATGGTTGATTTCCTCATCAGGTCTCATGTTTAAACATTTCAAGTAGCAGGGTTTCCATGAGCCCGTGGAAAGGTTCTTTGAGACTAAGAACTGAATTGGCTCATTCTATACTTTCAATACCGCCCCGCCCCCCCACAGGGCTTATAAAAGTCTCACTGAGTCATTTCCTTCTACAGGCAAAAGGCAAATATTGAGAATTAAGGTACATCCTTTCCTCTTTCTGTCTTCTGGTCAAGGTGTCATTTCCTCCTCCAAAATCCCAGGGGCAAGGAAATTCTGCTCTCTGTTGCCAGGATTTGGTGCTGTTCCCATGGGGAGACCAATATCTGTCTGTCTTGACCATTGGGGGAAATTTTGAATCAAATTTAGTGGTTTTGAGGTGCTCTTAAACCTGCTCACTCTACGAGCAGGCAATAAATAGGGAAGTATTGCTGAGTCCAGTCCCTGCCCCAATATGATGTTCCTCACAGTGAATTCATTGGGAAACACAGCTGGTGGTTGGTTCATTTTTTAAGGCTCCCTTTTCACAGAATCTTTCTATTATAAAGGGAAAGTGATGGTGGCAAAACCAGCAGGCAAAATGTTGGTCAGAGCCATAACAAGGAATTTTTTGCAGGGAAAAATGGAGGGAGGGTCAGGGATCAAGACGAGAAGTCAAAAGAAGGTGAGATAGCTAGCCTCAGGAGTGGCCACTGAGGGAAAGAAACACATCCCAAAACAAGGCCACCATCAATAAGGTGGAGACAGGTGAAGGAACAGCTCATATGAGAGGAAAGGAAGAGTACTATGAGATGATACTTTTGGCACCCTCTAAAGTTTGGTGCCCATGGACCAAGCTTTGGTCACTCTGCCTTAGTTATATCTCTGATGTCAGAAAACGTTTAAAGTAGGAAACATGACTTGGATAGGTTGGTATATTTCATCAAATAGGATATAAACCATGTTGAACTCGAGTTCAAAACACATAGCTCCTTCAGGAGAAAAAACTCAAGGAATTTTTCCTGAAGATGCTCAGTAATCAAGCCATAGACCAATGGTAATTCTCATGCAGTGGAGACTACTACTAATATAAAGAATCATCCAGAAGCAACTGGATGGACTTGTCTGAGAAAGTCAGAAGACAAGGAAAACGAGGAGAAACTGGAGGGAAATCTTTTGGCCATTTCTTAGTTCTTTGGGTGGAAGGTTGGTGGTGATAAGATATACATCATCCCAAGACCTAGAGAAAAAGAGACAAGACCTGCCTGGCAGATCTAAGCACTTAAGCTCCTACAGAGAACTCATTTTTCTCCCTTCCCCATGAATCAAAACATATACATTGATAAATATGCCCAACCCAGTGGCAAGCAAATATCAGTGCTCAAGCATTCCCCACTGGCTGGCAGACCCAGTGGGCCTTTTGGCATCAACACTGCTTCCCCCCTTTGCCCTCTTCTCCTTCTGGGTCACCTACTTTTCCCTTGGCCCCCAAGTACACTGGTTGAAAATTGTGTGTTCACTCTCTTTCCCACCAGTCTGAGACAAGTGAAAGTTTAGATTGTAATGCTAGGCAGCATTATAATAACATTACCAGCACCAAAGGTAGCAGCTGAGCCAGCTGTACCAGTGACTAAGTAGTATTCAGATTTCCCTTTATCTAGGATTCACTGGCAAGGGGGATTGCTGAAAGGTCCTGGCTGAAAGTGTATCTGCCAGAATCCAACCATCCACCCATCCTCATCCTTGTCACATACCTTCTACCTCTCAGGTCGAGGCAAAATTACCGCCTCTGACAAGATCTGCTTAAAAGTGGTTCATATCCTTAGTCACTGGGGTTAATGAAAAGGGGAGAAAGGTGTCAGTGTTGGTTGCATGTTCCTAATCCATTCAAGAACATGGTTTGAGATGTTGGCAGAATAGCCAGCTAAACAACTCCAAATGTGAGAGGGCTTCACACACTTGGACGAAACCAAGGTCAGACCAATGCCTGAAGAAATTAACTGAGGAGATTTTGCACCTCTGCCCTTCAATTTCCACAATGGGTAAGACGAGATGAGTTCTAGATCTTTCTGAAAGACAGATGCTGATGTTATGGTGATGTCAGCAAGATTTGGTAATGGAAAAAATAATAATAACATTTCCCAAGGCAACAGGGAAGAAGAGTCTATGAAGCAGGAGTCTTTGGTGGAGAATAAGTTCTTTTGCAGCAGAGACAAGACAGGGTGAGGGAGAGCTCAAGATTTGCTGAGTCGCTTGGCTACATCAGCATAAGCCATCTCGATTTCACTGTCAGCCGCACAGGTGTTGGTGAATTCATCCCGTGCGTAGGCATTCTTGAGGTATCGCCATAGACCTGTCATCTCCGCAGGGATCTCATACTTTCGGTATTTCTTGGCTACGATCTGGAACAAAGACAAAAGCAATTGAATTGAATGCATCTTTGAGGGAACAAAGAAAAAGGAAAAGAGTAGCATGGTGATTGTTTTCTTGGAAAAGCATATTGTAAGATTATGTTGGGCATCCTAAAAAAGACCACCAGCAGAATGTGAATTTGTAACGTCACTGCTGTCAGGATTTTTGTTTGTTCATTTCTAAGTGAGCGAGATGTTGAGAATGACAGAATCTTATCACTGAAAGGAAACTTGGTCATTCAGTCCAAACTCTATCCAATGTAGGAATGCCCTCTCCAACAGCCTTTTAAAAATAATATTTTATTTGCCCCCATTATATGTTAAAGCAATTTTTAACTTTTTTTTAAGTTCTGAGTTCCAAATTCTATCCCTCCTTTCCCCCCTCCCTGAAGCAGTAAGCAATCTGAAAAAGGTTATACATGTGCAATCATGCAAAACATTTCCATATTAGTCATTTCGGATAAGAAGACAAAGGAACAAACAAACGAAAAGAAGGAAGGAAGGAAGGAAGGAAGGAAGGAAGGAAGGAAGGAAGGAAGGAAAAGAAAGACAGAAATAAATACAGAAAGACAGAAGGAAAGAGAAAAACAGTATGCTTTAGTTTGTATTCAGGCATCAGTTCTTTCTCTGGAGGTGGATAGCAGTTTTCATCATGAGTCCTTTGAGGTTGTCTTGGATCACTGTATTGCTGAGAATAGCCAAGTCATTCACATTGCTTCATTGTACAATATTACTGTTACTGTGTACAATGTCCTCCTGGTTCTGTTCACTTCATTTTGCATCAATTCATATAAGTCTTTCCAGGTTTTTCTGAAATCCTCCTGCTTGTCATTTCTTATAGTGCAATAGTATTCCATTACAATCATATACCACAACTTGTTCAGTCATTCCTCAATTGATAGGCATCCCCTCAGTTTCCAATTCTTAGCCAGCACAAAAAGAACTGCTTTAAATATTTTTGTACAAATAGGTCCTTCCCTCTTCCCCCCTTTTTTGATCTCTTTGGGATATAGACCTAGCAGTGGTATTGCTGGATCAAAGTCTCTAACAGCCTTAAGAAAAAAAAAAGGTTGTTAAACAGTCTGTGCTTGAATATCCCTATTACTTAACCACATAGACTGTCCCATTATTGGGCAGCTCTCTCAAAAAAACCCCACTAAAACAAAAAACACATCAAGTCAAATTCTACCTCCCTTCAATTTCTATCCATTGGTTCTAGATCAATAAGCCAATTCAATTTGATTCCATTAAAGAATTATAGAATCACAGATTTAGAATTATAAGAGATCTAGAGATCATCTAGTCTATTTCCCTCATTTTATAGATAATTTAGGACCAGAGAAATTAAGTGACTTGCCAAAGGTCACAGGTATTAAGTGGCAGAAAACAAGACTTCACCCTAGGTTCTTTGACTCCAAAAATCCAGTGTTCTCTCTAGTGGACCTTGCTGGGCACTTTGCTAGGCACTGGGAATTCAGAAACAAAATGAAAAATAATCCCTGCCTTAAAGAAGACTGTGTCCTACTTAGCACACACAAGTTAGGAGAAAATACAAGCTACTTTGAGGAAGGAGCATTAATAACAAGGGGGATAAGAAAAGGTTGCACCCGAATTGAACCTTGAGGAAAGCTAAGGACTGCAAGAGACAGATGGAGGTGAGGAGAGAATGTATTCCAGACAGGAAAGAGAGCCTGAGCAAAGGCATGAAGGTGGGATGCTGAACTGAGGAAACAAAATAAGCCAGTTTAGCTAGAACTTCAAGAATATAAGGAGTGCATGAAGGTAGAATGCATGAAATGTACCCTGGAGCCACAAAGAACATGCCTCTTTTATGTTACATTTATCTCTGTGAAGTCTTTGACACTGCTGATCACCCTCCTCTTTTCCTTGATACTTACTGCCTTTTCTTTAGGTGTTTGTAACACTACTCTCTCTCTCTCATGGTTCTCTTCCTATCTTTCTGACCATTCCTCGGTCTCCTCCTTGACTTTGAAGTAGTGCCTAGTACAGCTGCATGGGACTTTCTATTTCTTTCTATTTTTTTAAATAGGTATTACCACCAGGTGCTTGTGGGTATCGTTGGGTGAAAAGAGGAAGAGCCTTTGCAGAACGGCCAGACAATTCAGATCATCTCTTAACTGGAGAGATACTGGGCTGAACTTCCCTGGTACAGGGTGTTAGTCCCTGGGAGCTTCTGACATCACTGAAATGGCAGGCTGTAGAGTCATCAATGTCGAGTTAAAAGGAACCACAGAAACCCTTGAGTCCGATCTCATTTTACAGATCAGGAAACAGGGATCCAGAGAAGTGTCTGAATCTAAAAGGGTGAAATTAAACTGGAAATTAATATAAAATCTTACAACTTGGATTCACAAAATCAGCTTCATAAGTCTACATGGTATTTTTTGTGAGACAAAGAAACTTGCATTTGTTGCCATTGGTCCTTTGTGTACTACCAGCAGACAAGGCTGGTCTAATTTCATAGCAAAGTCCTAGAATCCTGGAATGTCAGCAATAGAAGGGTTCTTAGGGGAACATCTAGTGTACCTCCTTCCCCCCTCCCCAGCCCACTTATTTTACAAGTGAGGAAACTGAGGCCCCCAAAGAGGAAGTGCAAGGTTAGATAAGTAGGGGCAGAGCTGGATTTAGACATCTATAGCTCTTTTCACTGTGCTTTGTCACCTTTATATAAATAGGGAAAGTGTTCATCTATTCAGAACAGTTTGAAATTAATAAAGTGCTTACACTCAAAGAATCTGTCCTAATTTGTCTAATTTCCCTAAGTGTTTTGCACATGGTAAGGAATCAATAACTCCTAACATTTGAATGATGCGTTGCTATTACTAATTTTACAGAGATGAAAATGTAAGAACAGAGTACCGATTTGCCAAAAGCCACCCAACAAGTTGGTGGCAAAGCCAGGCCTGCCTCACTTTTCCTAGGTCGAGGGTACTGGCTGCTAATCTCTCTAGTGTTTGTCATAAAATCTAGGGTCATTGGATAAAAAGGTTAAGGAAAACAATGGTAGAGTCCTAGCATGGCTGTTCTAATCAAAGATAGGAAGGAGGCAATCACCAGAGTTGATAGGGGGAAAAGATCTATAACAAATTTTTCTTTAAAAATGATTTAAGAGGCAGCTGGGCAGTGCAGTGAATAGAGTACTGGCCCTCAAGTCAGAAGAACATGAGTTCAGATTTGGCCTCAGACACTTGACACAACTATCTGTGTGACCTTGGGCAAGTCATTTAATCCCAATTGCCTTCCCTCCTCAAAAAAATGACTTAAGTTTTTTAAAAATAATATTGCTTTGAAAACTGCTCTCCAGAACAATTTGGAACTACACCCAAAGGGCTATAAAACTGTATATATCCTCTGACCAAGCAATATGACTACTAGATCTGTCTCCCAAATAATTTTTAATGGAAAAGGACCTATATGTACAAAAAAAATTTTTTATAGCAGCTATTTTTGTGGTGGGGAAGAATGGAAATTGAAGGGATGTCCATCAACCAGGGGATGCCTGAACAATTTGTACTGTGGGAAATGACAAGGGGATGGGAAGGTGGTTTCAGAAACACATAGCAAGACCTATATGAACTGAATCAAAGTGAAGTGAGCAGAACAAAGAGAACATTGTACACAGTAACAGCAACATTGTATCATCAACTGTGAATGACTTAGCTATTCTCAGCAACACAATGATCCAAGACAATTCCAAAAGACACATGATGAAAAATGCTATACATACCCAGAGAGAGAGAAAAATGAACTCTGTGTGCAGACCAAAGCATATCTTTATAACTTTTTCTTGTTTGTTTGCATTTTCTTTTGTAGCATGGCAAATATAGAAATATATTTTACATGAGTTCATATGTATAATTGTTATCATATTGCTTGAGGGGAGGAGTTGGAGGGAGGGAATTTGGAACTTGAAATTTTAAAAATGTCAAAAAAATTTACATGTAATTGGGAAATATTTAACAAAATAACTAAAAATTATATATAAAAAGAAAGGAAAATACTCTCTATTGCAGATTGGTTGGAATGTCCTCATGTGTCTCAATATTGCAAGTGCATTTTGAGGCTTGCAAAGGACATAGAATGACTCTTCATCATTGTCAATCCAATGTGCAATGGCAGATTTTTTCCTTCAGGCATTCTTTCAGGGTGAAACATGAAGCTTTAAAGAGATACAAAGTACCCTAGGGCCCTTGGAATCATAAAGAGACTGAAAGTTTTAGGTCTAAAATGTAACAAAGAGCTAGGAGAGACAGACAGTCTGTACACTAGATGCCTAAGTCTGGAACCAAGAGATGCTCAAAAGATAAAGAAAGGGATCAGCAAACGACACCCTGTGTGCTGTAGTCCACTGCCTGTTTCCATACAGACTAAAGCAAAGAAAGCTTTTTATATCTTTAAATCAAGTTTAATTGCATTTTTAAAATATTTTTTAAAAAAGAAAAAATATTCTTAGCTTGAAGGTCATATAAAAAACAGGTGGGCAGATTTGAGTAGGCCGTTGGGCCATAGTTTGCTGACCCCTGGACCAGAACAATGGGCTGAATCTAAAAGGGTGAAATTAAACTGGGAATTAATATAAAATCTTACAACTTGGATTCACAAAATCAGCTTCATAAGACTGGAGAGGTATGGCTAGATAGCAGATCTACTGGAAAAGATTTGGGAATTTTGAGTGAAATGCAAAATCAATGTGAGTTAACAGCATGATATGGCAACCATGGAAAACAGAAGCCTGAATCTGGCTGAAATAAAGGGCACCGAATCTAGAAGGAAGGAGGTGATCTCTGTCCTCTGGCCCTGCTTAGATCACATCTGGAGTGCTTTGCTTGGTTCTAAGGACCACATTTTAGTGACGCTGTTAGGCTAGAGAGCATCCAGAGAACATATATTTTTAGACATAGCCAATGTGGGAATTTGTTTTGCACAACTATGCATATTTATTACAGCAGCTTTGTTTGTCTTATTTTTCCAATGAAGGGTGGGAGAGAGAGAAGGGCAGAGGAGGGAGAAGGATTGGGTAACCAAAAAAAAACCAAAACCACCTATCACAAAGAAAGCATCCAATGAAAGGTGAGTGATGGGAGGCAACATAGTGTAGTGGGAAGAACAATGGCTCTGGAGGAAAAGAGCCTACATTCAAATCCTACTTCTGACACTATGTCTGTGACCTTGGCCAATTCACTTGACGTCCCTAAGACTTGTACGTAAAATGAGAGAGTCAAACTTTTTGGTTCCTGAGCTCCCTTCTGGCTCTAGAGTCTGATTCTATAAGATGGTGATATGCTTCAAGATTATGCCATGGGAGAATCTATTGAGGCATCTATCCTGAAGAATGAAAAACTTAGGAGCTCCTACAATGTGATGGCTATTTTCAAGCATTTTAAAGAATCAGACTTGTTCTTCTTGGACCTTAGAGGGCAGAACTAGACGAAGAGGCAGAAGCTTCCAGGAGAAAAATGTAGACTTTCTAATAATTAAAACCCTTCAATTCAGTAAGTCAATAAACATGTAATGAGTGCTTGCTATGTGCCAGACAGTGTGCTAAGCTCTGGGGAAAGAAAGAAAAGAAAGAAAAGGAAGGAAGGAGGAAGGAAGGAAGGAAGGAAGGAAGGAAGGAAGGAAGGAAGGAAGGAAGGAAGGAAGGAAGTTCTTGCCTTGAGGAACTTACAATCTCATGGGTAAAGAGAATACAGAAAAATGAAGCTGAAAAGGAGAGGAAGGGGAGACCACCAAGGGGCATGATGTTTGAAACCAAGCAGAGCAGCCAATGGAAAACGGAGTTACCAACAAAGTTCTGAAAGTTCTAAGCCTTCTATGAAGGTAGGCTTAGGGAGGAGTTTATTGTTCCATTCTCCAGCTCCCCAACCAGAAGGAAGAGGCCACTGAGGAGCTGAGAAAACATTGAGTATCGAAAACTGAGTCAATAGGCATAGTGATGACATTTCAGATGATCAACCTATACAGGAGGAGCCATGATGTTCCAAGAAGTCAAAACCAAGTAGAGCTGCTGATGAAAAGTGGAAAGTACCAGGAAAGTTCTGAAAGAATTTTCTCTCAAGTAAAAAGGATATATAGGATGTCAGGGGGCTGACATACAAGTCGACCACTGTAAAACACACTGCTAGGTGAGCATCCTGGGCATCTAGGTGGCACAGCAGAGAGAGTACCAGGGCCTAGAGGTAAGAAATCTCACCCCTATGAGTTCAGATTTGGCCCCAGACACTTACTAGCAGAGTGACCCTGGACAAGTCATTTCACCCTTTTGGCCTTAGTTTCCTCAACTATAAAATGAGCTGGAGAAAAAAATGACAAACCACTCCAGTATCTTTGCCAAGAAAACCCCAAATGGCATCATGAAGAGTTGTACATGACTGAAAATGACTGGACGATACCACCGACAACAAGGAGAGCATCCAATCCTTCTGTAATTAATTGATCACAAGGATCACCTTGGGACACATCTAGTCCAATCTTCTCATTTTATAGATGAGGAAACTGAGGCCCCGGGCAGTTAGGTGACTTACCCAAGGTCACACTGGCAGTGGCAGTGGTAGGATTTCACCCCAGATTCCCTAATACTAGAGAGACTTGTCTTCCTTGCAGCTCTCCTGGAGGCCTAGATGAGTTCCCAAGGAACTGCACTGATTTGGCTGATTTGCTTCCTTGTCTGTTGAATGGACTCCCAGAGGGGTGAGCTACAAGTGTTTCAGACAATGAAAGTTCAAACCAGGTTTTTGCCGAGAGCTTGAGCCAGGTCCATTCAGCTTCCATGTATGAGGATGAACTTGAGAGGAAGCCAAGAGAGAGAGAATGTACGCACATGACTTTCTGACGTGCACAGAGACGTTCTTGCCTCATGTTCTGAATTTGCTTTTTCATATGAAAACAGTTAGCTCCCACAGCCCAGATTAAGCCTTGGCTCCAGAAGACAGACTGGAGGCATGACTTGGCTCCTGCTTCCATCTTTGCTGACTTGCAGACGTTTGCCAGGTCTCTGGGATCTGATAAGTGGGATCAGAAGAAATCGAAGGAGACACGATATGCTGCCTAGCCTCTTTACCCCACCATTGGTCATCCTGTATCGGATCCTTTGTTTCTGTGTGAGAGAGTGACTAATTGAGCGTTCCCCAAGAAGGAAGTCCTACAACAGACTCTGAGAGTTCGAATCGAGCACACCACCTTGCCTGTGGCGGGTATTTGATAAATGATCCCTCAGTTATTAAGTAAGAAGGTTGGAGGGATGAATGAATGAATCTATTTTAATTTCCTAACTTTACAGATAGGGAAACTGAAACCCAAAGTAGTTATGTGACTTGCCTCAAGTCATGAAGCTAGTTAAGTGGCAGAACCTGGGCAAGAACCCAGATGACCTGATTCTCAGTTCTGTCCTTTTCCTATCACATCACCCTAGCTAAGTGAATTGGACTGCTATTCTGGCATTCCTAATGGGAGCAAGTATCCCTCAGGACAAGAAAAAAAAAAGGTGAAGTATACTTAGGAAAGATACTGAAATGCATGTAGTCCATTGATGACCATAAAGAAATACCTTCTGGCCAGCACTACAGACGACCACTGGATGAGCCCCAAACCATCATACTGACGCAAGTCAGCAAGTTGTGAAGGTTTTTCCAGCCCATATTGTCATATCTGGTTCACTCACAGTTTCTGGCTAGAAAGACTTGAGTTCAAATCCAGCCTCACTTGTAAGCTAACAAGCCACAATGACCAGCCATGTGACCCTGGGCAAGTTACTTAACCTCTGTTCACCTCAGTTTTCTCATGTGTAAAACGGGGATTCTAATAGCAATAATACCTCCTGGGGTGTAGTGAAGCACTTAGCACAGGGCCTGCACACAGTAGGTGCTATATAGCACACAGCTATGTAAATATTAGCTATGATGACGATGTATATAGTTATTTTCATGACATTTTCCCCATTAGAATATGAGCTTTTCCAGGGACTATGCTTTCTGTATTCTTGGGCTTAGCATAGCACATGGCACAAAGTAAGATATTAACAGGTGCTTATTGATTGACTTATCACAGACCTTGAAAGTCCTAATGAATGCTGACTAGGACCTATAGAGTCTAGTACAGGTTATGGATTTCAATGAGACCTTGTCCCAATTCAGCTGAGACACCATGCATAGATCTGGCCTCTCCAGTAAAAATAGGCCACAAATCGTTATAAGAAGCTAGGAAAGGTGCCTGGCACATAGTAGGCACTGAATAAATGTGTATTGACTCACTAATGTACCTTCATGTCATGTTCCTATATGCTAGCCTCAACCTCTGACCTGACACTTCAGCTCCTGCCCCTGGGCTCTGAGCCTCTAATTGTTGAGACTCGACATTTAGTGAATATTTGTTGGTTGATTGGTTCTATAAGGCAGCTCTTCAAAGAACTGAAAACAGGAATTATAGTCCCCAAGTCCTCTTTTCTCACGAATACTTCCTCTTCCCTGCACACACATATTCTTTTCTACCTCTCAGTACAGGAATCAAATCAACATTCTCTTTCTTAGAAAGGACATAAGATCAAGTGCCCAATGATTACATGGCACCATTCCTATGAATTCCTGGTCCAAAATGTCCTCCCTGATCTGCCCACTATCCTCCTATATAGAAGCAACGTGAGGAAAACAACACATAGGGGAGTGGTGGCCAGGGAGGGGTATTATGGTTTAATGGTGAATAGAACTATAGGAGACAGGGTAAAGTGCTGGAAGACCTGAGTTGAAATCTAGCCTCAGACAATTACTAGCTGTGTGACCCTGAACAAGTCACTTAACCTCTTTTTGCCTCAGTTTCTCCATCTGTAATAGAATTTACCTCTCAGGATTGTTGTGAGGGTCAAATGAGATATCATAAGTAAAGTCCTTTGCAAACCTTAAAGAGCGATGTAAATGTCAGCTATCATTATTTACTATTATTATTATTAAGTGTGTTGTCTTCTCCTATTAGAATGGAAGCTCCTTGAGGGCCAGGGTTGCTTGCTTTTCATATTTGTATCCTGTGCTTAACATAGTGCCTGGTACATTGAAAAAAACTTAGATTTTTTTCATTCATTCATTTATTCACTGCAGGGCGGAAGAGAGTCATAAGATATAAAAGCTGTTATGTTTTCAGACAAACTGCTGCTTAACCACAACTCCCCCATCTTACACTTGTGAAGTTGTATTTGGGTACCAAGGACAAGACTTTAAATGTATCCTTATTAGAAGCAGCTTGTTGCTCTGGCCTGAGCTAGAAAAAATCCTTTTGGATCCTGACTCTGTCAACCAGTGGCTGCACTGTCTCTCCCAGCCTGGTGTCATCTGCAACTTCCATGAGCTTACCACCAATGCCTTTATCTAAGTCATTGAGAAAAAGATTAAGTGGATTCCTGGGGGACTCTACTGGGGACCTCTTTCTATGTTGACATTGAGCCTGTTTAACAACTACTCTTTAACTCCAGCTTTCCAGCCAAGTTTTGAATCTGATTGTATTACCTAATGTATATCTCTCCATAAGCTAGACTTGGAATCAGGAAGACCTGAGTTCAGCTCCTGTCTCAGATACTCATTAGCAATGTGACACTAGCCTCTGTCTCATTTTCTTCATTTGTAAAATGTGAATTGCTTATGCATAAAAATCTTTACAAACCTTCAAGCCTATATAAAGAATTAGCTCTTATCAGGATAAGATAGTATACTTTATCAAAAGCCTTGCTAAAATCCAGGTAAACTATATGTTCAGCAATAGTCTTATCTGAATGTTTAGTAATCCTATCAAGAAAGGAAATAAGGTTAGTGTGGCATGTAACCTGACAATGAAATCTTAATGACTTTCTGCAATCACTGCTTCCCTTTCTAATGTTCAGTACTCTCTCTTTAAAATATGGTCTAGAATCCTTCCAGGAAATGTCCAGAGAAAGGCAACCAGAATAGTGAAGGGATCTGAAATCATGTTTCATTAGAAAGAACTGAAGAAAACTAGGGAAATTTATTCATGAGAAAGGAAGACTTGGGGGATATAATTCCTGTTTTCAATTCTTTGAAGAGCTGCCTTATAGAATCAATCAACCAACAAATATTTACTAAATATCTGCCACACATTAGAGGTTACATGAGGTTTCTGGGAATACAAGGGCAAAAAAGTGAAGAAAATAGTTGATGCTCTAGGCGTTTATATTCTAGCAAAGAAGAGGGATTCAACTTGCTCTGTTTTGCTCTAGTGGGTGGAAAAAAGACCAAAGGGTGGGAGCTACTGAGAGGGAGATTTTGGCCCAGTATAAAGGAGAATGCTCTGGCAATTAAACCCATCCAACAATGGGATAGTGCATTGTGAAACAGTAAACTCCTGATCACTAAAATTGTTCAAGCAGAGGCTGTCATCAGGAAAATCATAGGAAAGATTCTTGTACTGGGTGGGAGGAAGTTGGACCAGTTGACCTACTGCCCCTCCCAACTCTATAAGGCTATGATTATGATAAAATGTTCTATTCCATGGTACAAACAATAAATGCAATGCTAGCAGGTAGGTTCCATAGCCTGCTGTATCCTTCTTTTGCACTACTAAAAACTGAAGGATAGTGAAAGATTGATAAGCAAAAATAACAGACACATAGCAAGACTTGCAAAACACCTAACATACATTTTCTATCTCATTTGAGGTTCACAACAGTGAAACAGAGTCTACTTGCAAAGCCTGTATCAGAGAGACCTAGACCTGATAAGAAGGGTCCTACGTAGGAAGGAAAATACACCTTTGAGGGAAAGCATAACATGGATGAAGGAGTAAAACTCACTCAAGGAGAAATGATAGCCTTGGACACCATTGGTACTACTGGCTCTTGGAAGACCCCAAACCAGTGTCAGGGGGCTTTCTACCTTACCTTGACCACATGGAGTTTGGGTAGCAGATTGCAGTCAGCAAGAGTCAGCTCCTCCCCATCCAGAAACTTGCGCCTGGAGATCTTCTCATCATCTCCACAGGTATCAGCATCTATCTCCTCAGGCAGGGGTGTATTCAGGTAATCATCCAGTTTCTTCAATGCCTTTGTCAAGCCTCTTTCAAGAGCTAGGAGGCAAGTCCAAAATCAATTTTAAAAACTCAAAGGCTTCTGTTAACTTCTTTGGCTATGATTATCGATGCATTCAGCAACTATTTGTTAAGCTCTTCCTATATGCCAGGTCACTGGAGATGGGGAGAGAAAGGGAGAAGGAAAAGGAAAGGGAGAGGGAGGAGATAGAGAGGGAGAGGAAGAGGGAGAGGGAGAGGGAGGAGAGGGAAAGGGAGAGGGAAAGAGGGAGGAAGAAGGGAAAGGGAAGGGAGAGGGGAAGGGGGAAGGAGAGGGTTAGTTTCTCATCTATAAAATGAGGATGGTTAGACAGATGGAAGGTTCCTTCTATCTCTAAATATCTATCTTGTTATCCTGTACTATTATGAAACAATTTTGGTAGGGGAAAGTGGGCAGCATAGAATAGTACACAGAGCATTAGACTTGGAGTCAGGAAAACCTAAGTTCAAATCTTGCCTCAGAGATTTATTCACTGTTATTACTCTGAGCAAGTTACTTAAAATCTCTGTATAACTGATTACAGACCTTGAAAGTACCAATAAAAACTGAAGGGAATTGTAGAGTCCTCCACAGGTCATGGATTTCAATGAGAACCTTTGGTCCCAATTCAACACATACACACTCACACAAACACATACACACACACAGAGATACACACATATATGTATGTATATACAGGTATATGCAGATACACACATTCAGAGCCCCAAAGAACTTTTAAAGTGTAATATGAGTCAGAGAAATCACTTTCCCTCAGTCTTCCTATCTTAAAAATGGATATAACAGCTAAATCCCTTTCACTCCAAAATGTGAAAAAAAATTAATAATGTATTATGCTTTTACCTTTTTCCAACAAAAATACATAAAACAAGGCACCCTGAATATCCAAAATATTATTTGATTTGCAGATTATCCCAACACTTTTTAAATTTAAAACAATAGTGTTAAGAGGCAGAAGTAGGGATTGGCCTTGGAGAGTGTCCCAAGAAACATCCTAAGCCTCATAAGTTTTAGGTCTGCTTAGGTGGAAAGAGTTTCTCTACCAATAAAATAGCAATTTGGAGGAGACTAAAAACCTCAACAGATTAAAACTGGTTGAGAAGATCATGGGATCTGGACATTTCATCCTGAAAACCCTAAAGCAGATGACCTTTCCTGCATTTCACATGTTAAATATGCTATAAATGGAGCTACAGGAATATCCATTTCAGGGCTCATATTGAATTCCTAATATAAAGCAAGTAAGCAAAGGTTCTTTTGAAGACTATCCCTAAAAGGCTTCTATCAGAAGATTCATCCTGGCCTCTGGAAACAAAACATAAAGCATTCAAATATTCAACCCCACCCTGCTTTGTAGTACCAAAGAAGGGAAGAAAAAAAAAACTGACTGAAGTCAAATGACCTGGATCCAAATTTCTCTGCTGTCACTTACTCCCTATGTGACCTTGAAAAAAACCACTGATTCTCTCTGAGCCTCAGTTTCCCCATTTGGAAAATGAGGGGATTGTTTGAGCCTACATTGCCATGAGATGTTTCAAATCAGAAATTCGGAGATAAATACAACACTGGAGACTTAATGTCTCCAGGGTGATTGATATTGGTGATATATATTTTAAATTCAATTTGACAAACATTACTAAGTACTTCCCCAGTACAGAGTACTGTATTAGGTGTGGTATGATTATTGCTTGTGTTTATATTATGCTTTCTCTTTTAGTCTGTGGGGTTTTTTTGCTCCATGAGAGTAGGGATTATTTCATTCTTTACTTCTGATTGCCCAGCACCTACCTAGGCACAGTGGCTGGCACATAGGAGGTATTTAATAAATGTTTACTGGTTGATTTCTTTACAACAGCACCATGAGGTAGGTAGTATTATCTCATTTTACAGATGAGGAAAACCAGAGAGTGTGGGTGATTTGTGTTCTTTGTACTTTCCCATCCTTCCTCCCTCTTTAAACACTTAAATACAGGCATATTTTTAATAATATCACAGGTTTAAAGCTAGAAGGGCCCTTAAAGGCCATCAAGTCCACCTTCCTCTCATTTCATACATGAAGAAACCAAGGCACAGAGATTTTAAGTGACTTGCTCACAGTCACACAATGAAAAAGTTTAGGATTTGAACCTAGGTCTTCCTGACTCCATTGTACCTCGATGCCTCTCCAATCATTAAGAGAAAACCTTGATGAAAAATCATGGAACCCCACTGGAACGATCTAGACAGAAACTGGTTGATCTAACTGTGGGACTAACCAGCCCATGTAATGTTAATTTACCTAATGATTTATTTTCATGGAACCAGTTAATGACATTAGACAAGGCATGCCTATCTTCTGCCTGTGTTCAGCCAGAAAATTGGCACAACCAGAACAAAGAGCTACTCTGGTTATTAGCCAATTAAGCCATGGTGTCAACACCACCCTCAATTCCCCAGTTTCACCAGAGTTTGCTTAGAGCATGAGCCCATAAGCCAATATGATTCAAACTTGGCCTTAATTCTAATAGGAGCAGAAGGGACAGCTTTGGTTTTAGACTAGATTTCCCCCTCCTGTCTCCCCTCCTCTTTTGTTGGCCACTCAACACATATACATGTTTTGTCTTCTTTTCAGAACGCTTTTGGTGGAAACAATGGAATGACACCAACCCAGGATAAATCAATTGAATTCCAGTTGGAATGTTTGAAAACTGGCTGGCTGAAGGTTGGAGGCAGTTTCCCCATACTTCCCCCTCCCTTGTGCATCATTCATCCTTTCTGCTTCATCATCTGCTTTGTGTTTCTAGCATAAGGGGAAGGATCTGCAATTCCCTCAGTCAGAAAGTCTAGACTTCCAAGGGTTTGTAAGTCTTAAGGGTCTTAGAAGAAGTTAATTAATGCAGCTTTATTGCATTTTTTGACTTTTTTTTCATTTGTCTTTTAAGTCCCTCTGCCCCTTTTAGTCATGGGGAGTAGGAGAAAAGGGAGGATAAGGGAGAACTAATTGACACTTGTCAATTGTGGAGAATACTACGGTTAATATAAGACATTTAACTAACTACATCATTCCTGACCAGCTCTCAGGCAAGACATCTTAAAAAAAAAAAAGGTCCAGATCACAGAACTATATATTTGGAGGTGTAAGGGACCTTAGAGATGATCTAGTTCAACCACTTATCTTATAGATGAGGAAAGTAAAGTCCAGGCAGTTTAAGCGACTTGCCAATATCACAAAGATAGCAAGTGACAAAAGCAAGTTTCAGACCTGGGTTCCTTGACCCCAAAACCAGTGCCCTTTCCTATGTACCTTTCTGTGAAAAAAAGGAGGCCCTGTACTGAGAAGTCATAAGATCTAGGTTCTAATTCTACAGTCTACTTTGGGATTTGGAGTCAGCAAGTCATTCCATTCATTAGTTCAGTGACACATTTCCAATACCATATGCCAGAGAGAGACATACTTTATGAAATCAATTTTTTTAAAGAAGAGTACCAAGGAAGCCTTGAAAGAAATGTCAAGTGTTATTTTAACAATAGTCCTCTGAGATCATCAACCAAAATTCATTAATTGCTCACTGTGTGCTAGACACTGAATATACAAAGACAAAAGTGGAATGATCAATTAACAAATATTTATTAAATGCCTACTATGTGCTGGCTCCTATTCTAGAGACTAAGGATACAGATACACAAATAGCTCTTCAAGGGCAAGTATTGGGGATAGTGGGGAACTATTTTATGTTTCTTATATAAGCATGTGTATCTCCCTTCTCTAGGGGAGATATACTGTCCCTGAATGCAGCTCACAGGTTTTAAAGGGATATCATTTAGTAACCTTATTTCTTAAACAGTATGATAGACACTGTCATATGGAATCAATCCATCTTTTTTTTTTACTTTTTTGGAGGGGGTAGGGCAGGACAATCAGGGTTAAGTGACTTGCCCAAGGTCACATGGCTAGTAAGTGTTAAATGTCTGAGGCCGGATTTGAACTCAGGTCCTCCTGATTCCAGGGCCGGTGCTCTATTCACTGCACCACCTAGCTGCCCCAAGAATAAAGCTATCTCTGGTGGGTAGGACCATACAGTACGATGATTTTGGACTCCTGGGACAAATAGATTGAAGAAATCTTGGAATCAACTAGTCCAGTCCATTTTCTCATCCCCATTTACCTACTTCAATAGGTAGGTAAAGATTGGAGGAGGTAAGCAAGATAGAGTAGAAAAGGATGGCTGATGTATGAGTGTGGGTGTTGAGATATGGGACTTGTGCCTGGGCTGATGACTGCTCTAAGACATGGTGTCAAAAATCAAATATTAACGAGGGTCACAAAACTGTACATAAGGATCCCTGAGGCTATATATTGACTCAGAAAACCACATAGTAATACTACCTATATTCTAATGTATTTTTATTTATTTTGTTAAATCTTTCCCAATTACATTTTAATCTGGCTTATGTATCACTTGGGGGTGCTGGCTTGCAATGCAGTCCATGAACAGAGTGTTTGACACCTCTGACCTAAGAGTTTCTTTTTGGAACAGACCTGTGAGAGCAACGAGATGGGGAAACTCCCTATATACCCATGCAAATCATGCTCTGCAAATGATAGAGAGCTGCCTGAGGACTGGAGAGTTTATGTGACTTGCCCAAGGTCACAACATCATCGTGTGTTAGAGGCAGGACCTGAACCTGAACCTGAACCAAATCTTCATGACTCCAAGGTTGGATTTTTTTTTTTTTTGCTTTTTTTGGAGGGGGGGAAGATAGGGCAATTAGGGTCAAGTGACTTGGCCAAGGTCACACTGCTAGTTTTGTGTTAAGTGTCTGATGCTGAATTCGAACTCAGGTCCTCCTGACTCCAGGGCTGGTGCTCTATTCACTGAGCCACTTAGCCACCCCCCCCAGGTTGGATTTGCACCCATCACACCCCATTGCCCAATGGATAGGATAGCCAGAGAAATAGCAGTTCATATTCCTAAAGCGCCTTTTAAGGTTTGCAAAATGCTTTTCTCACAACAATCTTAAGTAAAGCAAATATAATGATATTCCCATTTCACAAATGAGGAAACTGAGGCTTATAGAGTGGTGAAGTGACTCAGACTGCCATTCATCAGTGACCCCAATCTTTTGACTTTAAGCATCATACATATGATGCCTCTGTAGAAAAAGTTAGCTGTCTTTCTCCCTTTTCCCCACACCCCCCCTCGCCCCTGCCTCCAACCTCCCCACAATGTACTCAAGGCATACAACAGACTTAAAAGCTATGGGCTGCTCTGGAGCCACAATAAAGGGGGAATCAGTAGCTTAGAATCCTGCTCCCATCTGCTTGTCTTCAGTCAGTCCAATTCACTTCCCTGTTCCTTACAATCTGCCTCAGTAAGAACAGGGACAAGCAGTGTATGTGGAAAGGCACCATGAAACGCAAACAAATCCCTTGGTCTCCACACCCTGGAAAACTAACAAGCTTATCTATAACAAGTGCTGTCTGCATTTAGGTAGCCTTTGCCAAGAGATTTGTTTTTTCTCCTACCTTCCATCTCAGACCATTAGCTCTGTCCCAATCTGGCAGCCTAAGAATTCCATTACCTATTTCAGCCTAGGTCATGACAACAGCAGTGTATGCTGTACTTTCCATTTCAGCAAATATGAGGGGCGTATGAGCGAAACCAGAGTGGCAAGAAGGCTTTGAAAATATCCAAACAAGGAGGCTTAGATTCTTTCTGCCTTTGCGATCTGAAACCTCCCCCCAACCCCAATGGCTTCCTTTGAACGGCAGGCTGGGTCATTGTCTTGGCTTGGAAAGCTAAAGTGGGGAGGGGTGAGGGGTTTTCTAGTGATCCAGAGAACTGTGACTCACCAATGGCTCAGGTTATTGACTAATACCTGTTCCTCTAACTACTCCATCCCCTCACTCCTGTAAAGATTTATCCTGTACCACACACAAACACACTCGGTGAAATATGTAATGAGGAAACAAGGGGAATAGTTCATAAATATTCTTAGCCATATGCAAACAATCTCAAATTTATTCCCCCTTCTTTTTTTTAAACGAGAAGGGGAAAAAAAACACCCATTCCTGATCACTTCCAGATTCATTGAGGTTGATATTACATAAGACCCAATATTGTTTTCTCATCGTAGAGAAATAATGACTTGGAAACAGCAATTTGAGCTAAGAAAATAATATACTCTTACCAGGGCACAGAGTCTGAATGGAGACTGGGAAGCCAAGTTTTAAAACAGCCTCCAACACACTCTTTCAAGCATAGCTCAGAATTTCCTTCCTTTCTTTTTTCTATCTTCTCTCCTTCTTCCCTTTTCTCTTTCTTTCTTTCTTTCTTTCTTTCTTTCTTTCTTTCTTTCTTTCTTTCTTTCTTTCTTTCCTTCCTTCCTTCCTTCCTTTCCTTCCTTCCTTCCTTCTTTCTTTCTTTCTTTCTTCCCATATAACCATTAACTATAAAAAGGGGTACTATCTCACAATCCACTAGCAAACTATATTACTCCCACACCCAGTCAAAATTTATTTGGAATTGTGACCTTTAAAACCCACGAAGCTCTCTGATTATCCATATTTTTATATCCTTCTACCCTACAATCTTCATTTTCATGAGCAGCCATTCTCTGACACACAAATATACACAAGCAAGAAGTAAAGAGGGAACCACTGGCTACGGTAATAGAACCAGCTAATTTGGAAAAGCTGATGGTTAAATTTTTAGTATGAACATTTACACCCTGAAAATCCGGAAACTACAAAAGCAAAGCTTGGTTTATTGTTTTGTTGATTGTCTAGACTAAAGAAAGCTATGGAGAAAATGTTAACAATGCAATGCAGATTAAACTTAAAAGTGAGTTGTGTATATATTTGGAAAGACAGTTGTTAAAACATTTACAAGCTTAACATTGGGTTTGTGTCTATTAAACCTGAATATGCTAATTTAGAAGGCAGCAGCCTAGTCTAATGGTGTCTATTAAACCTAAACAAGCTAATTTAGACAGGCAGCTGTCTAGTCTAATGGAGAGAATGCTGTTGGAATAGGAAGTCCTAGGTTCAAATTCCACTTCTAAAACTGACTTTCTGCATGACCATGAACAACTGCTTACCTTCTCTGGTTCCATATTAAAAATGTCACAAACATATGATCAAGGGACTTTATGGTAGGGTTTGGTTATTATATAGTTATAACATTATGGTGAAACAGCATTGTTGGGGCAATGTCATGTGAGAAATGCACATATTTTGGATTGAATGGAACCAAATATAGTTGACTGAATTTTTCTCTTTGCATCTGCTGTTTATGATCACATAGACTCAGCTGGAATGTGCAAAAATAGCAAGAAATGAAACAGGAGACAGACAGAGGCAGTGGGGCCAAGCAGGTCTGAAATCAGGAAGATTTTGAATCTCACTTTGAGCCTGAATCCCACCTATGATACTTATTAGGTGGGTTAATATAGCTGAATTGTTTCTTCATATGTAAACTTGGGATAACAACAACATCTATCTCAAAAAATAAAATAATCCACGTAGAACAAGGGGTCTTAATATATTTGGGTTTTTTTTCCCCTCATGGACTCTTTTGACAGTCTGGTGAAATCTATGGACCCCTTCTTAGAAGGATGATGATTTTAAATAAATAAAACACATGAGATTACAAAAGATTAAAATACAATTATAAAAAAATTATTAGGTTCATGGACCCCATGTTAAGAGCGTCTGGACTGTAGAATCTTGTAAACATGAAGGAGATACATGAAGGTTAGCTATTATTATGTTTTTACAGACCAACTTGGTCTTTGTTAAAAGGCTTCAATCAGAAACTGCTGAGGTTGTTATTCCCAAGGCATCATCAATATCTACTTTTTTTCTTTTAGAGAAAGTGAAGGAGCTGCCACACCTTATTGACTTTTTTATAGAAAAAACAAATATTAGCACCTCAATGGATCTGATTAATGTGTGCAACCCATCCATGCCAGGTTATCCTATGGGATTCTTATACATATCTTCCCATAATGGGTGGGGGGGAGGGGAATGTGCCTATTTCACTGGGACCTATCCTGACCTTGCTGCCCTCATGTTCTCTGCTCATTATGTACATAACAATTTAGCACATGGGTCTGTCCCATGTCATTGATGATCCCTCATCCTATGTGCCCATTTCCCTCCCTAATCATACATCTCCCTGATAAGTATCCTTTATAAGCCTTTGCCGAATACAATAGGAAGGACCTGTGGCCTTGAGGCTGCAGGTTCCGCACCCCTGACCTAGGCAAAAATTACAAAATTGTCTTCCCTGGCACCAAGTCAACCATTTCAGTACTCGCTGTATACATTTGCATTCCTCACTCAACATTACTCACTCCCTCAAGTTCTACTTAAGAAAAATCTTCTCTCATTCCCTTCTTTCATAGTGAATTGGAACTAACTAATAATACCTATTCTGATATGGAGTATCAAACAAGGTGTTCCAAAAATCTTTAAATTTTACTAGCTTAAGATGGCACTTAGATTTTTGGCACACTGTACTTTAACAGACTACCAAGTGGTAAGGAGCTCAGTTGCGACTGGGAGACAGAATTGGAGTTATCAGGTAAGACTGAAGTGTGGGGATGGGGTGAGGAAGAATAGGAACTTTTCTCACAGCTTTTCAGCAATTGCCCTTTTCAGGTTTATGGCTAAGGTAGTATGTTACTAATATCTGTATTTGGGATGGCAGTGGAGTTCAAAATGAACCTGATTTTTATCATTAGGCCCTGAGAGGGAGAGAGAGGGGGAAATAAAGTGAAAGAGAACAGTGAAAAGGAAAAAGAGTGGGTCAGGGAAAGAAAAGTAGAGAAAGAAAGAAGAGAAAGGTAGAGAAAGGCAGAGTGAGAGAGATATGGTGGAGGCAAAAGGTCAGTGACTCAACTCAAACTTATCTGAACATCCCAAGACCTTTCCGGTCCAAGGAGCAGGCTGGACAGCTCACAGGATAAATCTCTTTCATGCATTTTCCAACACGTCCATGATCCAAGCCTGGCTGGAATAATTTCACAGGGTTTGGCATCATCATTTCTCTCAGGCTACATGGCTGGGCCCAGTTTTCTTGGTCAGCTGTTCTAGAGAATCCTTCTACAGCAACAGAGAAAATTGGGCTTGGGGTTTACAGCCAGAGAAAGCAATGCTGTCAAATCGACACTGGCTGTGAAAAGCTCAGAGGATCCCATTTCTGGGGGTACTTTGGTATCCCTGTTTCTAGATCTTCAGACAAGAAGAAAGACAGGAGGAAAAAAGCCACATCATTACCAGAAAACAAAATGGAACTGGCAACTTAAGCAAATCTTCTCATTCAACCATGTAGGTTAGGTCAGAGAAAAGTTTATGGCACATACTTGATAACAAGCTTGTTGATGGTGGTTTTTAGTTTGGGTTGTTTTTTTTTTTTTTGTTTGCTTGTTTGTTTTTTAGGTGGGATTTCTGCATGAAAATTTGGGGAGTTTATCCTAGCTGACCTATAAGTTTCTTAGTACTTTCAACTTTAAGATTCTATGAAACTACTCAATGCTTAGTAGACAAGATTATAGGCACAAAATCTATTAGTTCAGACTATAGGTCAAGGAGGTATGTATCCACAGGCTTCCTTCCTCCTTGGAGGGTGGCAACAGGGGATGGGGAAGACAGAGGGTATGGAAACTTTCTCTGGATTTCTGTAGGTTCAGAAACCTAGTCTCCAGAAAGGGATTGCCACAGAGAGCCATATTTCTGACAAGTTCTTTTTATTTCCCTTCCTTCAATCCCTCATGAAATCCATTTGAATAAATTTCTGAGGACAGGCATGGTCTCTATTTTATATTTGTTTCCCCAGGGCCTAGCTCGGTGTTAGACCTACAGTAGGCACTCAATAAATGTTTCTAGATCAACACTGATTTAAAGGGACCATACTTCTTGACAGATAGTCTATACAAATCAATATGATAATCTCAGCAGTCAAAAGAACAGTGAATTTGGAGTCAGAATACCAGATATTGGATCCTAGCTCTGAAACAGAACGACACAGTGGCAAAAGTATAGGATTTGAGTCAGAAAATTTGGGTAAAAATGCTGCCTCTGTCCCATACCACCTATGTAATCACCAGGCCTCACTGAGCCTCAGTGACCTCATCTGCCAAATGAAGTAGTTGAATGTAAATTTAGCATCTATTATTCTAGCAAATCATTTCTCCTCACTAGACCTCAGATTCTTCATCTAGAAAATGAGGGATTTGGACTGAGCAACCTAAAGTTCTAAATCCAGGTGTCCGAAGTCATTATATTTAAAGCAAAAAAATTAATAAATAAAAGGCATCAGCTTTGGGAAATTATTTGACTGTTTTAAGGCAAGTTGGGGCTAATATATCAAACTAAGAAGGTGAATTATAGTATTTAGAATGACTGTATCTTGCCTTTTATACAATAAATATTATATATATATGTATATGTGTGTATATATGTATATGTGTATATATGTATATATGTATACATATGTGTATGTATATATGTGTGTGTGTATATGTGTATATGTGTGTGTGTGTGTGTGTGTGTGTGTATATATATATACACATATAATTTAAGTTCCTACTCTGTTTGGCACTGTATTAAACACTGGGGACACAAAAAGAATCAAAAGTCAATCTCTGCCCTCGAGGAGTTTACAATCTAGTGGATATATGACATATGCATGTATATAAAATACATACATGGGTATATGTGTATATGTGTGTGCATGCATAAATACAGAGACGTGCATATACACGTATACCCACAAACTCACATTTAAGACTGAAGAGATATAAAAGACAACACACACAACTACAGAATCCAATCATTTTCTCAACTTCCTAAAAGCTCTATTTGAAAGAAAAGATGACCATTTTGGGAACTGAATGCAAGTTTCTCTTTGTTTATCCAGACTGAAGACCTCCAGAATGTTTATTTATCATAGAAAAAAGAAAAAAAGAAAGAAGAGAGGGCCGGGAGAAATTAAGCAAGCCAGCGAGCGAAAAGAGCCAGGAGAGCAGAAAGAGGGATGAATGGAGCCAGTAAAGGAGGGGGAGCCAGGCCTTCCCACTAGGCCTGAACGTGTTCCTTATTAGCGTGCCCAGCTCATGCTTCAGCAGTGGGGTCGTGGCGACCCCTACTGGCCGCGCTCGAGCAAAGCGCCTGGTTTTGCCTCCTGCTCCTGGGCAGCCAAGGCTGGGGGTGGGGAGAGGGGGAGAAGGGGAATGTGTGTTTCCTATTAGGCTTTCCAGAAACTCATAAATGGTTGTAAACCCCATTGTGCTAATAGAAAGAGCGACATAAATGCTGACTAAAGTTATTAGTCCTGGTCGTAGTTTATACGCACACTGAATTAGGCTGAGAACAGCTAAGTTTTTTATGGCTATTTTATAACAGGTTATTATTATACATTGAGCCATAGGTTGGGCTTAATGCGGATGTTCGTGTAATACCAGCAAGGAAGAAGAAGAAGAAAAGAAAAGCCAGAGACTGCGACCTCCCTGGGCGGCACACTCAATGTTTAATGTATGGGAGGTCCCACCTCCTTGCCCCCCTAAAAGCAGAGCCACAGATAGGCACAGGCAGCTCTAAAGTCCAGCCTCTCTTCTGTTTTACAGATAAGAAAACTTGGGCCCAAAGTGACGGAGGGTCTCAACCCAAGGTCCCATGGGCTGACAGTGACAGGGCTGAGATTCACAATCAGTTCTATTATCTCCAGACCAGAATTCTTTCTGTTGCACCAAATGGCCTCCCTTTTGTTCTGGTGATGCCCAATCAGTGGGTCACCAAGGCTGGCACAAGAACCCTTTGTAAAAGAGAGGGCTCGGAGGAAGTCAGACCCCAATCTATGATTTTCCCAATTTAAACAACCCCAGATCCTTTTCAACTTTTCACCTTGGTCATTCTGGCACTGTCCTTTTGTGTATTTTTATTTACTTCATTAAGTATTTTCCAATTGCACTAAAAAAGTTTTTTTGACATTCATCTTTTAAAATTTTGAGTTGTAAATTCTCTTCCACCCCTCCCCCACCCACCGAGGAGGCAAGTAATATATCAATTATACATGTGAAGTCATGCAAAACATAGTCTTCCAATTTTTTTTTTTATTTTTATTTTTATTTTTATTTTTGCCTTTTGGAGGGCAATTGGGGTTAAATAACTTGCCCGAGGTCACATGGCTAGGTTTTTGTTTGTGTGTGCGTTCCTGTCTGAGGCCGGATCCAAACTCAGGTCCTTCTGACTCCAGGGCCGGCGCTCTACTCACTGCGCCACCTAGCCTCCTCATCTCATTTTTTGAAGAAGGAACGAGTATTTATTAAGTGACTACCATGCTAGGCACTGTGCTAATTACCTTAGAAATATCTCATTTGATGCTCACAAAAACCCTGTTTTTCCCATTAGTATTATTATTATGCTACTACTATTCCCATTCTATAGATAGGGAAACTGAGATAGAGAGTGGTTAAGTGACTTGTCTAGAATCAGCTATCTATTAGCATCTGAGGCTGGATGTGAACTCAGATATTCCTGACTTAAGGCCCAGCATTCTATCCATGGGGTCACCACCCTGCCTGATTCTTGACTTCTTAAGCTCATCATGGAAATATTCTTAACCTAGGGCTAAATTTAGGGACATACATAGAGTAGGCCTTTGTTAATAGATTAACTAGTTAGGTGTAGTGCTATCCAGACTCTGCTACTTACTACCTGTGTAAATTGGGTAAATTTGGATAACCCTATTTGCCTCAGTTTCCCCAATTATACGAGCTGGAGAAAGAAATGACAAACCACTCCAGGATCTTTGCCAAGAAAACCCCCAATGGGGTCATGGACAGTCAGATACGACTGAAAAGACTTAACAACGGCAACAAATTGGGTGAGCTGGCTGAGTCTCAGCTTCTGTCAGTACAAAATGAAGAGTTTTGACTACTAGACCTCCGAGGTCCCTTCCATCTCTGAAACTATCACTCTATGACAATTTCTTCATGCTATTCACAGTCCTACTTGGGAACCTTTTCCTTGCCACCTCCCTTTTACTGCTCCTTTCCCTCCATTATTTTGTATTTATTTGTTTGTGTAGTCATGGAAGACAAAACTTCTTGAGAAGATAGACTGTTTCTTTTGGTCTGCATATCTCCAGGTAAAGAAATTGCCCGTGGAGCCCTGAAACATTAGGGACTTACCTATGGTCACATGGTTTATATCAAAGGCATCATTTGATGCCAGGCCATCCTGACAGCCACTATAAAATGCTGGCATAAATGTGTGTGTGGGAGGGTGTCACCAATGCCCAGAACAATGCCTGTTCTGTCTTTAATAAATGTATGTCTAATTAAATCCTAAACTCATACTTTATCCTTACAGTGGTGCATTAATTAAAATGTATCCTATTAATAGCAATTATGAGGACAATAATAGTAGCAATAACAAAAATAGCACAAAAAGACTAGTAAATTCTTCAGCTTGTTATTATTATTCAATCATTTCAGTCATGTCTGACTCTCCACAACTCCATCTGGGTTTTTTTGGGCAGAGATACAGGAGTAGATTTTCATTTCCTTCTCCAGCTCATTTTACAGATGAGGAACTGAGGCAAACAGGGCTAAATGACTTGCCTAGGGTCACACACCTAGTGTGTGAGGCCAGACTTGCCTAGGGTCACACACCTAGTGCGTGAGGCCAGGAAGATGAGTTTTCTTGATTCCAGGCCAAGCACTGTATCTACTGTACTACCTAGGTATCCTAATTCTTAAGCAGGAAGAAAGAAGAAGAAATCTTGCCTTTCAGACTTTAACTTATTATCTGTGTAAATGTGAACAAATCACTTAACTTCTTGACTTCAATTTCTTTATTTATAAAGTCAGAGGATTAGATGATCCCTAAGGCCCCTTCTAGTTCTAAATCCTATGATACAATTACCATAGGATGCCAAACTATGCTAATACTAGTAAATTTACATTGGTATTTTGTTTAGACATTTTCTTTGTCAACATTTACTTGGAGTTAAGTGAATTCTACACAACTTTCTCTAAAGGTATATGTCTATGTGACATGACTAAATGGCTCCCATATTGCAAAATTTGGTGAGAAAACAGTTTATGTCGGTGATCTTGGCTTTATGGGGCAAATATCTGATTCAGACAATAGTATAAACTGGTCTCTTGGAGGCTTGCCTATTATTAGAAAAAGGTATCCCACCTGCCTTTCCTAGATCTCTTCCTCTAGGCTCTACCTCAGATCTCTCCCCACTTTGTTCCTGTCCAAAATCTGCTCAGAGATAGAACTCTAACTAGCAGTTTCTGTGGGCGAACAGCACAAAAGCTGCCTGGGTCAAGCAATATGAAATATCCCCTCAAATCCTGCTGAGGTGACCATGGGTTGAGACAAGAGTGGCCAGTGCGTGTGGGGAAGAGTTCACTTAGAGTTCTTCTGGCCTATAGTATGCTGGCAGCTTTCTAGTTTAACTAATTATTTTTTCAAGCTAGGTGCTAAGTTTGGTTGTTTCTATTTACTGAAGGGCTGCAGAGTGTTCCTTTCTAAATCTGAGCACCCTGAGGAAAAGCTTCCATAAAAGACTGCAGTTCTGCCTGCTCTTTGCAATGTGAAACAGAAAATTAAAAGTAGATGGTGGGGGAGCAGAGTCAAGGGAACTGTTAAATAAGGTAAATTAATCATTGGTGGCCTTATACATTTTACAATGAATAAGAAAACACCATTTCTTCAGCACTGTGGTCATAACAAAGAGTTGGTGATTATATAATTATATCATTATTTCTCAGTCTATGTTCCATAGATCATTGGTCCTACGCATAATGTCAAAAGAAAGTCTAGGAGAAAGTTTCAAAACTAATGATATTTTCCCTCTAAAATATTAAATTGGTTGTCGTTCAATCATCTTTCAATTATATCTGGCTCTTTATGACCCCTTTTTTGGAATTTTTTTTTGGCAAAGATACTAAGGTGGTTTGCCATTTCTTTCTCCAGTTCATTTGACAGATGAGGAAACTGAGGCAAAGAGGGTTACGTGCCTTGCCCAGGGACACACAACTCATAAGTGTCTGAGGCCAGATTTGAACTCAGGTAGATGAGTCTTCCTGACTCCAGGCCTAACATTCTATCCACAGTACTACTTAGTAGTAGCCCAGTAACATATTAAATAATTTCATATAAAAAATGCTGTTCACACAACATGAGTACGTGAAAAAACTTCTCTGTTCTATTTTGCTACAGAATTTACCCCTACACACTCTTATCTAGTGTGGGTGTTGGGTGGGGGAGGTATTTCATCCCCTTGCCTTCTCAGACTTCTAATATCAGAATTTATAGGTTCTGTAGATATATTTCAAGTACCAATGCTAGTATAGATACTGGCATAGGTGACAATGAAGAAGTGTCTATCACAGAACCAAAGAGCCATAACCCCTTCATGGTTAAGATGGGCATTATATTAAATACAAGAGATGTACTTGGGTTTAAGTCTTCCCAATTTTCAAGCCACTGAATAGATGCACAGCCAGGATTCCTGGAGTAAATAATTTTCTCTCCATCCCATCTCTATCTGAGAGAAGGTAAGAATCTAGGCAACTAAGAACTTCAACAGATAGAGCCCTGGACTGATGTCAGGAAGACTTGAGGTCAAATCCATGTGATCCTAGGCAAGTCAACCTCTCTAATCTTATTTTCCTCATCTGTAAAATGGGGATAATAAAAACAACCCCTCTGCAGAGTTTTTATGAGATTGAAATATACAAATAACACAAGTAAAGGGCTTTATAACCTTAAAGTTATATATACACATATGCACATAGACACGCCCACATACACATGCACATATATGTGTGTATGTGTGTGTGTGTGTATATATATATATATATATATATATATATATATATATATATATATATATATATATATAAATGCTAGTCATCATTCTTATGAGTCATCCAAAGGGTAAAAGATAAACAGATACCATGTATCTATGCAAAGGCACTTTTACATATTTAAACTAATTTATTTATTGTTTCTAAAGTGAAGCAATTATTGAAGAGGTCATAAAACCCTGCATTCCAACATGGAATTCAGGCCTGGTCATAGAACCCTGAGAAGCCTAGAACAAAGTTGGAGAAAAAACAGAGAATCAAATCAACTGAAATAATCCAGGGGAAACAGGTAGGCCACAGAAGTTAGGCCTCTGACAGAGAACATGGTCTGTGTTTATAAAATCAAAGAGGATATGGACAGACTGAGAATGGGCTTGTTTGCTAAACCTCAGTGGACTAAAAGTTCTCCCCATTCTACACCCCCCATGAAGCCTGGAAGAGAGACTTTATAGAATAAACCAAAAAAGGAAGTAATATTTTACACAGTGAGTAGTGAGCATATATGAAACTCCTTAGTGAAAGAAGTAATAGAGGCTACAAGTACAAATAAGTACAAGTAAGATTTGGATGAATTCATATAAAGTAGATCCATAATAGGTTATTAAGGAAAATTTAGAGACATTTCACATTATTCTTCAATTTCTAAAGTCACCATGAACCAGCCATGACATTTTCCTACAAGGTATCCCCTTAGTACCCATTTTGCAGATAGAACATTGGGTTCAATGGACCATAGAAGTGAGCAGGATGGCCATTCATGCCATACTGTGTTCTTTAGTATTTGGGGGAAAGACTAAAAGTCCAAGAATTCTTTTTCCTAACCGTGAATCCAACCAGAAGACCCTCCAATTCCCAGATGAGACTATATGGGCTTGTACCCCCTAGACCAAACTTGAAGTCAGTCATCATAGACAGTCACTTTCCAGAGGATTACAACAAACTTGAAGCCCTGATGCAATCCACTACCCCCAGGAAACACACAGAGAGAAGGCTAGTCTCCTGGTGTGATCTAACCTCACAGCTGGAACATACAGCATCATTTTTCATTCCAAAAGGACTATAAAAAAGGGATTCCGACATCCCTGTGTGCTATGGTCATAAAACTGAGGCCTAGGTTCTCTGCTAAGTATTTGAAGGAAAGAAGGAAGGAAAGAGGGAGTAGGAGGGATAGAAGGAAGGAGGGAAAGACGCAGGAAGAGAAGGAAGGGAGAGAAGGGAGAATTTATTAAGCACTTACTGTGTGCCAGGCACTTTTGCAAACAGTATATAATTTGATCCTCACAACATCCCTCAGAGGTAGGTCCTATTATAATCCTCATTTGCCAGATGACGAAACTGAGGCAGGCAGAGGTTAAGTGATTCCCCCATGGTCACAGAGCTAGGAAGTGTCTGTGGCCAGATTCGAACTAAGGTCTTCTTGACACCAGGCTCAGCACTCTATCCATTCACTGGACTACCAAGTTAGATAACAGAGCCTCACCTCCCACCCTGTTCAGCCTAACAGAACCATAGAGAGCCATTTCAACAATTACTGGCACTGGCTTTTAAATACCCTTCCCAAACTCATCTATCCCAAGAAGACCAATAAACAGTAGCTGATTTTAGACCTACAATGGAGGTCTTTTAGACTTCTCCTACCTCAACCTGAGATGTTTCTAATCATCCCATTATCAGCAGAGGAAGGGTTGGCTCTCATTGTTCCTGTTCTATCAAATCAAACCAATCTTGATTTTTCCAAAGGTCATTTCCTTTGTATTTATTTTATTTTTTTGTAAATATATTTAAATGTATTATTTTATATCATTATATAAATTATCATATATTGTTTATATTCAGAATATATATCGTTAATTAAATGTATGTGCATATACTCTGATAGATTATAAACTCTCTGACAGTGGGGACTGTTCCATTTTTGTCTTTGTTCCCTCATAATCTAGCATGGTACCTGCAACACAATGGAGCTTAATAAATGTTTGTGGATTGATAGACTTATCTCTCTTGGCTTCAGCTCTTCCAGACAAGGAAATGGTAAGATAATAACCATATCCTACCTCAATGGGGTGTTGAGGGATTCATGAAGAATATGCTACATTTTTCCACTTTGGCTTCAAAACACCTATGATTTCCCTTCCCTAGGATCTCCTGTCCTAGACCTCAGACCAGATCTCTCCCTACTCTGTTCTTGTCTAAAACCAGTGCTCAGAAGCACTGGTAACTAGCAATTTGTGTGGACAAGGAGTACAAGATGTGATAAAGCAAAGTACAAAGAAAATTCTCCTCAAGTGGTTCTGGGGAAGCCACTCCAATGAATCAATCAACAAGTATGAATTGAGTACCTACTATATGTCACCTGTATCGGTGATAGAAATACACAGAATAAAACAACCCCTGTTCTCAATGAGCCTACATTCTCTTATGGGAGACAACAAATGTATTATATCAGTATGTACAAAATAAATACAAGGGGAATAAATACAAATAAAAAACAAGGTATTTAAACAGAAGATGGTTTGGAAAGGATACTAGCAGGTGAGGGGGTTGGGGAAAATTTCTTGTATAAGGTGGTTTGGAGGCTGAATCTTAAAAGAAGAGAAGGATTCTTAGAGCTAGAAATGGAAAGTGAATACATTCTAGGCATGTGGGACAATCAGAGCAGAGACACAGAAATAGGACATGGAGTGTTATGGGAGAGAAACAAAGAGAAGGCCAGTTTGACTGAATCTGAGAATACAGGATGTGGAGTAACACAGAATGAAGCTGGAGAGATAGTTTGGGACCAGGTTGTGAAAAGCTTCAAAAGTAAACATAGGTTATATTTTATCCCCAAGGCAACATGGAGCCACTGGAGTTTATAGAAGAAACAAGAAACATGGTCAGACTTGTAGCTTAAGGAAAATGACTTTGGCAAATCTATGTAGGATGGACTGGAGTGGGGAGAGGCTTAAGACAGGCAGTTCAATGAAGATGCTGTTTAAGTAATCAAGGCAAGAGGTGATGAGGGCCTGAACTCATATGGCAACTATTTGAGTATAGAGAAGGTGATATTCAGGAGGCCAAAATAGCCTTGTCTGTTCCTCACATTTGAGGATGCATATTAGGCCAAAGTGACGTCCCCCTCTCCAATCCCCCCACCAAAAATGGTACTTCATGTCTTCTCTCTCTGCCTTTGCTCTGGTCATTCATTCCCCATGCCTAGAATGCAACCCCTTTTCATTTCCACCCCAAAGATTTCCTCTCTTGCTTCAAAGGAGAAATAATACGATTTGGTAACTTATTGAATATGTGGGATAAAGGAGAATGAGGAGTGGGGAATAACACTGAAGAATGGTAGTGCCTTCATCAGAAATAGAGGGGTTTGAAAGATGGATATGTTTGGTGGAGACAGATAATAATTTCTGTCCGGGATGGTTTGAGTTTGAGACGTCTCTAGGTCATCATTTAAATTTTCCAAGAGGTAGCTATTGATGTAAGACTGAAGCTCAAGAGAGAAACTAAGACTGGATATGTAGGTGATAGAGATGATAGAATGCATAGAGATGATAATTAAACAAGAAGAAAAGAGGAGAGGAGAGGGAGAGGAGGGGAAAGGAGGGGAGAGAAGAGCAGAGGAGAGGAGAGGGGAGAGGAGGGGAGGGGAAGGGAGATGCTAATATGCCTCAGAACAGAATTCAGGGCAGCGCCCAGAGTTAGTGGACATGAAATGGTTGATGACCCAGCAAAAGAACAACCATCTAGGCAGGAAGATAAGCAGGAGAGGGCAGTGTCATGAAGATTCAGAGAGGAGACAGAAGTAAACAAGGGATAGTGGTCAGTAGTGTCAAATGCAGAAGAGATATCAACAAGGATGAGGAAAGAGAAGGAAAAACATTAAATTTGGCCATTAGGAGATCATTGAGGTGTGGTGCCATACACGCCTGTGAGTCCTGCTACTGGGGAGACTGAGGCTGGCAGTTCTCATGAGCTTGGGAATTCTGAGCAGTGGAATAAACCAATCTGCACAAGTTTGTCATTAGCATGATGAGCCCTCTGGAGCAGATGGGGAGGACAACTGTTGCAAGATTGCCTAAAGTGAGGCAAACTGGCCCAGATCAGAAACAGAGCAAAGCAAAATTCCCAGGATGATCAGAATAGAATTGGGTCCATGAATAGCTCCTGTTGTGGTTCAGTCATTTTTCAGTCATGTCTGACTCTTCTTGACCCCATTTAGGGTTTTCCTGGCAGAGATACTGGAGTGGTTTGCCATTTCCTTTCTCCAGCTCATTTTACAGATGAGGAAACTTAAGCAAACAGGATTAAGTGGTGTGCCCAGGGTCAAGTGACCTGCCCAGGGTCTCATAGATAGCAAGTGTCTGAGGTCAAATTTGAACTCAGGATAAGTCTTCCTGATTGCCAGTCCGGTGCTCTATCTGATTTACCACCTAGTAGCTCCTGTGCTTTCAGATTAGATGAGATAGGGAGACTCATTCTTAAAAGAGGGGAGAAAAAGGGGAGATGGAGGAGAGAGAAGGAAGGAGGGAGAAAGGGAAAAAGGAAGAAAGGAGGGAGGGAGGGAGAAAGAGAGAAAGAAAGAGAGATAAAGAAAATAAAAAAAGGAAGGAAGGAAAGTTCGTGTGTATGTGTGTATGTGAGAGAGAGAGAGAGAGAGAGAGAGAGAGAGAGAGAGAGAGAGAGAGAGAGAAGAAAGGCATCATTGGTAACTTTGTAGAGAACAACTAGTTTCAGATAAGTGATGAGGTTAGAAGACAGCTGGAAAATAGTTGAGAGTGAATGAGAAAAAAGAAAGAAGATGGGAGTATAGATAACTTTTCCTAGTAGTTTGACTGAGTCAAAGAAAAGATATATGATGATAGCTAGATAGAAGAATAGGGCCTAATGGAAGTTGTGTTAAGGATAGACAGACCCATATTTGAAGGGACTGGTAGAGAGGTAGATAGGGAGAAGCTGAAGACTGGAAAAAGGGTAGGGAAAAATCAGGGGGCACTGGAGAAGATGGGGGCATTGGAATCAAGGGCACATCCTGAGGAGTTGGCCTTCAAAAAAAGGGCAGAGACTTCACAGGAAAGAAGGAGAAAGTTGGGAGTTCTGTCAAGGGCTTTTAGATGAAGAGCAGGAGGTCCCAATTTTCTCAAAAAACATGAGGCAAGACCCTCAGCCGAGAGCGTGGCAGGAGTCTTGGAAGAGAAGATTTGGAACAGCTTTTACAGAGGGTGAGACAAGGGAATCTCTTAGGGAAGAATAAAATACTGCCTTGCTGAAGTAAAAGTTGAAGTTGGATAACAGGTATATGTTATGTTAACATAATCCATGTATTTATAATTAGAATGGCAGTGTGGCTTCTTTGAGCTCCATCCAGCAGAACATGAGTAGGAATCAGTGAGGCAGATGGAAGGACAAGGAGGTAAAGGATCTGAGAGTAAAAGAGTGGGCAGAGTTAATTTAGCTAACTATAGGGTAAAGATTGGGAAGAGAAAAAAAAATAAAGTCAGAGCAGCCCTGAGAGAATCCTGAGGGGTCAAGGGATTAGATGTCCACAGATACAAATTAAGACTCTTCACACCTTAGAGAACTGATGATCACCTCCACACCATAAGGGGTATCAGAAGAGGCATGTTGCAGAGGCCACAATTATGGACTGTTTTTTGTCTATCCTTTAAAAATATGTCACAGTTTAATTTGGGGGGCTTTAAAATGTAGTTGACAAGAGTACTGAACTTGGGAGTCAGGAAGATGTGGGCTTGAAGATGGCTAACTGCAGTTTCCTCACCTCCAAAAAGAAGGGGCGTGAACTTGACTTCTAGCTAGGCTGCTAGGTCTGTCTGTTGTTCAAGGATTTTAACATGAGATTTAAACACAGCTTGGTCAAAATGGGACGACCCATTTCTTCTTCCCCTTCTTTCTTCCATCTGTCCCTTCCTCTCTCCCTCCCTCCCTTATTTCCTTCCTTCCTTCCTTCCTTCCTTCCTTCCTTCCTTCCTTCCTTCCTTCCTTCCTTCCATTTCTCCCAGATTGGAAATGTAGCAAACATTCACAGCCTTGTGAACAAATGACTAGCATGGAAATTCTGACTTGGTCTGTTTCCACCCTGGGCTAGTTTGTCCTGCCTTAGGCTCACATATTGGTGCCAGACTTAGTGCAGATGTCTCATTGGCTTTCTTTCTACTGCAGCTCAGAGCTCCAAAGTTCAGGTGATACATCAGCCTCAGAGGCCCCAGTAGAAGGGATTAGAAGTATGCACCATCATGGAGGTCAGCACTAGGAGAACTTTTCTTCAAGCTATTTTCCAAACACAGATGGAGGTTATTATAGAAGTCACTATGGAAGTAAACTTAACTATAAGGTTGTGTATGTGTAGCCATAGACACACTATGAAATGCATGCACACACACACACATGCATACACATGTATATGCATGTAAACACACACATATATACACATAAACACACACATATATGTAAAATCAAATTTCTTTAGTTTAATGACCACTATACTTTGCAGCTAAATGCGGAGACCTGGATTCTCATCCTATCACTAATAACTTTCTTGTGTAAGCACATTTTTTTTCTGGATAATTGGCATATGTGGCTGTTTATTTAAGGAGGTATGTGATGGCCTCTGGTGGTACATAAAAAACATCAGAACACACACATACAATGTATAGGCTATGTGTGTATTTGTCTCCATACACGTGTATATGTATATATCCTATATGTGCCTGTATATATGTATATATAATGTATATATGCACAAAGAGATTCACACATAAAGAGTTATAGATTGCAAAAAAGAGGATTCCTTCTACAGGATGAAGGAGCAGTAGCAAGAGGTAAAGAGCATTTAACTTATGGACAAATTAGTCATTTAATGTTCCTTTATTCCTGGCCCTTGATCTGACTCCAGGCCAGGCTGAGAGGAATCATTCTGGTCAGACGGCTGGAAATTCCACCCCATGGAATGGTGTTGGTGGTCTCCCCGCTCCGTTCTGAGGAGGGAGCCCACACAGTGAAAGGCCTTCTCATCCCACTAATGAATGCGCCCACCCACATAGGACCCAGTTCTCTCCCTACCCCTCCTCCACCATCGCCCTCCCTTCAGAGCACGCTGCCTGAATTCACCACCACACGCCATACCCATGCCCGCCCAAGGATTCATTTCAAGAACATCTCTGAGCCATAAATTATGAGTGTTCCTCTCCAATAATTCAAGCCTCTGGAGATCAGCCCCTGGACAATTCTGAGGGGAACTAAGTGGCGCCAGTAGGAAATGTGCACCTCAGACCGGAGGGAACGTGCAACTCTGCAGGAAGCCCCAAATCCTCCCCTTGAGTTCTGAGGAGTCTCCTCACTGGAAGTTTGGACGCAACAAGCCTATGCTGTTTGTTTTCCCTTGCAGGAATTTTAAGCAAAGCAAAACTGTATTTTGACTGACAAACAAACAAGCAACAGCCAAAAACAAAAACAAAAACCCAACATCAACAACCAAGGCTGACCATGTACACATTGGAGTTGCCAGGGAAGCTGGGCTGAAGGGTCGCTTTGTGACCAGGGTGGGTTTGGAGAAAGCACCATGTGGTTTATGAGGAAGTGAAAGTAAGTAGACAGTTATAGCCTTATCTTCATTTCCCTGGTGGGACTTGTTGGACCACACAGTTGCACCCCACAAAGATAACAGCTGTGGAGGCCTTCTCCTCTTCTCTTCCCAATCCTACTCCCTCAGATGAGGTTAGGGTGAAACAAGTTATCATGTATTGTAATCTAGAGACCTTCCTCCACAGGACCTGCTTCATGGAGGAAGAGATAATGGGGTCACCAATAAGTGTCACCCCACTTTCCCAATGCTATGAAGAGCTACCTATTCATCTTAATGCTAGAAAACTCCCAAGGCAATTGATCCTCAGAGCTAAGCAAACCAACATATGGTCACAGGATTATAGATTTAGAGTTTAGAAGTCAGCCAGTCTAATTGCATTTTTACAGATGAGGAAACTAAGGCCCAGAGAGGTTAAGTGACTAGCCCAAGGACACACATGCTACCACACAAGTGGCAGAGCTGGGATTGGAACTCAAGTTTTCCCATGCTCTTTCTACTCATACTTGCTTCCATCCTGAGGTCCTTGCAGGGCAGTTCTTTAAGCAAGCAACCCAAGGGACTCCTGGAAATGAGATCTTGTCCACTTAGTCACAACCAGTGGTGAATATCTTATGCTGTGAATCCACCCATGAGATGCAAAGGGGCAAGGGGACGGTAATAAAATAATGACAGCTGATCTCTAAATATCTCATTATCTACATTATCCCACTTTAAACTCATGAAACTTCAGGAGGTGAGAACCTTAAGGATCACTCTCCCCATTTAACAGATAATGAAACTAAGGCTTAGAGGAGCTTGCTCAAATAAGGTGAGTCAGAATCAGAACCTAAAGTCTCTTGACTCTAGTCCTGGCACCTATCTACCACTTAATACTACATTATCTCCTAAAGTAAAGTCTTTGAGCTCCAGAAATGTGAAGACTTCTCATACTCTGCACAGACCAGGATGTGACAGCAAGAAGGAATTTTTAGAGTCCATTCAGTCCAATGGGCAGCTGGGTGGCACAGTGGAGAGGGTACCCAGAGCCTGAAGTTCAAATCAGGCCTCAGATTCTTACTAACTGTTGACCCTGGGCAAGTCACCTAACCCTGTTTGCTTCAATTTCCTCATCTGTAAAATAGGAGAAGGAAATAATAATCTGTTCTAGTATCTTTACCAAGGAAACCCCACAGAGGGTCAAAAAGAGCTGGACATGACTGAAACAACATCAAAAGTCCAACAAGCTCATTTTACAGGTGGAAGAAACAAAGGTACTGAAAGAGATTAAACAAGTTAGCTCTAGAACCTAAGTCTGCCTCCTCCCCATCCTCGGCTCTTCTCATCACCACCCTGTTCTGGCGCTCCTTCCTCTTTAATGACTGGGGGGAGGGGGGGAGGAGGAAGGAAGAGGGACTGTCAAAAAGAGCAAGGGAGAGTGGAAGGAATCGAGAGCCTTGTAATTGGAGGGGCTTAGAATAACAAATACATGCAATTTCTTTTTCACATCACTTGCCACTTCCTGGAGATCTGGAACAGATTTTCCATCCTTCTTACTTTTGTGATGCTTAAAAAAAAAGGCACTGATCCTTTGACAGAATGTGTAGTCCTATGATTCCACAAATAAATGTATATATCCTCACTCTAATCCTTTCAAACTCTTTCTTTTTATTTTAAAGCCAGAAGAATTAATAAAAAAAAAGGAAAGGGGGAGCAAGAAGAAAGAGGTTAGAAGTTAGAGGAATCTGTGATGTCTGAATATCTTCCACTGCCTCAGAAAGAGAAGGCAAGCTTGATGTGTGCTCAGAATCTCCTTCCTTGGGTCTGGAATGTCACTGGTAGAGGAGCAGGCTGAACCCTGTATGGGAGTCCCTGAAGGACTGTGGCTGGCAAGCTAAGGTCCCTCTATACAGTGAGCTCTGCTCTCTCTAGCATCGGTTCCCCCAAGTGCCAGGAGAGGGCAGCATACAACTCTATAAACAGAGATGGCAAAGCCAAAGGGGATCTGGTTAAATGGCAAGGCAAAGAGAGGCCCAGAACTCATAGGTTCTTGGGATTTGGAACCAAAAGCATCCTTGGAGTTCATAGAGATGGAGCTGGAAGGAGCCTCAGAGGTCATTAAATTACAGGGTCATTGCTTTAAGGTTCAAAGGGCCTTTAGGGGCCAACTCCCTCATCTCACAGATGAGTAAACTGAGGCACATGGTGGTTAAGTGACTTAATCAGGGTCTCACAGCTAGTGAGTATCTAAGGTAAGATTCGAACTCAAATGCAGGCCTTCTTTATTCCAAGCCCAGCATACCATCCCACACTGCCAAGACCCTCATTTTATAAATGAGAAAACCAAGGACTAGATGGGGTGAAGTGATTTGTACAAGGTCACTCAAGTAGGAAACATCAGAGAAGAGGTCTGAATCTGGGGCTTATCCCATCATATAACTCTACTCTTCTAGACCAGCTCCTTCATTTTAGAATAGGAAAGTGAGGTCCAGAGAGAGGAAGCTCCTGCCCTCCCCTCCCCAACTGGAATATAAGATCCTTGAGGGCAGGATTTCTTTTCTTTCCTTCCTTTTTTTTCCATTCTATCCCCCAGTACTCAACATGATGCACTTTAGCCACTTGATACACATTAAAAGGAATTATCCAAGGTAACACAGGAGTGAGTAGCACAGTCAGGATACAAACTTAGTTTTCCTGATTCCAAATCTAGGACTTCTTCCATGACAGTAAGTGAAGGGGGGGGCGGGGGCTGACATTGTGGTCCCCATAGTTATTTCCATTTATCTAAGAGAGAACATTTCCTGGCACCAAGGGAGAGCCAAACCATGGGTGGGAGAGGAAGAAGGGAAAGAATGAAGGATACTTTTCTACACAAGGGAAATTAGCTTTAATGGGAAGGGTAGGGATGGAGAGCAGACACTGGAAATATTGTCGCCCACCTCTCACCCTAGGCAAAAAAACAGGCACTGATCCTTTGATAGATCTGGGAGTCCTATGATTCCACAAATAAACTCATATATCCTTGCTTTAATCCTTTCCAATTCTTTTTTTTTATTTTAAGCCAAAAAAGTTAATAAAAGAGGGAAGAGGGAATAAGAAGAAAGAGGCTGGAAAATAGAGAAAACTAGGCAAGGTTCAAGCAGCTAGGTGGGCACAGTTGATAGAGCACCAGACCCAGTATCAAGAAGACTTCTCTTCCTAAGTTCAAATCCAGGCTTAGACACTTGCTAGTTGTGTGACCCCGGGCAAGTCACTTCACCCTGTTTGCCTCAGTTTCCTCATCTGTAAAATGAGCCAAAGAAGGAAATGGAAAAGCACTTTGATATTTCTGCCAAGAAGACCCCTGGGGGGGGGGTGTCACTGAGAGCCATAAATAACTGAACAACAACCATCATCACTAAGTCTCCATCCTTAGTTCCAATTGTTAAAGAGTTCTGATGGAGAATAGTAAACACATTTTTCCTTATATCCTACATGTAGAACACATAGAGTCAAGATGAAAGCAAAGAAGGTTTCTTTACATCTCTATACCTTTCCCTAAAACCTGGGCACAGATATTGGTGGGGGTGGGGGTGGGGTGCTAGGAAGAAGGGAGTGCAGAGCAAATTCTTGCCCAAGTCTTGAGCTCTGGCTTCCTCTTCTGGCCAGTGGGGATAAATACTTATATCACAGAGATATCATGAAGCAAATTTGCTTCCCTTGCATTTGCACATGTTCCCTTGTATATGGTCCATGTTAGGAAGAAGCCAACATGGCTACTGGAAGGAGGAAGAGGAGGAAGATGATAAAGTCTTTTGGATGCATATAGGAGGAGATGTAGTGGCTCAAGCAGGATGACAAAAAGAGAGAAAAGGAGACAATAAGAGCTTGGTATGGACATAAGCCACATAGAACTTGGAAGAAAAACAAGAAATGAAACACATATGCACACTCGCGTGTACACACACACACACACACACACACACACACATACACACACACCCCTCTTCAGCAAGGGGCAGAACTGTGGGAGCTGGGACGTGCTGAGTCTTAATTGGATAGACCTTGGTACAGGCAAGGGGAAAGGTGAGTGTCACTGATCTGCTACAAAAGAGAACATGGACCAAAATGAAAGATGGAGGAAAATGAGAAATTAAGAGCAGGATAGAAGAAGAAAAGGAAAAAGAAGGATGAGGAAGATAAATAGGGGAAAGTAGGAAATAAAGGTTGGTGTACTTTATCTTCCGCAAGGGCTACAGGAGATGAAGCAAAAGGAAAGAGAAGAAAACTTAAATAGAGGTAGAGTGGTACAATCAAAAGAGCTCTTGGATTTGGCATCAGGCATCCTGGGTTCGAATCCTGACTTTGTCACTTGCAACCTGTGTGACCATAAGCAAGTCATTTAACTTCTCTGGGTCTTAGTTTCCTTATGTGGAAAATGAGAGGGTTGGACTAGACGGTCTCTAAAGTCTTCTTTAAATCTGTATTATTATTGTTTCTGAGATTGAGAGGATATGGGAAAACCTCTTTAAAAGAAATGTGTTGGGAGGGGCTACTTGGCAAAGAAGCAGTAACTTCCCAATCAGAGATTCTTTGGTGAAACCCCTAATTATTATAATTTAATTGTAATGTATCCAAAGGACATATTCATAGTAACTGAAATTCAGAGAATTGAGGACTTTATGAACGATTAAGAGGGGGAAAAAGATTTACAAGCATTTCTCACACAGAGAATTTTGTTCCTGGAAATGGTGCTTGCTATAAGTCAAATCTGACTTTTCTATAGAAACGATAAAACATTAGTAGGTTCTATTCCTGATACCCACCTTTTTATAGAAATAATCATAATCATTTTAATCAACAATAAAACTTTCCAAAGTTATCTACAAATCAGTAAAACAGGTCAATACAGTAGCATCACATAAAATTGCAATTAATACAAAAATGTCTTTGTATACTGTACAAAGTACAGCATTTCATTTTTATTTTAAAGGTGAAAGCGGGGGAGATATGGAGAGAAGTGGAGAGTCATGGTAACATCAGGAAAGTTTCTTTTCATACCTACTTTGACCTCAGGCATAGCATTTGGGGAGACTGGGGTTAGGGTGGGGTAGGGGGCATACACATTTGGGAGAAAATTCCTCACCCAACCAGGAAGCATACAGCATGAGGACATATTCAAACCCAGGTGTTGACATCCAAGCATTCTGCTTGCCCATGCTGCTGCAATCATGAGAAGCACTGAAAAGTTTCCATCGGCGTTCTAATATTAGCACAGATAACGAGTTAGTGGGTTGTCCAATAGTTTTCCAAGTGCAGCTCCAGTTTTACTGGGAGCCAAGATGTTTATGATAAGATACTAAGTCCTATCGTCTTGGGGTCCAGATCTCTTTTGGGAAGGCTATAGGTATTGGGGAAATGGATAACAATCCCCAAAAGGGCTTTCCTGTCTTGGGGCAGGGGAAAGTGTGGACCTGAATAGAATATAATGCTTTTCTGTATTATTTTATTTATATTATATTTATTTTGCTATAAAAAGCCTTTTTAGTTTAATTCAATTAAAGTGCTACCAAAGTGATGATCTTTATAACAGAGATTTAATTGACAAGATAAAGGGATGAAGGGAATAACCAATAAGTGGAGGAACAAACCAAGAGAATGGATTGGTGGACATATATGAACCCTAGAAACCGATTTCAGAACCTGGCATAGCCTGAAACAAGGGGCTGAGCCAGCGCATGAGTGGACAGCCAGCTGCCCTTTGGATACCGACTGAAAGGAGAAGGAAGCTTGATTAAATAGCCAAAGAAAATTCAGGTAATAATAATCATAACGTGTAAAAGGATAGAGCCTATGTCAAAAGAGTTCTTGAGAGAAGTTAGGTGCAATTTTAATAGAAGAAACAAGACTGAATATGAACAGGGAAATTATAAACTGTACCCGAAAATCTTCTGATCAGTCAATAGAATGGAAAGTACAGTGAAAATCTATTGTTGATTCTTGAGCACAATGTGAATGTTTCAAAGATATAAGATCAATATTAGAAGATAAATTATTGGGCGGCTAGGTGGCACAGTGAGTAGAGCACTGGCCCTGGAGTCAGAAGGACCTGAGTTCGGATCCGGCCTCAGACACTTAATGCACACATAAACAACAACAACAACAACAAAATAACCTAGCCGTGTGACCTTGGGCAAGTTACTTAACCCCAATTGCCCTCCAAAAAACAAAAACAAAAAAACAAAAACAAAACAAACAAACAAACAAAAAAGAAGATAAATTATTGTGGATGAGAACTGAAGAGGATAATAGGCCAAATTTATGAATAGAGAAGTCCTCCAGAAGAAATGTGAATGGAACAAGTTATTCAGGAATATTTTTCCTGTCTACATCTTTTCTGTCTGTAATGTTTATATGTGTGGGATTGGGGGGAGGATGATTAATTATATCCCTGGAAAGAGGTTGAAAATGAACAAAAATGTGACTTGTAAGACAAATACATAGAATCATCTATAAGATAGTAGACTGAAGAATGCTTATTTAGATACCCATGGCAAAGGATCTGAGAGATACAGGGGTGGGGAACCTGCGGCCTTGAGGCCACATGTGGCTTTCTAGGTCCTTGAGTGCAGCCTTTTGACTGAGTCCAAGTTTTACAGAAAAAAAAAATCCTTTTATTAAGGGGATTTGTTCTGTAAAGTTTGGATTCAGACAAATGGCTGCACTTGAGGACCTAGAGGGCCACATGTGGCCTCAAGGCCACAGGTTCCCCATATACTTATACAGACATGTACACAAAAGGTATCCCAGAAGCCCTAGACTTTTGAGACACCATATATACATATGTATGTACATGTACATATATACATACACATACATGTACTCTCAAAGGAAAGAATAAAGCTAACAGCTCTAAAGAGCAGAATAATATTAAATTCCTAGCTGCCAAGGAAGGCATTGATAGAAAAAAAATTAAGTGAATTTAGAATGGAAATAGCTAAAATCAAAAGGTAAAAGCAAAATATTATAGACAAAGAACAGGTGATAAGAGAAGAAAGATAGTAAGAAATTCATACAATGAACATTATTAAGCACCTCTTACAAAGCACTATGCCAAGGAATGTAGTCAATACAAGGATGAGTAAGATGAACGCTAACCTAGTTACCCAGGTTCCCAACCTTGAGGTCATTTTCTACCTTCCCTTCTCTCTCCCTCCTCTGCCTCAACTTGGGAGAGGAGGGACCTGAATTTAGAAAGGCAAAGGTCACCCACTATATCCTGGAACATAGCCAGTCATCTTGATTTATGTCCTGCCACTGGACTCTGATGACTCTGGAGGAGAGAGTCAGGCTGACGACTTTGCACAGCTCTGCCTTACTGAAATCTAGTTCATTATCGGCAAGTCAAGACATTACCCTCATGTCGCTGGTCTTCTTTGAGAATGAAAGAGGAACAACAACAACAACAACAATAACTCCTCTGCCTACACTCAGCTTCCAAGTCTCATGGATCCTACCACCACAACATCTGTCACAGGTGTGAAAGACCCCCCTGTTCTCACACCTACCACGCTATCATCACTTTTCACTCGGACTTTTGCAAAACACTCCTAATTGATCCCCCTAATTCCAGTCTCTCTTTCTAATTCCTCCTCCTTCTAATTCAAACTCTACATTGTTGCTAAATTTATATTTCTAAAAGACAGGTACTTGATAATGAATTAAAGAAATCATCTTATAGAGTCTAGTATGGAATGAAGCAGGAAAAAATAAGACAAATACACAAATAACATTAATACAAAGTAGGACATGATAAATGTGGGTACAAAGGAAGTGCGATGGGCACTACAATACTGCCTCCAGTTGGGGGTATCAAGGGAAAGCATCATGAAGAAGGCAGAATGTGATCTAGGCCTTCAACATGGCCTAGAATTACAAGAGAGACTGACAGGAAGACACTGCTGAGAGAGATGGCAAAAGAGTGGTCTGTGTCAGGGGAACGTTATGGCAGGAAGAGAATGTAACAGAAGTGTGATAGGTAAGGCTAGAAAAAGAAGCTGGTATTAGAATACGGATAGTCTTTAATGCCAGCATGAGAAGCTCAAACTGAATTCATGGTGAGATGAAGAGTCCCTGAAAAGTCTTTGAGCACAGGAGTGACTGCCACTTTATTACCTTTGGGCAAGTTTCTTAATATCTCCATCTTAATTTCCTCATCTCTAAAGAACATTACAAGAGGCAGTCAGTGGCTCACTGGATAGAGCACTGGGCCTAGAGACAGGAAAACCTGAGTTCAAATCCAGCCTCAGATACTTATTAGCTATATAACCCAGACAAGTCACTTAACTTCTGTTTGCCTTAATCTACCGGAGGAGAAAATGGCAACCCGTTCCAGTATTTTTGCCAAGAAATCCCCAAATACAGTCACAAAGAGTCACACACAACTGAAAATGGCTGAACAGAAGTTCCTCACAGCAAACTTATAAAGTAGGTAGTTTGGATAGTGTCAGGTTATTTTACAAATGAGGTGAAGAAGTCTTATCCAAAGTCACATCGTTAGCTAATAGGAAATCAGGTCTTCTGACTCCAAGACCGGCCTTCTTTTCACTCTACCACACTGCCTCTAAATCCATATAACACATCACAATCTAACCTTCCCATTTGATGAGCCAATTCCCTGCTCAAAAACCTTTAATGACTCCCTAGGACATAGCAGAAGTTCCCAAACTCATTTGGTCTACTGTTCCCTTTAAAAAAAATACTCAGTACTACCACCCTGGAAATCTGCTTTCTTTAAACCTTTAATGTCTTTTTTTTAATTTGAGTAATTTAAAAAATATTTTTAAATGACACATCTTAAATTTAATAATTTATTGTAAATTTGTGGGTATTTCTTGCATTGAAATTTTGATGACACAATATTGTGTCATGTAACCATACTGTATTATACTGTGAACAAGTCATTACATGCACATATTCCTGCTAATGCATATTGGACTTCCTGACAATGGGTAACATGCTCACTTGCCAACACTTGCTTGTTAAGAACTGTCGGCAGACTTGACTACTGACCAGTTATAACTTGCATTTTGTGTGTTTATTTGGAAAATAATGTAATGGCTACAACTAATTCTGTTACACAACAGCTCAAACATGTATGAATAGCTTTTTAAATTTTCTTCTCTGCCCCCCAGTTGCACATGAGGCTACTACTCCCACCCCCACTATTACCCTCCCCACCTTCTATCCCCCTTCATTCCAGAGCCTCCCAGGGGGTGGTACTGCCCACTTTGGGAACCTATGCAAAGTAAGGGTTCTTAATGTAGATCAACAAACTCAGAGGGTCCATGAGCTTAGATGGGAAAAAATAAAATATATCTTTATTTTTAATAACCTCTAACTATAATTTAGCATTTCCTTTAAATATTTTAAGATATTCTTTTGAGTTCATAGGTTTTACCAGACTTTTCAAAGGGGTACATTACCAAAAAAATTCTCCCTGGCCTAGAGGACAAAGTCAAAGGTCTTACTGGTATTCCAAAGTCCAGTATTCAAATCTAGCCTCACCTTATCTTTGCAATTTCATCTCCTACTTCCCACCTTCTAAAACACTTTCTTTGTTTTGTCTAAACCAGTTTACCCCAGCCTTTGCATCCCCTTTACTTTATTCCCTTTTAAATTATTAAACTTAAACTATTTAAACTTTTAAACTATTTTAAACTATTCTCACTTCTGGGTTTTTCTTCACACTCACCCCAATTTCCACTTTCTATCTTTCTTTGTATCTACCTCAATCCAAATCCTTCAGGACTCAGGCCAAAGTTCTTCATTAAGCCTTCCCTAACTAGCTTTCTCTGCCCAAGCCCTCAGAACCTCCATGGCATTTATTATCTATACCAATTTTCTAACAATCACGCAGGTGCTGATTGCCTTGTGCCACTGAACAACTAGATAGATTATAGATAAAGGGCCAGATTTGGAGTCAAGAAGACCTGAATTTGAATCCTGCCTCAAACACTTGCTAGCTGTGCAGTCCTAGGCAAGTCATTTAACTCTGCCTCAGTTTCCTTATCTGTAAAATGAGCTGCAGAAGGAAATTATAGACCACTCTGGTATCTTTGCCTGGAAAACCCCAAACTCGGTCGTAAATAGTCAAACATGATTGAAATGACTGAATAACAGCAACATTTGTTTAGCTATGCATTATTTGCCACCACTCTTTTTGGAAACCCTTTTGTTCCAGCCAGACATATCAATTCACTCACTATCCCCTACTTTGTGCATTCCTTTCTTAAATTTATTATTTTTGCTTTTTGGAGGGGGGAAGGCAGGGCAATTGGGGTTAAGTGACTTGCCCAAGGTCACATGGCTGAGAAAAGTCAAGTGTCTGTGGTCGGATTTGAACTCAGGTCCTCCTGACTCCAGGGCCAGTGCTCTATTCACTGCACCACCTAGCTGACAACTTTCTGCATTCCTATTTCTCTGCCTCTCCTAATGCAGATTCCCCTTCCTTGTATGCTCTTTAGGTCCCTCAGAGGTGTGCTGGTAAATGTTAAACAAATGGTTCTCATACATGTGTGTATGTATGTTTGTACAATGTAAATATGCACATGTGTAGAAACATATAGACATACATACATATGTGTGTATACATGACATACTTTTAAGTTTAATTTCATTATATACATTTTCTCCATCCTCTCAAGCCTATACAATCAAGGAAACAATAAGTCAAGCCCTGATTTATAGTGTTTGAAGATTACCAAGGAGTATATTTAACAACTGGTTCTCCTGAGTCAGTAAAAGTTGGCTCTGGCACATCACAGCTCTGTACTCATCCAATACCTAGCCCAGATACTCCCAGTAAGCCTCCCCTGAGGAGTCCAGCCTAGTGCTGTAGCCTACTCTCCTATACCACTCAATGTCTATAGTTACCATTCATTGATACTTATCACAGATGCCTGGTATTGTGATTATCTTCTTATGAACACAGATCGCCTCTCTCTAATTACACTGTGAGCTCCTTGAGGGGACAGTGTCCTGCACTCCCTTCATTTGCACAGAATAGGAAGTCAATAAATATTTGCTAATTGATCTATTATGCCAAAATGCTCTCCCATTGGGCGTTTCCCTGGGGACAGGATGGAATACCAGAATACATCCATTAGGAAGAAATGAGGAGAAGGAAACTCTAACCAGGTTTGGAAATTAAAATGAGCCCTGTAGACTTCTTATAGATGGAACTCAGAGAAGATTTAATTCAACAGGTTCATTTTACAGGTGAGGAAATTAAGGCTCAGAGAGAGGAAAAATTTGCCCAAAGTCACATAACAACTAAACGACAGAGCCAGGAAGATGGTTGGTCAGCAGTCAAAATCCAGACAAATATTGACTGTGGGTGGGATCATGAATCATAGTTTAAGGAGCACTGAAGCAGTCACAAGTGGGAAAAGTTAAGAAGCTCTGTTCTAGATGGTATAGACAGATGCCAAATTCAAACCTAGAGAAGTAAAAGGATTTGTCTCTTCTTGTTGAGTCGCTTCAGTCATGACCCATTTGGGGTTTTCTTAGCAAGGATACTAGAGTTGTTTGCCATTTAATTCTGTAGATGATGAAACTGGGTCAAACAGGGTTAACTGATTTGCCCAGGGTCACACAGCTAGTAAGTGTCTGAGGTCACATTTGAACTCAGGAAGATGAATCTTTCTGATTCCAAGCCTAAAGCACTATCCACTGGATCACCTTTCAGCCTGGGAGGTCTCTAGTCATTGCATTAGCCATGGAGCTGAGAATAGAAACCAAGAGTCCTAGCATGACATTTTTCCTGCCTTCACCTCTCATGTCATGATGGTTTGTCAGCCCTTCCAAGAAACTCTGAACACATGGCATATGGTATAATGAATATGGAGTTCGAAGGCCTGGGCTCAAATCCCAGGTCTGCTATTCTTACTACCTTGAGCCATCTTCAGCCAGCCGTAACCATTCTGGGCTTCAAGTCCAAGGGTGTTCAGGAGCCAGTTGGATAGGCTCTCAAAAGCCCGATTGTTCAATTTTCAGCGTGAACAGTTACACCTCAGAAATCAGCAAAGGCTACAAAATCAGGGCTTGACTTACTGTTTTGTTGATTGTATAAATTTAAGGAAGTGATAAAGAGAATATGATGGTGCAGCTTAAACTTAAAACTGTCAGTACTTAAATTTTTTGTTTTATTCTGGTCAGTTGTGAATCACCTATCCACCTTTGTAATCAAGTCCCTTCACCTATAAAATGAAGAAAGCAAATGGAAAACTGAGTTGGGTTATATCAGCAGTTCTTAAAAAGTGTGGTCTGGGGCAAGGAGGTGGCACAGTGTGTAGAGCACCTGGCCCTTATAAGGTGTGTGACCTTGGGCAAGTCACTTAATCCCAATTGCCTCCAAAAAAAAGCGTGATCCAAGGATCTTATTGGATTTTCTGAGACCCCTTTCAAATGGTCAGTGAGATCAAAACTAATTTCATGATAGTAGTAAGATATTATGTACTTTTTTTTTTCCATTCTTATTCTCTCATGAGTATGGAGCAGAGTTTTGTAGAGGCTACATTACCTGTGGATTAAAGATTTAGCTACGGACTATAAAGGGGGGGCGGAGCCAAGATGGCGGAGTAGAAACAGCTCATCCAAGCCTCTCTGCCCCTAGATTCTCCACAAACTATGTAAAAAAGGACTCTGAAAAACTTCTGGAGCCCCAGCACCCACAGAACGACACAGAGAAGCTAACCTCCCGCTGAGGACAGCCCAGCACCCTGCAGGAAGGACCAGCGCAGCAGTCTGGGAGCCGGCAGCGCACAGAGCCCAGAGCGCAGGAGCCGAGCCCAACCGAGCCGAGCCCAGGTCCGCGTGAGCCGAGGTTTTAGCCTCAGGGTGGCAGGGCCAGCAGCCGGCTGGAGGAACCCCAGAACACCAGGAGCTGTGGCGATTCCAGAATTATCAACATAGACTTGCCTAGGACAAAGTAAGAGGTTAGTGTCCTATGGACTTTGGGACCTGTATTTGGGGAATGCGTCAGCTCCCTCCCCTGGGGGCTAGAAGCCGCTGAGGAGACACGCCATTTTGTAGTTTTCAGAGGCATTTCCGGCTCCCAGCCTACAAATCGTGGGGAGATCCAGCGATCAGTCTTGGGGGGTAATCGCTCTTGCTTTAACCTCCCTGGATCTGGATTGTGATCTAGGGTGGAAGTTGTGGGTGGGTTTACAGCTTGCCAGAAACGGAAGTTGCCCCCCACACGTTCGGGACGAAAATTCCTCTATCTGGCCTTAAAGCCATAGTGTGGCAACAAGCCCAAAAGTCAAGCAATTAAGTGGCAACATGCCAAGGCAAAGGAAACAGAAAAATGCAACCCTAGACTCCTATTTTGGGGGCATAGAGCAGGAAAAGGACTGTGAGGTCAGAAGTCCTGCTCCAAAAGCCCAGGGGAAAACATGAGCGGGTTGCAGGCCATAGAGGACCTTAAGAAGGACTTTAAAAATCAAATAAGAGAAGTGGAGGAAAAATTAGAAAGAGAAATGAGAAGGATGCAGGAAAAGTATGAAATGAGGGTCAACAGCCTGACTGAGGAAAACAACACCTTAAAAAATAGACTAACTCAAATGGCAAAGGAGGCCCAAAAGGGCAATGAGGAGAAGAATGCCTTAAAAAGTCGAATTTGCCAGATGGAAAAAGAATCTCAAAAGTTCACTGAGGAGATTCATTCCTTCAGAGTTAGACTGGAGCAAATGGAAGCTAATGACTTTATGAGAAATCAAGATGCTGTTAAGCAGATCCAAACAAATGAAAGATTAGAAGGCAATGTAAAATATCTCATGGGAAAAACCACTGACCTGGAAAATAGATCCAGGAGAGACAATTTAAAAATTATTGGACTACCTGAAAGCCATGATCAAAGAAAGAACCTAGAAATCACCCTTCAAGAAATTCTCAAGGAAAACTGCCCTGATGTTTTAGATCCAGAGGGCAAAATAGAGGTTGAAAGAATCCACCGATCACCTCCTGAAAAAGATCCCAAAAAGAAAACTCCCAGAAATATTATAGCCAGGTTCCAGAATCCCCAGATCAAGGAGAAAATACTACAAGCAGCCAGGAAGAAACAATTTCAATATTGTGGAAACACAATCAGAATAGCCCAGGACCTGGCAGCTTCTACACTGAGGGATCGAAGGGCATGGAATATGATATTCCAGAGGGCAAAAGAACTGGGAATGAACCCAAGGGTCACCTACCCAGCAAAACTGAGTATTTTGTTTCAGGGGAAAATATGGTCATTCAGTGGAATAGAGGACTTTCAAGCATTCTTGAGGAAAAAACCAGAATTGAATAGAAAATTTGACATCCAGACACAAGAAGCAAGAGATGCCTGAGAAGGTAATCAGGGAAAAGAAATCAAAAGGAACTTATCAAAGTTGAACTATTTACATTCCTATATGGAAAAGCAATAACTGTGACTGATGATATCTTTCTCACTATGAAAATAATGGAAGAAGGGGTGTGGTCATATGAATACATATGTGAATGTGTGTGTATATGGTTACAGTTATATATGGATAGAGGGCATAGGTTGATTTTGTTGGGAAGGGAGAGTACTCAAGGGATGAAATTATGAGGTGAGAGAAGAAAATGGCAAGAGGAGATGGGGAGAGACATGGTAGGGTAAACTATCTCATGTAGGGGAAGTGGTTGCAAAGGAGGGGGAGAATAAGGAAGGCTAAAAAGGCAAAACCACATTCACATTGAATTTGGTTCAGGGAGAAAATGACATACATACTAAATGGGATATCTCAACCTGCAGCAGGATAGGGGGAAGGGGGATGAGAGGAGGGATGATGGATGGGAGGGCATCCTTGGGGTGAGGGGAGGTTGGAAGTACCCACTATAGAAGAGGGACAGGATCATGTAGGGAATGGACCAGGTGGGGGGTGGGATGAGTGGGAGGGAATTATAAGCAGCCTTGTACAATATATCTACTATGATAATGTTTTGCATAGCTAGACATGTACAACATATACTGAATTACTTATATCCCAAGAAGGAATGGGTGACAAGGGAGGAAGGAAATGGATCTGAAATTCAAGGTCGTAACATTAAATGTTTCAAATATATATAAATACTATTATTAATACTCTTTTGCCTATAATTGGGAGATAAGATGTGCAGGCATTGGGACACAAAGATTCATCTTCCTCTAATGGAAAAGTCGAAGGGGGTATGGGAGAAGGTATGGGAGAGAGCAGATTGGAGGAAGCGATATCTTGTGGGACTGCTATTCTGGGAGGTTGGGTAGGGGAATAATGGGGGGAAAATGATTGTAACTCAAAATCTGGCGGAAATGAATGATGTAAAACAAAAGTTAATAAAGTATTTGTTTAAAAAAAAAAAAGACTATAAAGGGAAAAAAGTGAGACCAAAGCAAGTTTGATGAACTGAGAGAATATGAATGGGGAAGGTAAGAGGTATTAGAGGCTGTGGTAAAGATAAAGAATAGACCTAAAGCTGAAATTTTTAACCTTCTTGTGCCGTGGGCCCCTTTTCTAGTCTCATGAGGCCTATGGAGCCCTTCTCAGAAAAAAATGTTTTTGCATGCATGAATTAAAACACATAGGATTACAAAGAAAATCTAATATTTTCTTGACATTGTGTCAATACCAACAAAGTATATGTTTTCCATATGTTCCCAATTCATCCTTTTAAAAAAAAATTTGGCAATGCATTGCATAATTCCTCAATTGTAATATGTTGCAAACTGTTCATGTGTACCATGTACCCCTCCACTGTCCTTTAAAGTTGAATCTCAACATCAGTTTTTAAATATTATTTCCAAATTCTCTCCTTCCCTTTATCTCCTATCTTACCGAAAAAGAAAACAAGAGATATAATACTAATTATACATATGAAGCCACACAAAATAGATTTCTGCCATTAACCATATTCTGAAAATAAAAAGCCAGAAAAATAAAGGAAAAAAAAAGATTTAGCTACAAGAATATTGAATTAATATCTCATCTGTACAACTATACTCTTGCCTTACCAATGAATGAATCTACAGACATGGCTAGATATGATATTTTGTTTGTATTGGTCTGGCAAAAGCGCCATTAATCATCAAATATCTTTGACATGAATGCTTGGCTACAAACGCAAGTGGTGCTGAAATACTCAGTCTGGAGTAATTTTCCAGGCTCATGGTTGATCCTATAACAATTGGGTAGACTTTTGCACTGGCAGTATAAAAACAATTTTAAATTTACATTTGCAAAAATATAAAAAGTCATTCTTTTCAGCCTTTTTGTCTTGGAAAATACAGTTATTTTTCATAAAATATGCTATTCATTTTAACATGTAATGGGCTTACAGTTGTTATTTTTAAATTAGTATATCAATTCATTTAATAAATATTTTAAAAATTCACCAGCTTTAATTTCTTATATGGCAGATATTGATAGATAAACATAAAGAAAACCTCTCTGGGGTCATCAATAATTTTTAAAAGAGCAAAAGGTTCCTGAGACCAAAAATGTTTGAGAACTTCTGGGCTATATGACCTCTAAGATCTCTTCCAGATCTAAACTATTATCCTAAAAGAGATCATAAAGAAAGTAAAACAGGCTTCTCCACACTGTGCTCTGACACATAAACAAGTCTACTGATTTAGCTACATCAGTATCTAAGAACTCTTAGCCTGTTTCAATTTTACTGTGCATCAATGGACACCCCAAAACCAAACTACATCCCTCTTTCAAGCTCAGCAATTTAAAAAAGGAGGTTGGAGTATCCCTAGCAGGGTTTCACTAACAATCTCCTAGTCTGTGGCAATGGCGGGAGGAGCCAGTGATACCATAGGACACTTTGTAGATTTCGCAAATGGTGATGAGCAGAAACAAACAAAGACAGTGTGATGCCTGCAAGACACCAGGGTCCTGTATCTGGGTGTTACTCACAGGCATTATCTTGTTGCTTTGTGTTCTTAATGTATGCAGAGAACTTGGAGAAGATGTCAATCCCAGCTGTGTTGGATTCTCTGTGTTTAGCAGCCAGTTTGGGGTACCTGGAATAGAAGAGGATGGGGCCATAAATGGTACTTTCTGATGAAAGGAAGGAGATGCAGAATTATCAGTATCAATGTTGTTTGGCACTTTGGACCAATAGATTGCTTTAAAATTGCTTTTTTCCCCAAAACTGGACTTGTAATAGATGAGATGGTGGGGCTAGCCACAGCTAAGAGATGGAGGGACAAAGAGATTTGTCCAGGGTGAAAAAGCAGATTGTGGTGAAACTAGCATCTGAACTTATGGTTTGTAGCCCATGCAGAAGTCAATGACAATAGAAATTTTATTCCAAGGGAAAAAATTACAAAGTAGCCCATTTCTTAGAAATGTAGGATGTCAAAGCCAGAAGGGACTTAGAAAACAAAATGTTGGGGCGGCTAGGTGATGCAGTGAGTAGAGCACTGGTCCTGAAGACAGGAGGACCTGAGCTCAAATTTGAACTCAGACACTTAACACTTACTACATGTGATGTTGGGCATGTCACTTAACCCTAATTGCCCTCCAAAAAGCCAAAAAATTAAAAAAAAACATAAAATGTTAAAAACACAGTATAAAATGTCAGAACGAGAAGAGAATTTAAAATATAGAATGTTGGAGCAAAGGACATTGAATGTCAGAGCTGGATGAGACTATAGAGACCATCTAGTCCAAGACCTGATTTTGGAGGGGAGAAAACATTGAATGAGACAGAGAAGCTTTTTTTTAATGAAATATTGAGGCAAATCCTCCAGCTTAGGAGGTAGGGGAAATATACACCAAAGAAGGCTGCAAAAGGAGATGAAAAGGTCTATCATCCAAGAGTTAGCCCCTTTTCTTCCCTGGGCCTCCGTTTTCTCCTCTCCTTCCCATTAGATTATGCTCCTTAGGGACATAAATTGTGTTTTTTTTTTTTCATTTTTTTGCATCTCCAATGTTTAGCACAGTGCTTGGCACACAGTAAGCATGGGCATGTAGATGGTGCAGTAGATGGAGCTCTGGACCTGGACCTGAGTTCAAATCCAATCTCAGACACTTCCTAACTTTTTGACCCTGGGCAAGTCACTTAACCCCATTTACCCCAGTTTCCTCATCTGTCAAATGAGCTGGAGATGGAAATGGCAAACCACTCTAGTATCAAGAAAACCCTAAATGAGGTCAAAGAGTCAGACATGCCTGAAAACGACTGAACAGCAACAGTAAAAGACACCTCATACATGCTTGCTGATGGATTGACAATTGACACAGTCCCCCACTCAACCCGGACCTGAAAGCTAGTCACCTTAGTACACTTCACCAGAACATCTCTATGCTCCAGGGTCATGGTCTTTAAGAACCTAGGGCTGCCTCCATGCACTCCTCAAGTATTAGCATAGGACTCTAACAGAATATTAGTATTACTGCTATTGTGGTAGTTACTATGTTTACTTGTCTTTACATATTTGTTGAAACCACCCTATTTATCTCCAGTTTATACCTACACCATTTATTTATTGAAGACAGGTCCTCAGCCCACCTCTGTGGTAGGATTTAAAATGCCTGCGATGGGAAGAGCCAGACCTACAGAGGAGGAGGATCTAGTCTGCTCATCCTCATTGAACAAAGTGACCAGTTGGATTCAGTGAAAGATATTCTCAGCTCTGAGTGGCCAGACAGTGTAGTGTTAATTCCCTCCGTTTGTCTTCTATGTGTTGTAATGAATAGAACGCTGTATTCAAAGTTAGGATACCTGAATCTGAACCCTGTTCCAGACACTTATTAACTGTGTGAACAAAGTCACTTCACCTCTGTTTGCCTCAGTTTCCTCATCTGTAAAATGGGGGTGATAACAGCCCCTACCTCTCAAGGTTGTCTTGAGGATCAAATGAGATAATTATTGTAAAACATGGCTATTATTAGTATTTTCTCACTTTGCAAATTTTATTTTAATATTTTATTTATTTTTTACCATTCTTTAAAAAAAATTTTCAGTTCCAAATCATTTCTCTCCTTTGACCCCTACTCTACCCACTGAGAAGGCAAGCAATATGAAACCAATTCTTCAGGTGAAATAATGCAAATCATATTTTCATGTTAGCCATGTTGTTAAAAAAAGTAAGAAAAATAGACAACATAAAATAATTATACTTCAATTTGTACTCAGAATTATCAGCTCTCTCCCTGGAGGCAGACATCATTTTTAATCACTAGTCCTTTGGAATTGTCTTGGATCATTTAATTGATCAGATTAGCGAGTCTTTCACAGTTGATCATTGTACAATATTGCTGTTATTACATACAATGATCTCTTGGTTCTGCTCATTTCACCCTGTATCAAATCATACAGGTCTTCCCAGGTTTTGCTTAAATCATCCCCTTTGTCATTTCTTAAAGCACAGTAACATTCCATCACAATCATGTACCGCAACTGGATCAACCATTTCCCAATTGATGGACATACCTTCAATTTTCAGTTCTTTGCTAACCACAAAGATAGCTGCTATAAACATTTTTGTGTACACAGTTTCTTTTCATTTTCCTTTGATCTCTTCGGGATGCAGACCTAGTAGTGGTATTACTGAGCCAAGGGGTATGCGGTTTTATGACCCTTTGGGCATAGTTCTAAATTATTCTCCAGGATGGTTGGACCAGTTCCCAAGTCCACCAATAGTACATTAGTGTCCCTATTTTTCCACATCCCCTCCAGCACTTGTCATTTCCATTCTCTTTCATGTTACCCAGTTTGATAGGTATGAAGTGGTACCTCAGAGAAATTTTAATTTGCTTTTCTCTAATCAAAAGCAATTTAGCTAATTTGTGTAATTGATTTCTTCTTCTGTAAACTGTTCGTATCGTTTGTCCATTTATCAATTATTTTTGTAAATTTGATTCAGTTCCCCATATGTTGAAAAATAAGACCTCTATGAAAGAAACTTGCAATAAAAATTATTTCCAAGTGTCCTGCTTTCCTTCTAATTTTGGCTTCATGGGTTTTGTTGCATAGAAACTTTTTAATTACATGCAATAATAATTATCCATTATACTTCTAGTGATCCTTTCCAATTGTTATTAGCATATATGCCACTTATTATCTTTTCATATGTATTTGGCCTATCTTCTATTTAATTGACTAGATTGTAAGCTTCTTAAGGGCAGGGATGATGTCTTATGCACCTATGCATACTCCAAAAGCACCTGACACAATGATGTCAAGAACTGATGATGAAAGCTGGTATTTTAAAGTTTAAAAAAATCTTCCATGGAAAGTAGAGTCACCAACTGTTAACCTAGCTGGTCATTTTTCACTAACATAAGTTGTACAAAGATAAGAAAATTGCAAAATATACAAAATAATTGTGTGGGTGGGGGAGGGTGTGGAAGTCTGGAGAGGACTAACAATCATGGGAGTCAGAAAAGAATTCCTGTAGGCAGCTGAAGTGAACCTTAAAAGGAACTAAGATTTATAAGAAGTGGAGATGAGGAGGGAGAACATTCCAGGTATGGGGGACAGCATGGACAAAAGGGCAAAGAGACCAGAAACTGAAAGAATATCTAACAATTTTTAACTAAGTAAAGACTACCACCAGGGACCATCTCCACTTGCCTCTGAAAATACATGTAGGCCAACAGGCTTCCACAACCAAAATTCCTCTCCCAAATGTATAGAAAGAGACAATTTTCTCCTGTGCCACTGATCAGAGTCATTGACCATAGGTAAGGAACATAAAATTCATATAAAGAACTAGCAGAAAAGGAAATTCCCAGACAGTTGTGATTTAAAGAGTTCACAGAGTGTGTGACATTTTCACTTGCCTGCTATAATAGCGAACTTTGTAAAAGGTTTCATTGCACAGGGGATCTGTCGTGTGTGTGTATGTGTATGTGTGTGTGTGTGTGTGTGTGTGTGTGTGTGTGTATAAGTGTAAGTGTGTGTATGTGTGTAAGTGTGTGTATGTGTGTATTTGTGTATGCATGTATATATGTATAAGTGTGGGTAAGTGTGTGTATGTTTGTGTGTGTACATGTGTGTGTGTAAGTGTAAGTGTGTAAGTGTGTGTATGTGTGTGTGTATGTGTATAGTTCCCACTGATAAAATGCAAGCACTCTGAAAACAAGTAAGCACAGTGCTTGGCATAATAAGCATTTAATAAATGTTTCTTAATTGGTTGATTGATATACCATCAAGATATAACATCCTATGATGCTTTGTAGATGCAGGCCTAGGATTGTGCTGGAGCCAACTGGACCTAGCTCAAAAGAACCGAATGGTAAATTTTCAATGTGAGCATCTACAACTAAGAAATTAACAATAATAACAATAGCTGATCTATTCATGCAGCCCTTCTAGTGTGCCAAGCCCCATGCCAACTGCTTTACAATCATGATCTCATTTGACCCTCACACCCGCCCTGGGAGGTTGGCTGCTACTCCTATCTCTCCTGATTTTACAGAGAAGGAAATCAAGGCAAACAGAGACTTGCCCAGGGCCACACAGCTCAGTGCCTTGGAGGCCAGATCTGAACACAAATCTTTCTGATTCTAGGCCTGAGGCTTGATTTGTTGTTTTGGTGATCATCTAGACTTGAAAAAGTGATGGTGAAAATGTTAATAATGCTGATTAAACTTAAAAGTATTTCATATGTACATTGTTGGGGGGACAGAACCAGTTAAATATTTACCAGCACACCCAGGGCAGGTCCCCCTATATTGCCACAACAAAGTGGCAATCTGCAAAGCTATCAAAGGCCAAGCTAGTCCTCTTTTTATGCCCTCAACCAACTGTGATGCCCCAAGGAGTAAATCTGGAAGTGAAGAATAAAATAATGAACATAAGAACTCAGAAACAGAGCACCCTCAGGTAGCAGAACCCCAGAGACTCAGCAGGTGTCACTGGGAGCTGCTGGAAGGAACACAGCATTTGTCCCCGGTACCAGGCTAGAGGCTGGGAGGAGCTGATCACTCCACTTCCTTTAGTAAAACCCAACACAAAACGTACTTATGGTCCAGGCCCTGTAAATTAGGCTCTCAGCACCTCCTCCCCCTCCAAACTGGGTCTGGGGAGGGGAAGGAGGATAAAGAGATAAGGCTCAACTCACACAGGAAGGGTGGACTAGTCTGAGTCTGTGGCACTCCCACCTATAAATATCTTTAGCAAGAAGAATAGGTTTAATGGGATCACACTAGAGTCCGAAGGTCCTTCGAGATTCTCTAGGTTAACCCTATCATTTGAGAAGTGAGGCAACTTCGTCACAGAACCAAAATTCAATCTCAACCTGTCTCCAAATCCGGTCCTCTTTCTACCATGCCCAAGCACGTGTTGGAGCTCAGAAGAGTCAATTATTAAATTTTCAATGTGAGCATTTACAACTGGGAAATCAACAAATGCCACCAATCAGTACTCAATTTGTTTTTTTTGTTTTGTTTTGTTTTTTGTTGCTAAGTAAATGATGAGGGAGATGTTAACAATACATTTTGTTTTTGTTTAATCATGTCCCACTCTTTGTGACCCTATTTGGGGTTTTCTTGCCAAAGATACTGGAGTGGTTTACCATATCCTTCTCCAACTCATTTTGCAAATGAGGAAACTGAGGAAACCAGTGTTACGGGACTTGCCCAGGGTTGCCCAGCTAGTCAATGTCTGAGGCCAGATTTGAACCCTGAAAATGAGTTTCCCTTACTTCAGGCCTAGTACTCTATATCTTAAGCCACCTAGCTGCTCCTAATAATGCATATTAAACTTGAAAATTGTGTATTTGTGTACATTATGCCATGTGTACGTTTTTGGAGAGCTGTTTGCCAAATATTACCAGTGCACCATTTACTATATATTTCACCATTAATAGTGAAGCAAGTGAAACTATGTGAGTAGTAAAATCTCTCTGTCTCCAGATGCCCCTTTTTGTGCCCTTTTCTTCCCTCCTTGGCACCCCTTTCTGTAATTTTCAGCTAAACCATGCCTTTCAGTAATCTTCTTATCCATAAGCCAGATCCATCAAAACCTGTTCTCAAGTTCTGATAGCTATCATTTTCTTTATTTATGGAACATGTTGGTGGGGGTACAGAAGGTAGCAGAGGAAGAAACCTGTGATTTCATTGCTACAGGGAATTCCTCAGTGAGGAAACTCCCTCTAGCAATGCCATTAATCAGTTGAAATTCCACTTGTAATTCTGAGAGTTTCTTGGAGGATAGGTTGAGTAATTTACACTGATTAATGTACCCAGGCCAAATTTGAACCCAGATCTCTCTGACTGAATCTAATTCTCTAACCAATATGCAATGCTTCCTTTCTTTAAGGCTCTTAGCATATTTTCACAATTCATTTGATCCTTTAAAATGACCCTCTGAGATGAAGAAACTGAAGTTCTCTTCAAAGAGGTGAAATAATCTGTCCAGGCTAACACAGGGTATCAGCATGGGATTTGGGACCTGAAACCCTCATTGAAGGTCAGGACTCTTTCCACAATTCCACAAAGACTAGGTGATGTCTAAGGCCCCTTCTGTCTTTGAGTCCATATTTCAAATTACATGATTCTATAGCTTATACATTATCATGAACTGAAGTTAATAGTTAACACAGATCACAGATTTAGTTAGAAGCCACTGGTGAGACCATTGAGTCCAGTATCATTTTACAGTTCAGGCAGCTGAGGCAGAGGGAAGTTAATCTAAGAAATGAATTTAACCTAGACCTTATTATTTCAATTCAAGGGCCATATCCATGATGACACACAACGGGTATTTGTATGTTGAACTTTTTAATCTCTAGGTGTGGTCTGAAAGAATTTTGTTCCCCGTTAATGGAATTTCAGTATCAAGAGTGGATAAGGTAGGTAGATCCCCTAGCCCTACTTAAGTGGAAGGTTCACCTTGTCAAGGAGGGGTATTTGTTGTTCAATGAACCTCCTCTGTGTCTGGGTTTTGTTGGCACAGACAGACATCTCTATGAAATTTAAGGGTTCTCTATGAGAAGAGAGACCTCATTCATTGTAGTCTTTTGACCTAACCAAACTTGATGAACACCCTTTTGCAAAGCAGACACATAACAATTAACATTTTTCTGACCCCAGTATAGATACCTGGTTTCTCTCCACCCCCTCAACATTTCATAAATCCCAGAAAATAAGCCCCTTACTTTTGCGGGGTCAAGGTCTCCTCCAAGAACTCTTCAATCTTGTTGACATCAGTCTTAACATCCCCATTGAATGTCAGAAATGGTGGATGGGTCCCAGGGGCCAGGTTGTGCAGATCCGCTGGCTTTCTACAAAGAGAGTGAGAAGTAGGTTTGGTTCAAACTACTCTACTTACTGTTTCAGGAAAATATCAAACTCTAGAATAAAGATCAGCTTCCTTTATTGCCAAGCACCTTGGGTGGATTCCCCCTGTCAAACTTTTGCAAGGATATGGGCAACAGTCATGTAGTAATAGCAGGCATGGATGAGTTTCACTCTGTGTCACTGAAGGGACCTCATGAATCAATGAAATTCCAAATCTATTTGAATCTAATACCCTACTTTTCCTTTGATAAAGGTAAATTTGATCTTTCAGTAAAGACAAATTTAATGTGAAAAAGAAGAAAAAAGTAAAAAAAAAAGAACAAGAGGAAGCTTAATATATGGGGAAAAAAAGGCAACGTGCAATATAGTAGGTAATGGATAGGGTTGAGAGATAGGAACTTTGAGTTCTAGTCAGTGGTTGACAACCAACTATGTCTGTTACACTAAGAAAATTACTTCTCCTCTCTGACCCTCAATAAAAATCAATAAAATAGGGGAGGCTAGGTGGCACAGAGAACAGAACACTGGCCCTGGAGGCAGGAGGACCTCAGTTCAAATCCGGCCTCAGACATTTAACACTTATTAGTTGTGTGACCTTGGGCGAGTCACTTAACCCCAATTGCCCTGCCTTCCCCTCTCCAAAAAGTAAAAAAAAAGTCAACAAACTAAAAAGTAATTTCTAAGCTCTCTTTTAGTCCTAACATGCTCTGGTTCCATAGTCTAAACCTGAATGTTACTGAGAAATAAGTAGGACAGAAAGCCCATACTTTGAGTCCTACCTAAAAAAAAAACAAAACAAAAAACAAAAAAAACGGTCAAGGGCAATCCTTAAATAGGTGATTGACTATAAGCTTAGCTTAGTTACACCAATAGATTATATACAACCATATCTTCTTTTGCTCCTAACAAGTTCTTTTGGAAATTAACATGGTTTGGCAGCACAGCTACCATTTGCCTAACAGAAATACACTTAATAGAATTCTGAACATAAGAAATGTATGAACTATGCAAGAAATGCATCCCCAAAGAATAGTTTCTCCTAGATGAGAGAATTTAAGGTCCTTTATTGCCATCTTGTCCAAGATGAAATGTTCCTATTTACTTCTCATCTTGCAGCTAAACTCTGGTAACTTCTGGTCTCACAATGATAAGGCCCTTTTTAAACTCAACAACTTCTACTGTGATATGTTAACAATCCCTAATGAGAATATCAGGCATTGGAGACCATTAGAATGAGAAAAAAAGACCAACAGAGGCACACTAGACATTAGTTCATAGACCACATGTCCCAGCAGACATTGAGGCAAACATCCATTAATAAGCAAGGACAAGACATTTCAATCCTTAGATTCATGTGGTATTACTTTTTTCCCATCCAGGGATTATATATTCAACTAACCCAGTGTTACTGGGTAAAGAAGTCTAAAAATGGCATAGTAAATTAACAAAGATATTACTTTGGGATTGTTAAAATCTGTTTGAGAAGTAGGTGAAGCTAAGTATTAGATGATTACTACAACTTCAAGGAAATAATATCTTAAAGTAAATAATCCTACTGTGAGAGTACATGATGTTATACAGTAATTTAATTTTTGTGACATACAGGACCACAGGGTTTGTCGTACTTCATTCTTGAAGAGGACCAATGACATCACAAGGATGATGCCTTGACTTGTGGATGAATTGGATAGGAATGTGGCAGAGCCACATAAAGACATCAGCCTCATTCTCTCTTCCAGATTTATCAGAGTCCAGTGACAAGACAAAGGTCATGAAGACTAGCAACAGTCCAGGATGCAATGGGACCATAGGATTTAGAGTTAGAAGGGACCTTAAGAGACCATCTTAACCAATTACTTCATTTGTTGTTGTTGTTGTTGTTAAGTTGTTTCAGTCCTATCTGACTTCCTGTGACCCCTTTTGGGGTTTTCTTGGCAAAGATACTGGAGTGGTTTGTCATTTCCCTCACCAGCTCATTTTCCAGATGATTAAACTGAGCAAACAAGGTTAAGGGTCCAGGGTCACATAGCTAATAAATGTCAAAGGCTAGATTTGAACTTGGGTCTTCCTGACTTCAGGCCCAGCACTCTATCCACTGTGCCACTTAGCAGCCCTTCCTTCATTGTACAAATGAGGAAATTTAGGCAGTGATTTTCCCAAGATTACTCAATTAGTCAGTGATAGAGAGCCAGAACTAGAACTCAGGATCTCTTATGTTTTAGTCTAATGTCATTTTACCAGAAGGGAAGGATTTGTAACTAGGTGGTGCAGTGGATGGGTCCTTTACCTGCTGTCCATATTAAAATCTGACCCCAGACCCTTACTAGCTGTGTGACCTGGGAAAGTCACTTAGCTTTTGTCTGTCTCAGTATCCTCAGATATAAAAAAGGAATAATAATAGCGTCTCATTCTTGTTGTGAAGATCAACTGAGATACTATTTGTAAAGCACTTTGCAAACCTTACAGCACTATATAATAGTAGTTAGTATTATAGTTACACATGCAGATGAGCCTTCATCACAAAGAACAAGCATTAACATCAGCTTTGCTGCTCCAAAAATGGTCCATAAGGACCAGAGGGCTTTTTACAAACCAGCTGAAACTTTCCATGTATGTCATCTCCCCCATTAGAATGAACTTCTAAAAAGAGGAACTGCCTCACTTTTCTATTTGTAACTCCCAGTGCTAATCATGGTGCTTTGTACATAGTAAGCACTTAATAAATGCTTCATTCATTATCTCACATCAATTAAAGAGAAGAAAGCAAGAAAGAAGCTCTTCTGTTGACTTAAATGCAAAATACTTTTAATTCAGGGCAGCAAGGTGGTGCAGTGGATAGAGTGCCAGGCCTGGATTAAGGAAGACCTGAGTTCAGATTTGACCTCAGACACTTCTTAGGTGTGCTACCCTGGGTAAGTGACTTAACCCTGTTTGCCTCAATCTCCTCATCTCTGAAACGAGCTGGACAAGGAAATGGCAAACCATTCTGGTATCTTTGCCAAGAAAATCCCCATTTGGGGTCACAAAGAGTCAGACAGGACTGAAACAACCACAACAATAACAACAACTTTTCATTCCCAGCAAATATCAATATGACGGTATTAACTAACTGTGTACCATGACTAGTTGTGAAAGGCATGGTCGGTATAGCAGAAAAAGAGACCTGTGAGAGGTGGGGGAGTTCCTGACAATAAATGAGCACAATCTGCTTAAGTAGGATGCAAGATGGAAAAGAAAGGAAGAAAAGGCATCAAACAAAAGAAAAATATTCCCCTAAAGCAGGAGTTCTTAATCTGGGGTCCAGTAATTTGCTTTTGAAATATTTTGAGAACTGTTCTGCAATAGAATTAGGCTTTTTAAAAATAGCCCAATATATTTCATTTTCTGCATTTAAAAACGTTATTCTGAGAAAGGGTTCATAGGCTTCACCAGACTGCCAAAAGATCCATGACATAAAAAAGGCTGATAATCCTTGCCCTAAGGAAAAGAGTAGGGTTAGAAGGGAGGGGAAATTCAAAATGAAGGATGGTGAGGTCAGAGGCCCTCTCCAAATATACTCTCTGAAAAAAGGGCCCTTTCTAGGGACCTTGGCCATGGGGAAGGTGGTAGTGGAAGGGTTGTAAAAATAAGAAGGAGCTGACATCAACCTGAAGTCAATTAAAATCCTAGAGAAATCAATTTTGGGGGAGGGGGTTAGGAACAGGGGAGGAGGCAAGGAAGAATCTCAATTACATTTCTGTTCCCATACCATTCCTAAAACATACACACACTTACCAGCTGTGCTTTGTGGCACGCCTTCCAAAAGCATTTTAAAAATCTCATTTACTTAGATTCTTTGTTTAATCTGTATGCATTCCTCACTTCAGACAAATAAAAGAGCCTGTTTAGTTTCACCTCCTTTTTCTGAGAGCTAACAACTTAAGTCAGCAATTCTTGGGTTCCCAGCAACCAAGATGAAACACTGATCTTATTTTTCAATAATTTGTACTTTCTACCTTAAAGGCCAAGAGATTTTATAGGGTGACTATAGAGAAGTTGTTGTTGTGTTGTTTTCAGTTGTGTGCAACTCTTCCTGACCCCATTTGGGGCTTTCTTGGCAGAAACAGACTTATAGGAATTGTTAACCTTTTTTGTGTATGTGTCATGGACCCCTTTGGTAGTCAAGTGAAGCCTACAAGCCCTTCTCAGGAGAATATATATTTTTGCTTTTTTTTTTTTTCAGGAGAATATTTTTAAGTGTACAAAATAAAATGCATAAGATTATGAAGGAAATACCTTAAAGTGTTAAGCAAGTGCTAGCTATTTATTGTTATCATCATCAATATTCTGAGCCTTGAATTATGTGTGGGCTTTAGATAAGTCAAAAAGAGAGAGGAGGGCATTCCAGGTGACAGAAATAGTATGTGACAGGAATGAACAAGGACAATGAGTAGGCCAGGTTAACGGCTAGACTAGAGGGTTTAAGTGGAGGAATACCAGGAAATTAGCTTGGAATAGTTTGGTCAGATCCAGAATGTGGAAGGCCCTAAATGTCAGAATATGGAGCCTGGAAATAGGGAGCCATTGAAGTTTCATGAGCACAACAACTGAATGATAAAAGTGGCATTTTATGAGAATTACTCTTGTGGCGGCATACAGGACAAACTGGAAGACGAGACTGAAAGCAGATTGGTCTCCTGCATTCAAAGGGGTAACTAACCTAGGCTTGAGGAGTTAAGATCTTGGATCATAATGTTCACAGTAACATGAAAAGGAAAAGATGGAGGTGAGAGATATTCTGAAGGAAGAATGGACAAGACTTGGTGACTAACTATAGATATAAACTTCAGAGGAGAAGCAAAAATTAATTTTTTTAAATAAAGTCTTCCATCAAGAGATTGAGAAGCTGCAAGACTGAAAAAAAGACAAAAATACAGGTAAGTCAGTCAACAAGCATTTATTAAGAACCTACCATATGCCAGACACTGTTCCAAGTAAGATCTGGGGATGTAAAGAAAGAAAAAATACAGCTCCCCTGGGTGTGTTTGTTTATACAGGAAGTTTTCATCTTTATCCTTCCCCATTGTTAGAGCAATTGTGAAGATGTATAATTCCAATTTCAGGGGGTAAGGGATTTTAAGGGTATGAAGGAAGAGGCAGGGGACTGGTGTATGGGGCAATGGAATGGCTAGAAACCAAGCTGAGGGTTACCAACATGGCTACATGAAAGGAGAAGCAGTGGTTGAGATAGTGTTTGTGGCTAGTTGTCTTGGATGCGTACATGGGCGGCAAGACCCTTTGGGCAGTGGCCTCAGCTTGTTGTGAAAGTAGGAAATAACAGATGTAAGCAAATATTGTGGTTTACAGAGGTCTACACAGTGAGTCAAATCAAGTCAACAAGTATTTGTTGACAATGTGCCAGTCTAAGCTCTGGTAACTATGGAAGGGTGTGTGTGTGTGTGTGTGTGTGTGTGTGTGTGTGTGTGTGTGTGTGTGTGCGCGCGCCAGCACAAAAGGATGGGACTTGTGTCCTGGTTTTTAAAACACACACACACACACACACACACACACACACACACAGCAAGAGTATAGAGTAAGCAATGATGAGAGTTTTGAGGTTAGTCTGTCTAAATATGGTACATCTGAATTATGAGACCAAGAAGAAATTGGCTCTTAGCTCCTGTTTTTGAAGGAGAATTAGGAGGTATAGAATGAAGGGCAGTTAGGTTTAAACAAAATTGAGTTTTATGTGATTGTGGAATATCCAAGTGAAAAGTTCACTAAACAGATGGAAATTTGTAGTTAGAAACCAGGAGGGGTAGTCAAGATATTATACAGTTACAATGACCAGACTAGTCTCCAAAGCAAAGATGAGAAAATTCTCCTCTCTCCCTTTATTGGAACAGTGGAAGACCATGGGTGTGAAATATTATCTATCTATCTATCTATCTATCTATATATATATATATATATATATCTGGCTTAGTTGATATTTGCTAGTTTTGCTGCATAGTTTTTTTTTTTTAATGGATGACCTGCTGGCTGGGGTGGGGGTGGGGCAGAAGGGATAAATTTGGAAATCAAAGTATTATAAAAACAAAAGATATATTCAACACCATACATACAAACATATATACATATATAAATGCATGTGAACATGTATGTATACATGCAAATATAATGCATGTGTGCATATATCTCACATATATATACCTATATATACATATGTAGATATCTTTCTATATACATACCTATATGCACCTATATATGTATACGGACATACCTATATCTATACACACACACACATATATACATACCTATGCCTATATATACCTATACTCATACATACATACATTTACCTATAATACATGTGTGCATACATACATACATACATGGATATAAATGAATGAATGAAAGCAGCGATATTTAGACTGAAAACAAAAAGAGATCTAAGGACCCTAGAAGAATTGATGAACTCACTCTGAGAGGGGGTATAGAGAGAAAACCAGAGAGCTAAGGACTGAGCCTTGATTTATGACCTCACTTCCATCCCCAAGTGAAGAAGGTAAGTTAGAAAAGAGGAAGGAGTAGTCTATATAAACAGCTTAACTTTCCTCAAACCTGGTCTCCTATTAGTAGGTGCCTGAATGTCTTATACCAATAATCAAAACGTAATTTTAAAATGACAGCAGTCACATCACAGAAAAATCAGGGGGACCAATACTTTTTCTCTAAAAGCTAATAACCTGTAGGGAATTCCAAAGACATGAAAAAATAGCATGGTTCTCATAGCCCTGGAAATGTAAATGCCCCAATCTACAACACTCCTTGAGATTTCCCAGACTAGGGGCATCCCCACTCTTGAGATGAGTGACTCTCCCAAGCTGTTTTAGATGTTGATGCATACTTCTGTTACCTTTTCAGGTCCACAGTGGTGACATTGAACACAACCCCTTTCAACCACAGGATCATGAAGAGACGCTGAGAAAATGGGCAGTTCCCAATGCTTTCACCATCTGATCCAGCCTAGGAGAAAAGAAATGCAAAACATTTCAATTTATTTCAATCTAACAAATGTTAATTAAGAGATGCAGGCTGTCCTTTAGGTGCTGGGAATACAAAGACAAAAACAAAACCTTCCTGGTCCTCAAGGAACTAATAATCAATCAAGGGGTAGCAGGTAATGATACCTACATAAGGAAATAAAGGCGCACAAATATATGCAATAGAAAAAATACATATATAAATACACACACATACATATACAAAGAAATTTCAGGGCAGAGAAAGAACTAACAATGTGTACGTCTCCCAAAGGAGATGATGCTTGAACTGAAAACAGTGAGGTGTCCAAGAAACTGAGATGTGGACGGAGAATACTCCAGGAATGAGGGGACCATCTGGACTGACTATGGAGGCAGGAAATGGAATTTCCTATATGGGAGAACAAGAAGGTTGCCATATAAGACCGTAAGCTGAACCCTCAAGAATACCATTTATGTTTCGAGAGGTAGAAAGGACCATCAACTTGACCCTAAAAGATACTATTTATGTTTTATAAAGGCAGAAAGGTCAGATGGAAATATAGGCATTGAAACAGGAAAACCTGAACAATTGAGCAAAAGCTAGAACAATCAAGGGCACTTGTCAGGAACAGTAAACAACAGCAACATTGAAGAAAACGTTTCTCACTGGGGACTGTAACCTTTTGCTCTCTCTCTAAATAAGAAATATTCCTGAGCAGCCCCTTGGGTGCAGAATAATACCCCCGAAGTTAAGGAGCACAAAAGATAGACTGATGAGCCTTGAGTCAGGAAGTTCTGAGCTCAAATTTAGCCTCAGATGCTTACTATGTGACCCTGGACAAGTTACTTAATCTCTAACTGCCTCAGTTTCCTCATCTATAAAACGAAGATAATAACAGTACTTAGCTCCCAAAGTTATTGTGGGGATAAAATGAGGTAATATTTAAGGTGCTTAAGGTTATATATTAATAATAGTAGTAACATTGGAAGCTTTCTTCAGTTAGACTTGACTATAAGACACTGAATTAAGACACTACTCTTGCCATGTAGTTTCTGTTGGTAATATCTTGTCAAAACTAGGGCAGTCCTCACATTGAGGGTTCTAGTAATGGTCAAGAGAGAATTTCGTTGTAATCAGTAGTATTAGGTTTAAAAAGCTCATGGGAAGCCAGCAGAATAATACCTGTCTACGTAAAGGCTAAAGAAATGTTGAACGTATTTACTAATGCAGAAGATGTCTGATCTGGGCATAAAAATAAAAAATTTCATTTTTTTCCAAAAGAAAAAAATCTTTAAGAAAGATAAAAAAGATCAATTTTCTGTAGTGTTAAAAGTGGGATATTGTGCTCAAGAAGTAGCATGAAAGGAAACATTAAAGAGATGCATGAATAGAACAGGAGCTGGGCAAACCATGCTGAAGGAGGGGCAATGCAGGGACTGCACTGGTATCCACTTAACATTAAAGATATACCCGCCCCATGTGGCTAGGCATTGGGGCCACAAAGATAAGTGGAAAAAATAATCCTTGCCTTTAAGGAGCTATTCGTTCATATTCTCTCTCTCTCTCTCTCTCTCTCTCTCTCTCTCTCCCTCCCTCCCTCCCTCCCTCCCTCCCTCCCTCTATTCGTCCCTTCCTTCCTCCCTCTCCCTCCTCTCTTTCTCCCTCCTCTCTCTCTCTCTCATATGGATAGATGGTTTGGTCGTTTTCAGCCATGTCCGATTCTTCGTGGTTTGCCATTTCCTTCTCTGGCTCATTTTACAGATGAGGAACTGAGGCATACAGGCTTAAGTGACTTGCTCAGGGTCACACAGCTCCTGAATGTCTGAGGCCAGATTTGAAATCAGTTCTCCCTGACTTGGTCATACCACAACAATTTAAACCACCAATATGAGCTAGTACTTGCACAAGCTCTTTAAGGCTTGCAAATCATGCGTATGTACACATAAAGAGAAAAACAGAAGGGGGAGCAGAGACACAGAGAGAGAATAAAGAGATAGGCAGAGACAAAGAGAAGGGGAAAGGAAGAAGGGGGAGGGGAGGGAGAAGGAGAGCGAGAGATCAAGGATTTATTTATAAGAGGAAATAATCAAGAGTTGCCCAGGATGAGAACTGGATAGGATGCACAGCTGGAGGGAGTGTACCCAAATTACATGGTCATTTCTCTCCTAATAATTAACTACTCACCTACACTTAAGAGTTACTGTGGAAAACTTGAACCTGTTCTAGGATTAGACAGAAGTAATGGCTGTGAAATCACAGGCCTTATAACTCAGTCCTAACCAAACCAAGCAGCCCCATCACTGCTTCCTTCCTCACTTTGTTCAAGTGTTGGAAACAGACCTGCCCCTGAGTAGCTAAGCATGCACAGGCTCTATTATATGTATGAGGGTTAAATGATCGGACATTATATGTCACCTACACAGTTGTAATTACTGACAGCTCCTTATTGTGCAGAGCTTGCTCAAGCCAGACCACTGTTAATTTTAATGACACCTTGGCCCATGGAATAGCCACTAACTTAAAAGGGAATGAGTGCATCATGCGTTTTTCCCAGAAGCCACGGCCAGATCTGAGGGAGGGAAGAAGTGCTATGCTAACACTGGGCCTGGCACTCCGAAGCGACTTAGTAGATATTTATTCCTTTCCTCTGCTGTGTGCCAGGCCCTGTGTTAAGTCTTTTACAAATATTATCCCATTTTATTCTCACAAAATCCTGGAATGTACATGGTATTATTGTCCTCGTTTTAAAGATGAGGAAACTGAAGCAGACCAAAGTTAAGTGACTTGCCCTAAAGGTCACACAGCTGGTAAATATATGAAGCTGAATTTGAACTCAGGTCTTCCTGCCTTCACACCCACTTCTCTCCCCACTGAGCTTACCTAGCTGTCTCCTTAGTCATTTAAACGCATTTTAAACACCAGCTTTTCCATGAAGCTTCCCAGTTGTTAGTGCCTCCTGTCACCCCAAAGCATGTTTTATTTACTTTGTATTTATGTTGTTTCCTAATATGTAGACAAGCTGCTTCCACCAAGAGGATTTTCTAGTAGGCAGAGTCTCTCTTTGTTTCTTTTAATCTATTATGTGCCTAGCATTAGTACATGCTTATTAAATGCTGACTGGTGGATGGATTGACTGATTTAAGATACTCTGACACAAATTCTTTCCCAGTGTTAGGGTCAATTTAATTTCAGTGAAGTCTGAACCATTTTTTTTTCTGTTTTAAGCTTATTTTGTTAGTGAGTTTCTTTTAGTGGAGGGAAGAGCCTGGTATAAAAAAAGTGAAATTATTGAAAATTTACAGTTGAAAGGAGGCTTAGATTTTGTCTGTTCCAAGACTTACATTTTACAAATACGGAAACTGAGAATCATTAAGAAGCTAATTAATGTAAGGTCTAAATTATTGGTAGTCAGGACTGGAATCTAGGACTTCTGACCCCCCCCCCCCCCCAGTGCTCCCTTTACTGTCTCATTTCCAAAAGCTTTCAATCTTCCATTCTATTTCACCCTCATCTCCTCCAGTACTGTGGCTCTGGCATTCCTAGTATGAGAGACAACCTGGTGTAGTAGATACAGGGCTGGCCTTCATAATCACCAAGACCCGAGTTCAGGTCCTGGATGACACAGTGGCTAGAGCTCTAGGCTTGGAGTCAGGAAGACCCTTCAAATCCTACCTCAGACACTGATGGACTTGTGACTCTGGACAAGTCACTTAAATGTCTCTTAGCCTTGGTAACCCTGCCTGTAAAAATGGAGATAATAACAATACCTACCTTGCAGGGTGGCTGTGAAAATCAAATGGGAGAATATGTAAAACACTTTACCAACATTAAAACACTATATAAATGCTAGTTATTATTATTTTTGTTGATGATGTCATTGTTACTGACTATATGACCCTGGGCAAGTTACACAATGACTAGGTGTTTAAGACCTCAAGTTACAGATGGGTTGCCTATCTGCATAGGTAAAGTGACTTCCCACACCAGAAGTTCCCTATAGAGATGAAATTAGACATCAAAAAAAAAAAATCCAAGCAAATCTCTTGAGTAGGAAGCTAGAAGCAAAATTCATATAGATACCTGTATCCCCATTTTAGCTCCCCCTTTCTTCTTCCTCCTTCCCTCCATTAAATATACTTATCCCCAGCACCCATCACTCTTAAGACTTTGCTTGGAAATATCCAGCCTGCTAATGTGTGCTAAATGCTGAAGTAGCAAACACCACGCTTTGAAAGCTCATCAACAAATATTTGATAAACTGAACTGAGATTAAAGGGGAAGAAGGAGCCCTTGAGTCTTTAGGAACAGAGTGGGCAGTGGGGATGAACTGAGAATGTTGAGTCCTGGAGGAGAGACTGAAGTGAGGGGGTAACTGGTAGATTGCTAACATGGAGAAGTATTTAATAGGCAGCTATCAAGATGGCCATATTTTAGTTCAAAATCCTCTTCAGTTCTGACCGTAGATGCTCACACAGGAACCAGAGAGCTCCTTACTTATATTTTGAGGGTGGAGTCAGTTGGAAAATAGAAAAACTCGATCCTTTTATGTAGGCTACCCTAAGTGGGCCAGTTGAGCGAACTTACTTGAGATCCTAGGAGGAGAATTTCATCATGGTGGAAAAAATGGAGGAGATGAGAATGCAATCCCAGTGACTACACAGTTAATGGAGACTCATGTGTCTGATACAAATGTTAGCTAAATTACCCAGCTTCTATGAGCATTTATTACCTTGTCTACTAAATAAGGAGGATAATAACAAGCACCTTGCCTCCCTTGGAGGGTCACTGTGAATATCAACTTAGATAATGTCTGTAAAGAATAAAGCTCTAACCAAAGCACATGGTATAATTATTACTATTGGAGGGGGAGAAAAATATGCATCACTTGGCTTTGTGGCAATGGCTAGTGAAGGAGGAAAATCCTTCTGTGTGGTCCAAGGAGTTATAATTATGAGGAATTGTAGGGAAGCAACAAAACAATAAAAAGAACCAGGGAGACTTTCAGCAAAATAGCTAATGCTTAGAAATGAGGGTATAATACTCCTGGAGAAAGGAGCAGAAATCCTACTGCCTGACTAGGTTAAAATCTGGCAAGGTCAAGTCTGGTGGGAGCCGTTAGGAAAAAGATAAGGCCTATCCCCAGTCCCTTGCAGTTATTGGTTCTGCCAAAACACATTAGGTGAAAAAAAAAACCATAGTTACTTAGGAACTAAACTATAAATGTGAAAAACATTCCAGACAGAAAAGCTTCAATTAGGTTTTTATAGAGACCTGAGACAATATAAGTTTTATAGTATTTTTATAGTATTATTTCCAACAATTTTCCCCTCATCCCATTCCTACCCTGAAAATCAAGGTTTCCCACCTAAAGGACAGGGTGAGGGGTCCCCAAAAATGTCCCTTAATAGGGGCTGGGAGTTAGAGAGAAGCAGCTATTTCTTTTGACCTTCTGTATCAGTTGATGGAGCAGTTAGGTGGTACAGTGGATAGAGCTCCAGGCCTGAAGTCTAGAAGACCTGAGTTCAAATCTGGCCTCAGATACTTACTAGCTGTGCAACCCTGGGCAAGTCACTTAATCCTGTTTGCCTCAGTTTCCTCATCTGTAAAATGAATTAGAGAGGGAAATAGCAGACCACCCTAGGATCTCTAAGAGAACCCCAAATGGGGTCACAAAGAGTCAGACAAGACTGAAAAATGACTGAACAAATGCTAGCTACTATAAGATATGGCCATGTAGCAATCATGAAGAGCTGGTTCCAAGTCTTGCCTCTAATAGTAATAATAGCTAATGTTTATATAACAGCACTTTACTATGTTCCAGGCATTGTGCTTATTATCTCATTTGATCCCATAATTACCTTGAGAGATGTTATTATTATCCCTATTTTACACACAAGGAAACTGAGCCAAGCAGAGGCCAAGTGACTTACCCAGGGTCACACAGCTCATAAGCATCTGAGGCTGGATTTGAACTCAGGTCTCCTGACCCCAGGACCAGGGCTCTATTCACAGCACCACTTAGCTGACCCGGAAAAAACCATAGGTCCAGACAAAAATACGTAAATAAATAATCAGTGCTTAGATAGTAAGGACAATAATCCTCAAGGAACTCAACAAATTGTTGTAGGGTGTAGAAAATAGTAGAAATAATTGAAAAGTTATAAAAAATTGACTTAATAACCAAGTCTCATCTCTGACCTACACTATCTATGTGTCTTTGGGCAAGTCATTAGAACTCAGAGCAGATGCAGGTGTGCCTCCAGGAATGGAGAACCTTCGGCCTCAAGGTCACGTGTGGCCTTCTAGGTCCTTGGGTGCAGTCTTTTTACTGAGTCCAAGTTTTACAGAACAAATCCTTTTATTAAGGGGATTTGTTCTGAGTTTAGACTCAGGGGCAGCTTGGTGGTACAGTAAATAGAGCACCAGCCCTGGAGTCAGAAGGACCTGAGTTCAAATTTGGCCTCAGACACTTAACACTCACTAGTTGTGTCACCTTGGGCAAGTTACTTAACCCCAATTGCCCTACCTTCCCCCCTCCAAAAAGAAAAAAAAATTTAGACTCAGTCAAAGGGCTGTACTTGAGGACCTAGAGGGCCCTTGGCCAAAGGAGTTTCTCATTGGGAGCTCCCCACACTCATGAAATCACTGATTCCCTGAAAACACTCTACTATGTGTCTTTAATATCTTAATGTCTTGTACCTTTGACAGGGCATTTACTAAATGAAAGTGATGCAGTGGATAGAGTGCCAAGCTGCAGTTAGGAAGGCCCAAGTTCAAATCCTGCCTCAGACACTTACTAGGTGTATAAGCCTGAGCAAGCTAACTTCTGCTGCTTCAGTTTCCTGCACTGTGGAGCGGAGATAATAACAGCACCTCCCAACAAGGCTTGTTGGGGGGAATCAAATGAGATAAGTGTAAAAACTCTTATTATGGAGCTGGACACACATAAGTGCTGTGTAAATGCTGGCTATTATTATTAATGCCTTGGTCTTCATCGAGAAGGCTGGGACCATCCAAGGTATGCTGTACTAATATCAAGTTTCATCTGAGCAATCCCTGTCTCTGCCTTTGTCCTCATATGGTGCTAAAGAAACCCTAGACATCATCCAGTCCACACCTCTTCTGAGGCCCAGAGAAGAGAGTTGGCTTGCCCATTGCCATGGAAGTCCTACTAGGCACCTCTGGCATTTGGACCCCAGGGCCTGTGGTTTTTCCCCCTTGCTGCAATACCTCTCGTCCTTCCATGCAGTTTTATGGATAGAGATTCTTCCTGCCCTCCAACGGGGCTGTGGTTCCCATATCTGACAGCTTCTCCAACATTTGTCCTTTCTCTCCTTAATATTTTCCAGCTCTCCCTCCTCTCTCCCATTCCTAACTCCTGTCCTGCTTTACTCTACTTTCTAGTCATACTCTCCTGCTCACCCCTGCCTCTAGGAATTCAAGCAACTCTCTCTGACTATAAATTAGAAGCAAGTTGCCAATCTGCATTAGTGGAGGGCATTTCCATGCTGGAAATCACATATCCATAATTTTTTTTTAAAGCCATTAGGATTTTGTTTGAAGCAGAAAATTCCAAGTAAGAGCAGCCAAAGATTATTTTGATTATACAAGGAACCAAAGTTATGAAACTGAAAGATGGAATGAGAAGGGGGTCTTTGACCCCATTGCTGCTTCCTGAGAATCTGCTACTGAAGAGCCTTTGTCTTGCTCAGGAGCACCAGGAACTTTTTTCTTGCAAATATTTATTATATAGACGTGTTATTCTTTAAGCTTTCTCACTGGACCTAATGCTTGGATCAACAAGGCGGGTTTGAATCCTTCTGTCCCAGCAATGTACCCAAGCACAGGAAACCAAAATCAGATACAAATCTACAGCCTCAAATAAAAAGAATTCCTTCCCACATGGTCTTAATTCCGAAGAGACGCCCTTCTTGCATAAATCTCCCCCTGGGAGAATCCTCAAACCTGATAGAGGAAACATGTTTTCCACTCAATTAGACCACTGTCAAAAAGTTTTTGTTTTCTTCTCCTCCTGACATACTTTTTCATTTGTTATTCAAGATGTTGGGGAATTATTTCCAGCACTTGGTCATGGAATCATTTCCCTGACATGCACTTGAGGGATCTCTCATGCAAACAGATCTGGCATGTGAGTTCTGCAGTCTTCATAGCACAAAAGATATGTCTAAGGTATCTTGACACACACATCCTGAACTTCACAAATTTCTTTGCTTTGAAATGATGATAGTCAAGGTTCCCCATCTCCCTGGGGCCTATGTGAATACACAGTTTTGAATATAGATCTCCTGCCTCCTTGTCCAAGGTTTACATATCTCAACAAATATTTGCCATGTGAAAAAATACAAAAGGAGTACAAGACCATGCAGTCCTAGAATGCAAGAGGTTCATAGTTTAGCTGTGATTCAAGGCTTGGGTGCATAGAACAATTAGGGAAAAAAAATCTGAGACTTCAAGGGACTAGAAGTTCTGTTACAGGAAGTCAGCCAAGTTAAAGGCCTTTGTGTTACACTGAGAAAAACAAAAAGAACCTATAATGAACCTAGATTTCATTTTTGTCTTTAAAAAATGGTTAAACATAAAAATAAAAATCTAAAACCACTGCAGGAACTGTAACTTTCATCTAATTTTAAAAAGTCACTGAAAGACCTCAGGAAAAGATGGATATAAATAGATTGTAACAAGTTTACTAACAAAGAATCATGTAGGAAAAACGTTATATATAAAGGATATTTTCAGAGAGATGGACAAGCTAAAAGAAGGTAGCCTGGCCATGTAGCAAGAGCAAGAAATAGTGAGAAATAACCCACATACCCCACTGGTGTCCACACAATGTGGAAATGGAGAGGAATGATCCCAGCACATTGAATGGAGCCCTGAGATTACAGGACATTGACAAGGATCTCACCATAGGAGAAAGGGATAGATGGGCCACAAGCTGTACTTTTGGGAGGTATGCCTATATGGATAAATGCACACATCCATTTGAAGTCCCAAAGTCTAATATTTTTCACATGTGATTTTTTACATGTGTAATACGCCTAAAGATTTATTACACACTTACCTTAAAATAATATGGGTATTATCAACCCCACTTCAGAGATGATAAAATTGAACTAGAATGAAGTTTAAATGACCAAATAGAATCATAGCTAGTAACTATTATAGCTGGAACTCAATTCACATCTTCTGATTCCCAAGACCAATACTTTTTCTAGTATACCCAACTACTTTCCTAAGATGTGATTAAGCAGTTAAGGAGACTTCCTGGAGTCCTTTAAGTCAAACCACAGAGATGGCCACCTACTCTATTTAGGGATAAAGTCACCTATCACCTCCTCAATTTATTAGGGAAACATTTTTTACAGTAGTTGCCACAGGCAAATGGGCATGAATATCTCTGCAAACAAATGGCTTTAATTTCCATGTAGGCCTTTATTTTAAAATACCTTAGTTCCTTAGTTCAAATGTTGTGACTAAAAAACATACACACAAGCTTCCTTTTAATTAATTTGGAGGTGGGAGACTACTTCAATGTATTTTTTTTTAATAAGAAGTATTTGGAACAACATATGCTCCTGTTTCTTCATAAACAATAAATTTTGGCTCGTCAGAATCTGGAAGGAGCAGGAGAATTTTCTGGTGGACTCGATTTTCTGATTAACCCTTTAAGAGTGGCCCTAATTGAGTACGGACAAAATTGGGTTAGGAATGAGAAGATTCTGTTGTGAGTATCATCATCATCTTCTGTAACTTTTAGCAAGCTATTTTTTTCCTGAGCCTCTCTGAACTTCTGTTTCGTTTTCTTTAAAATGGGGGTTGGGGGGGGAGGAAGGAAAGGTTTAATAGGATTTTAGATCCTGAAAGGGAAAAGAACTTAGAGGTACTAAAGTCCAGTGGCTAGGTGGTACAGTGGGCAGAGTGTTGGGTCTAGAGTCAAGAAGATTCATCTTCCTGAGTTCAAATCCAGTTTCACTTACTATCTGTGTGACTCTGGGCAAATCACTAAACCCGTTTTGACTCAGTCTTCTCATCTGTAAAATGAGCCAGAGAAGGAAATAGCAAACCACTACAGTATCTTAACAAGAAAACCCCAAATGGGGGCATGAAGAGTTGGACGTGATTGAAACAAGTGAACAACAAATCCAGTCCTGTCATTTTGCAGATGAAGGAACTAAGCCCCAGAGAGGTTGTGCCTTACCTAGGATCATATATAGAAAGTCAAATGGTAGAGCCAAGATTCAAACTCAGATCCTATATCTGCAAATTCTATATTCTTTCCACTGTACCATGCTGCCTTCAATAGGTTGGGCTAAATTATTTCTAAGGTTATCACAAAGGTTCCCACCAGTTCTAATATTTAATATTGACTCATTTGCTATCTTCTCCATAAAACTTTCCCTGGCTCTGCCTCTCCAGTCAATTCCTCTCTCTTCTCTACGCCCACTTAATTTGTATTTTATATTATATTTACTTTATATTTGTACTTTACATTGTGTGCGTATGGAGCCATATTCAAATATTAAAGATCAAACAGCCACCAGTAACAGTCCAAGGTCAAATAGCTAGAATTCATTTAAATGCTTTAAAAGTTTCTGGAACAACTAAAAAAAAATTAATGTTAAAAATTGGGGCAGCTAGGTGGTGCAGTGAATAGAGCATTGGCCCTGGAGTCAGAAGGACCTGAGTTCAAATCCAGCCTCAGACACTTAACACTCACTAGTTGTGTGACCTTTGGCAAGTCACTTAACCCCAATTGTGCTTCCTTCCCCCTCCATAAAAACAAACCAAAAAAAAAACTTTAAAAATGTTAAAAATTGTCTTTACATGTAATTGGGAAAAAATAAAATGTTATATATTAATTTTTTTTTTCCAAAGCACTGGACAAAATGTAATCTCGTCTGATCTTCCCAACAACTCTGTGAGATAGGTACAGCTATCATTCCCCCTTTACAAATGAGGGAACTGAGGAGGAGAGAGGTCAAGTGACTTGTCAAGCACCCTACAACTAGTAAGTGTCTAAGACAGATTAGAACTAGAGTCTTCCTTATTCCAAATCCAACACTCTACCCAGCATCCCAGAGCTTGAAAATGAGAAATCAACAAGATGGTCAAGATCCTGGCAGGAAAGACGAGTTTGAGTTTAGAAGCACTGTTGGAAGACCAAGGGGAAGCCACATAGAACACGTCCAGAACATAAACCCTGAGGGAGTATGGCTTCTGGCGATGGCCATTTGCTCCATAATAAGAATCAGTGGCAGCTGCATTTTATGACATCCCACATACACATGCTCAGGTGCGGGGAGCTCAACCCAGGACACCTCCAAAAAAAGCTGATGAATGAACAGCGAGGCCTCACTCTTCCCTCCCCACCCCACCCCGTGCTTCCCTTCTGTTTTGATACTCTCTCTTAAAACCCTTCCTGAGATTTATCTGTTTGCTCTTATTTCTCAGGAACTGATTGAAAGTCCCTGAATCAACGGCGGAGGACAGAGGCTTTGGGGACAACTCAGGGCCATTGTTCTGGACTCAATTCACCAGGCATTTAATTAAGCCCTTGATCTGTGCAAGGCAAAGGTTTGTAGCATAACAGCTAGAGAGCTGGCATCAGAAAGATCCAGGCACAGTGGCCACCTTTAATACCTACTGGTTAGGTGACCCTAAACTGGTTGTGGGATCCCCTTTTTGTTACTGTTGCTGTTCAATTGAGCTTGTGAAAAGATACTGGAGTGGTTTGCCATTTCTTTCTCCAGCTCATTTTACAGATGGGGAAACTGAGGCAAGCAGGGTTCAGTGACTTGCCTAGGGTCCTACAGCTAGGAAGTGTCTGAGGCCAGATTTTAACTCAGGAAGCCCTAGTGTGATCTTAAGCAATACATTAAGCCTCTCAATGCCCTAGTCAATTCTATATAAGTTGCAAAAGAGTAGTGGATTTGCATGAATGGGAGGAACAACAAAATCAAAGGTTAGACCTGGGGGTTGGGGAGAGCAGAGAAAGATACCCATTGACTGGAGTATGACTAAACAAATCATGATATATGAATATAATGGGATATTACTGTACACTAAACACGAGTATGATGAAAAGCAAGGATTTACATGAACTGATGCAAACAGAAGTATTAGAACCAAGAAAACAATACATAGTTATACTACAAAAATGTAAAATAACCACCTAAAATTTTTTAAATTATAGAACAAGCATGGGCCCAAAGAAGAGATATGTGATGCTATCCTTTACTCTTTTGCAGAGGTAAGAGGCCCATGGATGTGGAAAATCGAATATATTTTCAGATATTTTCAATGTATTAATTGTTTTTGCACATTTTTTCTTCTTCCTCTTTTTAGTTTCTCTTTATTAAAAAACACTTGTACATAGAACGACTCTCTGGGAAGAAGGAAAGGAAGGAAGGATACAGGGGGAAATTTAGTCAATGTAAAAGAATTATTTCAATAAAATCATTTTTTAAAAAGAAGCCAAAAGTCTATAATCCACCCTATCCCCAATGTGCATGACACTACACTAGAAGCTATTGGGAGGCAGATTTAAGTGGTGTAGATCTGACTGTGATATCATTAGTATAAGTTCCTATTACAATAAAAATAACAAGTATAGGGATTGCTCTTCAAATGTTAGTCTTAGAGAGTTTTCTGGGGCACTAAGAAATGACTTGACCAAGATCACACAGCTAGTATTCAAGCAGACACAGTAGGTGAACCCATATTTTCCTGATTCAGAGATGACAGGTTCTTTATCCACCACACCAAACTGCTTCCCAGACCCTAGAGAGTCAGACAAAAATGTTAAGAAAAACAAAATGGCCCAGAGTCTCCTCCCTCAAGGAGTCTGCATTTTACAGTAGGAATATAATGCACATCCATGATAGTTATGCACTCCTATGGATGAATTTGCAGAAATAGGAGATTGAGTAGCATCTGCAAAGCACCCAGGATATTCCTGAAATTTGATTTTAAATTATAAATTCTTGATATCAGTTTGATTTCTTGCCACTTCCTGCTAGTTAAAAAAAAAGCGAAGGGAAGGAAGGAAGACAGAGAAGACCATTTCAGGGGTATCCTAGCAGGATTACAAACTTTTCACTTTGGAAATTGACAAATGCTATACATCAGGGCTTGACTGATTTTTGTGGATTGTCTAGTCTTAATAAAGGGATGGAGAAAATATTAACAATGCAGATTAAAATTTGCATTACCCCTCATGTAAATACACACATTGTTAAACACATATCATCACACCCCTGATTTGGTTCTGGTTTTCATGGACATTTTCTTTACTGTAGCATTTAAGATCCATTCTACCTACAGAGAGGGGACCAAGATTACCCTGGAGAGGTATGAAAGAAACTTGGTAGAAATCTATCCACCTCTCTTCTTGCTACACCAAGGACATTTGGATTCCACAGAAGACTTGGTTCTCCCCATTCAACATAAACACGGTTAAGGCTGGTAGAGCACTAAGAGATCTTTTACTCTAAGTCCCTGCTTTTCATCAATAAGGAAACTTGAGACCTAGAAAAGACAAATGATTTGCCCAAGGTCTTTCTTTATCACACAAATGTCTTCTTTCCATTGGGCCCATCAGACTGATTCTATAAAGCCAGCAGTGGGAGCTATACATTTTACTGCACCTATAGTAATGGTTACTTAAACGCAGTAGACATTCCAACGGCACAATATTGTTTTTGTTTTTTTTTTTTTGCAAGGATAACAAGGAAAACTTCTTTTTGTCTTTTCTATTATCAGAAGGTCATTCTTAGTTTGTTAGCAGCTACATTATATACCTACTGTAAAGACAGGCTATAGTTAAAAAGCAGTTTGCTTTTTTAATTCTCCAGGACGTAAAAGGGAAATGAACACTTTCTTCCAAACTTCTGAAAAGGACAGGAAATATTCTGTTTACAATATTCCTATTAATAAAAATAAAAAAAAAAAACCCAATTCTGCAGTTCTGTCCTAGTGGTGTTCTGGTAAATGTTTAATAACCAGCTGATCAAGGGGGGAAAAAAAGATATAATACAAAGAAATGTTTAAGTTCAATCTGTATTATTAACATTTTTCCATCCCTTTATTAAGACATGACAGTTAAAGTAAAACAATAAATCAAGTCCTAATTTGTAGCAGTTAGCCAATTTCTGAGGTATAAGCACTTTCGTTAAAAATTTAACAATCAGACTCTCCCCAAGCCTGTATGAGTTGGTTCCAGCACAGCCCTGGTATATATTCAACTCAGTATTGCCCCAATTAGTGCCATTTTCTAGTAGTATCATTAAGATGTTATAGCCTATTTCCAGTAATGGTCCCAGTACAATTATTAATGATGTAATTAGTCCAAGTTACCTAAAGCTGTTCAATTCCCCTGCCCATCCCACTAAAGCCCACCCTGCCAGCTCAGTCCCCTGGAATTGGGAAGCTTTGGCTTCCTCCTTCTCTTGTCCTGCTAGGAAGACCTCCTTTGCTCTCCTTAGCTCTGTTCCTATGGTAATATTTCCTTCATCTGAAATTGTGATTTCATGAGACCAATATACTATACTAGGGTATGCCTATATTTATAGGTGATTGCTGTAAGTGGGGAAGAAAAAATCAGTTGGTAAAGGAGGTAATATAGGGTGGTGGAAAAAGCAAGACATTTGGGATCACAGGACTTGGATTCAAATTCTGACTCTCCATGTGACCTTTTGCAAGCCCCTTCACCTGTTTACTCAAATGGAAAATGTAGGAGTTAGACCAGATGGTCTCTAAGGCTCCTTCCAGTTCTAAATCTACATTCTTATAAAATAGATTTCACTCCAGAGAAGGCATTTTCTCTAGTCATACTGCATTTCTTTTTCTTTTCATTTTCTTGATTAAAGTAAGAGTAAGCATGGCATAGTCTACTGACAAACCATAGATACCTTTAAAAAGTTCAAATACAGACACACACACCCCACCTGGGTTTAAGACATATAAACAACCCTACTACCTGTTTCATCTTATTATATTTCATATCAATATGGCGGCCATCACACAGGTAAAGAATATCCCATGGTGCATAGATACATCACACAGTTAGCTACATTTAGATGGATGAGTTATAAAGACAATGAAATATAAAGAAAAAAGAGTTAGATTTAATGAATCAAAGAGCCTGAGTGAGTCAAGGTTGAGTCATTTACTAGCCCAGTAACTTGACATAAACTATTTCACTCCAGTCTCACTTTTATCACCTGTAACACTGATATTAAAATAATCAGACTATCTCACAGGGGCTGTTTCGAGACAGGCTGTTTTGTAAACTATGAAGCATTTGATAAAAGCAAACCATGCTAGATCAGAGACATTTCACATTTATGACAACGAAGGAGAAGATCACAAAAGATCCAAGATCCGGATCTGAGCTGAGGTCTTCCTGACTCCATGTGCACCATTCTCTGTATCTAGCTCCCTATGAACTGTTTTCAAAGGGTTGTAAAATGTTAAGAACTATATGACAGATGGTTCCAAATCATTAGTGATAAAAGATTTGGGAAGCATCCCGAAGTTTCACCTCCCACCTATCCAATGGGCAAAGATGAAAAAAAAGTGGGAATAGTCAGTAATGAAGGGATTGTGGTCATATAAGCACATTAATACATTGTTGGTGGATCTGTCAATTTGGTTCCACAATTCTGGAAAGCAATTTGGAATTACCTTAAGAAAATAACTGATCCTACCAAACTCTTTCTATGACACAAATATGGTACTGATTCCTAAATCAGGAAGAGATAAAACAGAGAAAGAAAATTATAGACCAATCTCCCTCATGAATTTAGACGCAAAAATTCTAAATAAAATATTAGCCAAAAGACTCCAACAACTTATCACAAAAATAATACACCCTGATCAGGTAGGATTCATTCCAGGAATGCAAGGATGGTTTAATATTAGGAAAACCATCAATATAATTGAGCATATCAACAACAAAACTAGCAAAAACCACATGATCATCTCAATAGATGCAGAAAAGGCTTTTGACAAAGTACAACATCCATTCCTATTAAAAACACTAGAAAGTATAGGAATAAATGGAGCCTTCCTTAAAATAGTTGCTAGCATCTATCTAAAACCATCAGCAAGTATTATATGCAATGGGGATAAACTAGAAGCCTTTCCAATAAGATCAGGAGTGAAACAAGGGTGTCCACTATCACCCCTCTTATTCAATCTGGTACTTGAAACGTTAGCAGTAGCAATTAGAGAAGAAAAAGAAATCAAAGGAATCAAATTAGGCAAAGAAGTGACCAAGCTGTCACTCTTTGCGGATGATATGATGATATACTTAGAGAATCCTAGAGAATCAAGTAAAAAATTACTTGAGACAATAAATAAATTTGGCAAAGTTGCAGGATATAAAATAAACCCACATAAATCCTCAGCATTCCTGTACATCTCTAATAAAACTCAACAGCAAGAAAGAGAAATCCCATTTAAAGTCACTGTAGACATTATAAAATATTTGGGAATCTACTTGCCAAAACAAACCCAGAATCTATATGATCAAAACTACAAAACACTTCTCACACAAATAAAAGCAGATCTAAATAGTTGGAAAAATATCAATTGCTCGTGGCTGGGTCGAGCTAATATAATAAAAATGACAATTTTACCCAAACTAAACTATATATTTAGTGCCATACCAATCAATTTACCAAAAAACTACTTTGTAGAGTTAGACAAAATAATAACAAAATTTATTTGGAAAAACAAAAGGTCTAGAATATCAAGGGAATTAATGAAAAGAAATGCTAGGGAAGGTGGACTAGCTATGCCAGATCTTCATCTGTATTATACAGCAGCAGTTATCAAAACTGCTTGGTACTGGCAGAGGTGTAGAGTAGTGGATCAATGGAATAGATTAGGTGCAGGAGACCCAGCAGTTAATGAATATAGCAATCTATTGTTCGATAAACCCAAAGACCCCAGTTTTGGGGATAAGAATGCACTATTTGACAAAAACTGCTGGGAAAACTGGAATACAGTATGGCAGAAAGTGGGCATAGATCACTATCTAACACCATATACCAAAATCAAGTCTAAATGGGTGCATGATCTAGGTGTAAAGGATGATACTGTAAGCAATTTGGGAAAGCAAGGAATAGTTTACCTGACAGATCTGTGGAGAGGGGAAGATTTTAGGACCAAACAAGAATTAGAGAGCATTATAAAATGCAAAATGGATAATTTTGATTACATTAAATTGAAAAGCTTCTGCACAAACAAAGCCAATGTAACCAAGATCAAGAGGGAGGTGGGAAATTGGGAAAGAATTTTTACAACCTGTGTCTCTGATAAAGGACTCATTTCTAAAATTTATAGAGAATTGAGCCAAATCTATATGAATACAAGTCATTCCCCAATTGAGAAATGGTCAAAGGATATGAATAGGAAGTTTTCAGAGAAAGAAATTAAAGATATCTATAAGCATATGAAGAAATGCTCTAAATCACTATTAATTAGAGAAATGCAAATCAAAACAACTCTGAGATACCACATCTCTCCAGTCAGATTGGCTAAGATGACAAAACAAGAAAGTGACAAATGCTGGAGAGGATGTGGGCAAATTGGAACGCTAATACATTGCTGGTGGAGTTGTGAACTTATCCAACCATTCTGGAGAGCAATCTGGAATTATGCCCAAAGGATTATAAATAATTTCATACCCTTTGACCCAGCCATACCACTCCTAGGGTTATATCCCAAAGAGATCATAGTAGTGGGAGGAAGAACCATATGTACAAAAATATTTTTAGCAGCCCTTTTTGTGGTTGCAAAGAATTGGAAACTAAAGGAGTGCCCATCAATTGGGGAATGGCTAAACAAGTTGTGGTATATGAATGTAATGGAATTTTATTGTGCTATAAGAAATGAGGAGGTGACGGATTTCATAATTACCTGGAGAGACTTATACAAACTGATGCTGAGCGAGAAGAGTAGAATCAGAAGAAATTTGTATACAATCACAGACATACCATATCTGTGACGACCAACTATGACAGACTGGACTCTTTTCAGCAATGCAGTGATATAAGTTAATCCCGAATGACTCAAGAAAGTGAGAAATGCGCCATCCAGAGATATAAATAGAAAGAACTGAGCCTGAATCCTGATGGAAGCAAACTAAATGATCTTGTTCTTCTCATTGTTTGGTTTTACTTCTTCCTTACCATCTTTCATCCCACCTAGTACAATATGCCTTTGTAATTGGAATAATGTTTAATATGGATGCATTTGCAGACCCTATACTGTACTATATGATGTCATGAGGGGAGGGGGGAGGGAAGTAAAGGAAATTTGAAAATCAAGGAACTATGGAATTGAATCTTGTCAACTGAAACTAAACTAATAAATTAATTAAAAAAAAAAAGAAAATAACTGAAATGGCCATGCTTTTTGTGATACAGATAGATTCCACTGCTAGACATATACCCAAGAGAAAGGTCCCATGTAAACCAAAAGATTCATAGAGATACTTTTTTTATGGCAACAAAGAATTGAAAACAAAGTAGATAACCATCATTTGGGAAATGGATAAACAAATTTCGACATGCACGTGTAATGGACTATTACGATCCTGTTAAGAAATGACAGATATGATGATGAATTGTAGAAAAGCATAGAAAGATTTATATGACCTGATGCAAAGTTAAATAAACAAATCAATATTCACAACAAAGTCTACAGCAAAACAACAACAAAAATTAAAACTAAACACTATAACGACCAATTTTAGCCCAAAATAAGAGATATGAGAACATATCTCTCTCCTTTCTTTGCAAGGTGAGAGACTGTGGAGGTTTAAGATACCGTGTATTGTTGGGTTTGGCTGATGTGAACTGCTTCCTCCCTTCTTTTTATTTGTTGTTTTAAGAGATGACTCTCAGGAGATAAAGGGAGAAGGATATACTGGAAAAGAAACACGATATAAAAACAAAAACTCAATAAAATTTATAAGAATAACACATACCAAAAAATGTGAATTGTAAGCAATATGGATGTTGGAACTTTCTCCTTTGGTTAGGTTACCAAATATGCTAGACTTGCTCTGTACCACAATCCATTAGAGAACAGAATTTGGTTTAACATACGCTTAATTTAAATTTCAACCATATAGATCTAGGTATTGAGTCCAAGAAGAATTTTGTTAGAGCATCTTTTCAACTATAACACAGTCACGTGTGGACGTCCTCTGTGTATTAGAAGAATTCCGACCATTTGCTTGCACTACTTTTCGTGGTAATCGAGCAACAACAATATCACCAAGAAAGGAAATGGATGTAGTTGATGGTTGGCTGATGTTTGCCAAGTTCATAATTAAAAAAAAAATCAAAACAAATCCAAAGTAGATCCTATCGATTGGGGAAATGGCTGGGGAGAAAAATATGGCACAGAAATATAATGGAATATAATTTGCACTGTTGTTGTTGTTGTTTAGTCATTTTAGTTATGTCTGACTCTTTGTGAACCCATTGGAGGTTTTCTTGGCAGAAATACTGGAGTAGTCTGCCATTTCCTTCTCCAGTTCATTTTACAGATGAGGAAACTGAGGCAAACAGGGTTAAGTGACTTGCCCAGGGTCACACAGCAAGTGTCTGAGGCTGAATTTGAACTTAGGAAGATGATTCTTTATGATTCCCAGACCAGTGCTCCATCTACTGTATCAGCTAGCTGCCCCATTTGTACTGTAAGAAATAACAAATAGAGGGAGTTAGATGGGGGAGTAGATAGAGCATTGGACCTGGAGTCAGGAAGACCTGAGTTCAAATGTGGCCTCAGTGGTAATCGATAGTTGTATAACCCTGGACAAGTCACTTAACCTCCGTCTGCCTCAGGTTCCTCATTTGTGAAATGGGGATAATAATAAAACTCACCTCCCAGGATTGTTATGGGGATCAAATGAGGTAATATTTGTAACATAGTTCCTGGCACATAGTAGGCACTATATAAATGCTAACTGTAGATATTACTGAGGAATTCAGAGAGACACAGGAAGATTTGAGCTCATGGAGAACAAAATAACAATTTACAAAATTATGTGCATATTAAAACAATATGGAAAAGCGGCTAAACTCTGATTAATTGTGATGACCAGTGTTGGTCCAGGAGTAAAGATGATGAGGAATGTGCTATCAGACTTCATTGGTTGTTCTTCACTGTTTTCTTTGGTACAAGTGGGGGGTGAGAGTAGGGGCGTGGGGGTATACCTCAGGAAATGACCAAGCTGTAAAAACAAAAGGCAGTCATAAAAAAACTTTTTCAAGTATACCTTGTCCATTTTCAAATATGGAGCAAAAATAATTTTCGACAAAGGTGTATAGTTCTTCAGTGTGATGGCTCAGGATTAACTAGTTTCACCTGTTTCTAAAAATTGCTTCCAGTCCTTGGATAATGAGAGGCTATTTTGTGCCTCCCTAGCTCCCTCTTCCTCCCCACCATCTCCTCTCTAGTCGCCTGGGGCAGGCCAGAGTTACACCAGCTTCCATTTATTTTGATGGTGTATTACTAAGGAAGGAAACCTGCTATTATTCGACTATGTTTAGAGCATATGATGATAAGAAAAATGGCCTTTTAAGTACAAATAGCAGTGAGTCCCCGGCCAGGTCTTATCAGCTGCTTTGGTCAGCCAGTCCCTTCAATTGTTTTTGGACAGAATTATGCAAGCCTTTTTGATGAGCAGAGAGCGCAGAGACTTTGAACAGTTAGAAAAACTAGTTTGGAGACAAAATGAAGAGGGTGGAAAGAAGCCACGGCAACCCCTTGTGTATCTCCCCAACCAAGTGGTGGTGAGGGTGGTAGTAATAGCAGTGTCAGGGGGAGTAGGAACAGTGGTGTTAATGTATAGCTGAGGATACTGAGGCTTAGAGAGGTTCCTTGACTTTCTAAGCACCTACTCTAACACAATACTAAGTAATAATAATTTTGTTGTTGAGTTGTTTCAGTTGTGTTTGACTCTCTATGGCCTCATTTGGGGTTTTCTTGGTAAAGAGTGGAGTGGTTTGCCATTTTCTTTTCCAGCTCATTTTACAGATGAGGAAACTGAGGCAAACAGGGTTAAGTGACTTGCTCAGGGTCACGCAGCTAGGACGTGTATGAGGCTGAATTTGAACTCAGATCCCCCTGACTCCAGGTCTAGTGCTCTATCCACTGTATCACCTAGTTGACTCAAGCAATAATAAAAGCAGACACCTTAAAGTTGGAAAAACACTTCTGTAAATTATCTCATTTGGTCCTTGCCACAATCATTTGAGGAGATATTAGAGTACTGAGCAAAAGCCACAAGATCCTGGAGTCAAGAGAACTGGGTTCTAATCCTGCTTCTGATTTCTATTACATGACTTCACATGACCGACCAGCAAGTGTCTAAAGCAGTATTTCCAACTCTGTTCTTACTGACTTCCAGTCGAGTGCAGTATCCAGTGAGCCAGCCACGTATCTACTAATCACATCTTCTTTCTCTAGGACATCTTTGTTTGAAGGAGCACACCATGCTACTTAATCGTTTCATTACCTCTTCCTGGTCATGCAACATAAATAAAAACCAGACATTATCATTCATTCCCGTCAGGCAAGTGAAACCTGGGTCCTCAGGTCTACAGCTCAAGATAAGATGAGTAGAGGCAGGTCATCAGGAGAAAAATAAATTAATGAAAAAGAGTGTGCTTTGAGGCAAGGGAGGGCTTGGAGCATATAGCACTTCCAGTTCTGCCAGTAAGTAGCAAGGCAACTCCAGGCAGTCACTTGACCTTTGGAAGAGTCTGTTTCCTACTTGGTAAGACAAAAGGGGTCAGACTGAATGATCTCAATGGTCTCTTCCAAATAGGACATTCTAGAATTTTTCAGGTTACAGATGGCCTCCTGCCAATCACCATTAGAACATGAGTAAATGTGGAAAGGTCTGGGAAACAAAACAAAAAGTGAATTTTCAATAGTATTTCTAGTTCATATGGCTATTTTCAACATATCTGTTAGAAGCTGGTGTTGCCCATGCAACAGAGGTCCAAGTCACAAAACCAGTAAGTGGGCAGAAACTGGTCTAGACCTCAGATGTCCCAAACACTTTGCAAGATGTTTTTCAGCTCAACTCAAGAAATATTTGCTGAATGGGGATTCAAACCCTAACTCCTGTGCTTATTATCTGAGTGACCCTGGGTAAGTCACTTAACTGTGAGTCTCATTTTTCTGAGTAGAAAAACAGAAACAATAGCAGCACTCACTTTCACTTAAAAGCATAGCTCTAAAACTAGGTGGCTCAGTATTCGGTCTGGAATCAGGAAAAACTGAGTTCAAATCTGGCCTCCAACACTTACTAGCTATGTGACCCTGGTCAAGTCATTTAACTTCTGTTTGTTTTTATCCATTAGAGAAGGAAAAGACAAAGCACTCTAGCATCTTTGCCAAGAAAACCCCATGGACAGTATTGGCACGCTATGATCCACCAGGTCACAAAGATTAGGACATGAACAATACAACAACTCCAAAGAACTTTGGGGGTCATTTAATCTAATTCTCTCATTTTATAGATTAGGAAACTTATGCCCAGAGAGGTTAAGCTGACTTACCCAAAGTCATAAATGTCAGATGTCAGAGGTTAATCTAGTTCAACACCCTACAAATGAGGAAACTGAGGCACGGAGTAATTAAACCACTTACCCCAAATCATACAAATAATAAGCATTAAGAAGCAGAATGTGAACCCAGATCATCTGACTCCAGAGGCAGTGAGATAAAATGTGGACAGGATACTGTAGCCCATCAGTGTCAACAATCATTTATTATTATGCAACATGGTGTTCAGTGCAGAAGGAGATAACAGAGAAACATGAGGTTTGGGCCCTAACTTCAAGGAGCTTACAGTCCAGCTGGGAAATCAGTACCTAGAGCCTTGCCCTTCCTCTTATAATATCTGACATAGTCAAAAGAGTGCTGGGCCTGGAGTCAGGATATTTAAGGGTAAAAGCCAGACCTCTGTGAAATCTCCTAGATTACAGGACAGGACCCAAATGCAATTTTGGAGGAAAGTATCAATTTAAGAAGACTGCCTAAGACTTCCTTACCTGTATAATGAGCAAGTTCAAATGTCACAGAATTTAGAACTGGAAAGAACCTTTGGGGGTCATCTAGTCCAACTCCATCATGTTATAGATGAATTAACTGAATGATTCACTCCAAGTCACAAAGTTAGTGTCAGACACAGGTCAGACCTAGGTCATGGGACTCTAGAATCTGTCTACTTAATAATAACAACTAATATTGCATACACCATGCTTACAAATCTAAGGCCCCTTCCAGCTTTAAATCTAATCAATGAACTACCTTTAGTACCTACCTCTTAAGAAGATAACAATAATAATTAATTGCTTACATAGCTCTTTAATTGTTTAAAATATATTACATAATCTCATCTAAGCCTCAAAGGCAATGGCCGTCTCACTTTTGCATTTGTATCCCCAGTACCTAGGATAGTACATAGAATGCGGTGAGCTCTTAATAAATGCTTTTTGATTTATACCCATTTTATAGATGAGAAAACTGTGGCTGAGAGAGATTGGATCTTGTTTATAGGTCTAGAATAGGACTTAAAGGTCATCTAGTCCAACCTTATTCTATAAATGAAGAAACCAAGAGCCAGAAGGCAAAATAAGTTGCTTCAGGACATACAGGTAGTGAGTACCAGGGACAATTCAAGACAAGTCATCTATCCACTACATGGTACCCCATGTTTATGTCTCTAGCAGGGTACTTACCAGTCAGGCAAATAACATTTATCAAGTACCCACAGTGACAGGCATTGTACTGGGGACATAGAGAAAGGTTCTGCCCTCAGGGAGCCCACAGTCTAATGGGGAAGGCAGCATACAAACAACTGTGTACAAAAATAGTTCTGTACAGAATAAAACTGGGGGCAGGGAAGGCACTAAAATTAGAGAGGCTCTTAATAAATAGCAATAAATCTCAAGATTAAATTAGGCTCTTAAATTTCTGCTGTTTGACTAATGTGGTCAATTATTGACAATGTGGTTCAGCTGAAAGATTATTAGGTAAGGAGTCAGATATAATAGTTTATGTAGCCTCTGGCAAATTCTTTTATCTTAATTATTTTTCATGTATAAAATGAGGGAAGTATAATCCTACCCTATTTGTCTATGCCTATAGGAAGACTGTGAGGATCAAGCAAGATAAGAGATATGGAAATGCTTTGAAATGCTTGAAAAAGCATGAAGAGCTATACAAATGTAATCCCAATAAGGGACAGCTCTAAATTCAAATCTCTCCTTTACCACTTTCTACCTGTTTACCTCCCTGGGCCTCAGTTTCCTCATCTGTAAAATGAGGGGGATGGACAAAGTGCTCTTGAATTCTCATCCTTATCTTAAACCATGATGCTAAATCATCTAAAAAATTGACAGGATCTCTCCAAAAGCGTGCATGATTGAGACCTGACTTTTTTTTTTTTTGAGGTCAATTGGGGTTAAGTAACTTGCCCAAGGTCACACGGCTAGGTTTTTCTTTGTGTGTGCATTAAGTGTCTGAGGCAGGATCCAAACTCAGGTCCTTCTGACTCCAGGGCCAGCTCTCTACTCACTGCGCCACCTAGCTGCCCCGAGAACTGATTTTTTGATTGACTGAATGGCAACATGGTGATATAGCCATATGCTAAAGGCAAATGAAAAATACAATAGAACTCATTTCAACCAGACCAAACAAGATGGTTTTAGGATTCATCAGTTAAAACACAATATGTAATGCCAAATAAATACACTTCCCCTTAGTAAACAAGGGTTATAATGGACCATTGTGAAGAAATGTCTTCATAAACCCTAAAGCATGATGAAAAATATGAGTTTTTATTGTTGTTGTTATAATTAAAGGCACACTTCTCATGCAGTTTTTCAAATTGTTCTCCTAAAATGACATTGCTTCCCCTAAAATCTCAATCTCTCTTTCTCCCTCCCCCTCCCTGAGCCTCTGTCTAGCATCTCTTAGGGGTGTGACCCTGAGAAAGAAGACTGTTTTTTTTTTCCTTTCTTTCTTCTTTTTTTTTTTAAAGGAGGTGATCTCCTGAGATTTTCTCCAGATCCCCAGAGGGAGGTTCTTTATAGAATACAGAGACAATAGCATCAACAGGATATAAAGCAGGGTATAACTTTCCCATATGGCACAGTTTGACAAAAAATAAAAATTAGTACATTGCTCCAGAGTAGCTATGTAAAGATATACTCTACAACCAATGTGCTATAACTAGAGATATCTGTGCCCAGTGTTACTTGCAAAAAAAATAAATAAAAATCACATCTGTGCACATCTGGAAATCACATAGCTCCTGTTTAAGGAAAAAGAAAAAAAAAATCTCGACTCCAGAGCAGTAATCTGGTACTTCTGTATTCTAAAAAGGGTAGTGAATCTCAGCCAAATTTCCATACCTCTGAGTGGAGGAGGGTCCTGCCTGCTGCATATAGTAATGGCAGCCAGGTGCTGAAAGTTAACACTGAAACTGACACCAGGGCCAGGGTTAAATTATTTATTGAAATTCCATGAGTCTGCCTGCACTATTAGAAGCCAGGAGAATTAGAAAATATACAAAATAAAGTAGAACGAAATCCTGCATCCTTTAAGTCACTGGGCATTTTGCCTACTGGAATATTAAGGTACTGGATCCTTCCTTACCTTACAATGGTTTAATCTGTGAAAATTGGATATGCTCCTGCTTTTATTAAACTGGGTTCTCCAAGGTTAGCACAGGGGAGCTTCTAGAGCCCCACCTGTAATGAAGTACAGTTAATCACTAGGGCATCTTTTTGAACCATGGAACATAAAAATACCATGTGTCCAAAGCAATTCAAGTTTTATGTTTTCTGCCTCAGTTCCTCCACTGTTAGGTGAAAAAAAATTCCCTGCCTCTAAATACCCAAAGACTACATGAAGAGTAAGATAACAGTTATATTTTTAAAAGCACTTTGGCTAAAACATCCTTTTGAACTATAATTGTTTTCTTGAACAGAAATCTCCAAACTAAAGCTATTCCCTGGACTACAGACTTTGTCACTGGCTTCCACGTGATTCATTTATGACCAGAAGGCAAATTGAGGTGCTAGGAATCTGTCTCATAATACAATGGCCTGAAATGCTTCAAAAATAATGGAAAATGACAGGAAACCCACATGTCTTGGTTAGGTATTACAGTGTGTAAAATCAGTAGCAGTAATTCCCGTTACTAAGGGGAAGTGGGTTTAGCGTTCCTTAGGTGTCAAGTATACATGTTTAAGAGTGCTCTGGGAAACACTCACTGGAACACAGAAAGCAAGAGAAGGGAGCTGAGCTTGATGTATTGGCCAACACTCTGTCTATCTTAGCTCTTTATTAAAAAAAGTTTACAATGTGTCTTGGATTTCTTTTTTTAAAAGGCTTAAGGGTAAGTATAATAAAAAGTACCACTAATCCAACTATTTTAAACTACCAAAAGCCAGACTCTTAAATGTTAGCATTAAAGTTGCTAATTCTCTGTAACCTGAGACAAGTCACTTGGCACTCACTGACTCAGTTTCCCTTGCTATTAAATGTATAGCACCAATCACTCCATACTCAAGTCTTCAAGGTACAAGTTTGGTGTTGTTGGGTTTTTTTTTTAGTGTCCTCTAAAATAGATTGTATGTAGTGAGAGACAAGATGGTTTGATGGATTGAGAATTAGAGGAGTTAGGCTCAAGCCTGACCTCCACCACTTTCTATCTGTGTACCCCAGACAAGTCATGTTACCTCCCTGGGCCTCAATTTTCTCATCTATAAAATGAAGGGATGGACTAAATGTCCTCTGAATTCCCATCCTGCTCTGCAACCATAATTCTATCTTACCTAAAAAACTGACAGGCTCTCTCCAATAGTGTAGATTAATGAAAATTGACTTTTCAATTGACTGACCAAGTAGCAATATGGAAGTGTAACCATATGCTGAAGGCAAGGAAAAAGACAATATAACTCATTTAAACCAAACAATATGATTTTGGTATTCAATTAAAAAATATATGTGTATGTATATATTAAGTTCCTACTAAATAAAATATATAGTATGTAAGTTTCTAGAGGGCCAAGTGTGCTTCATTTTCTGTCTTTATATTCCTAGTACCTACCACAGTACCTGGCACACAGGTATTTAACAAATGATTGTCCCTTGATTGATAGTATTAAAAAATTATAAAGCAACAATCTTTAAATAGGAATAAGGATCTTGGCAAATACACAGAAATCACCATTAGAGAATTCTATGCTTAAGGAATTCATGAGCAGTATCACTAATACTATCTAAGTAAAATGAGTTTTTAAAAATTGAGGTGGGAAAACCTGTGTAGACAAATATGTCAGATTTTCTCTATGAAGGTTACAATGGCTGGCTCTTTATTTGAACAGGACCTATCTACTTTAAAGAAGTTTGAATCTCCAGGCCTTAGACCAATTGCATTCTACTGACTTAAAAAAAAAAGTCTTGTGGGGATTGCAAAACTGATGTCAGTAGTTTCTAAGACAGCACAGCGAATGAGAGAGGGAAGTTCCCAAAGACTGGAGTCTTGTGAATGTTGTGATATTTTTTTAAAGAGTAAAAAAGTAGATTCTGGACATCATATAGCAGTCAAGTTTGATATCTATTCCCAATAAAATTCTATGACAGATTATTAAATAGATGACTTGTTAACTAGGGAAAGAAGAGGCAATCTTTAAGAATCAGAATGAATCCGCTAAGAACAAGTCTACTACACGCTCATAGCCAAATCACTTAACCTCTTAGTGTCCCAGGTAACTTTTCATTAGGGCAACTAAGTGGTTAGTGCCAGACCTGCAGTCAAGAAGAGGTTAAATCCAAATCTAACTCACATACTTACTAGCTGTGTGACCCTGGGCAAGGCACTTAACCCTATTTGCCTAAGTTTCCTCATCTAGAAAAAAAAATGAGCTGGAGAAGGAAATAGAAAACTACTCCAGTATCCTTGCCAAGAAAATCCCAAATGAGGACATGAAGAACCAGAAACAACTGAAAAACAACCAAAGAACAACAAAATCTTTTAATTGACTATTAAGTTATAGACAAGTAGAGAATCTGGATCAGTGGAGGGCATTTCCATGCCAAGAGTTCCCCAGGCATATGATATCCCAGATCTGGATCCTCTCCACAAAAATAAAATAATATAAAATAAAATAAATAACAAAATAAAATAAAACAAAAATAAAAATCAAGTGAAACTTTTTGATCCAATCCCATTTCCTTTTTTTGAAAGCATAACTTTAGGAGAATATTGACATCACATCACTATTTTTAAAAGCTAGGTGTCATTATCCAACAGTATACTTGTCAACTAGATGAAGAAATGTGGGCTGGATAACAGAGTATAGAAGATATAAAACTATCCAAACTACAATTATAGTTTAAAAAATATTATATCCAAAAAGTATGAATAGGCCAATGTCTACCTGGTACAATGATTTAATGGTGGTTATTAAGGCTCTGTCATTGGCCTTGTACCCTGAAATATTTTTATTAATGATTTACAGTTCTCCCTTCCATATCACAGGGGTTTTTGGGAGTGGCACCCCTGTAATCTGGAAAATCCACATAAAAGATTTTTACCTTCCCTTGATGCTGGAGAAAAATATTAATTATTATGGTATTAAAAGATAAAATATAGGGACAGCTAGGTGGTGCAGTGAATAGAGCACTGGCCCTGGAGTCAAGAGCACCTGAGTTCAAATCTGCCCTCAGACACATAATACTTACCAGCCATGTGATGTTGAGCAAGTCACTTAACCCCAATTGCCTTTCCCTCCCTTCTCCAAAAAAAAGCAAAAAATAAAAAATAATTTTTTTAAAAAAAGATAAAACATGTTGACATTATACAATACTATACATATATTTTATGCATCTCTGAGTTTCTAAACTTTTTTCCTGTGTCATCAGCTGGCTTTTGTATGTCATCTGCAGTTTCTGCAAAATTCCCATTTAATTTCTTATGCTGACCTATATATCAAAACTGAGATGGGGAAAGTTTCAATGTAGAAGGGATAACTGTAGTTGATACGGAAGATAAACTTAACCAGTATACCAATGACACAAGAGTAATAGGGATAGTGACGCTATAATCACTGAAGAATTTGAACTAAGGGTCACCCAGAGGACATCAGAGAGACCCAGAGAGGACATGAGCAGACTAGAACATGTAACAAACCAACACATGTGAAGGGAAGGCCCTGTAAAGTGAAGACTGAGAGAACAAGGGCAGGCAGTGGACAGCTGGCATGCTTCTCTGGCAATCTCATGTCAGGAGAAAGCAAGGACAGATAAACCGTCAATATAATCTCTGAAGGGATACTCACCTTAAAGGGGACCCCAGGTCTACTGGAGTATCTGAGAGAGTGAATACAATGGCTGATAGAAGTAAGAATCAAAATTATCTCAACAGACTGCAAGATATAATAAAAATAAATGGAAAGTCCTACATTCAAAGGGCTTTTTCTTTTGCTTTGTTTCATCTTTTAAATATATGAATCATCTTGTTTATCACAGCTTTTAAGCATTATTAAGCAATTCTTCTTCTAGGTTCTCCCCATCTTCACATTTCCTTCCTAATTCACAAAATTCATGCCTAGGCTCCAACCTGTGAGGCTATGGCTAGTCCTGCTTGTCTCTCCTACCTTGTAGACTAAAGTCAAGAAATTAATTATAGTTCCCTTTGGGTCTCTGGAAGAAAAAGGTCCTTTTACATCTGGGATCTAGGTACCCACTGGTTTGGGGGGAAAACTACTGGCATCCTGTTTCACCACCTGCTTCACTATATTGGCTGCCAAGTTCCCTTGGGCTCTGCCCTCAGGAAATCTCTAACTAGCCCTAGAGATAGCAATGCATTGTTCATTTCCCCTTAATTGAACTTCCTAACTTTATCAGCAAGTCTGTTATTCCTCATATTTGCCCTTCCTGATTGCTGTTCCCCTGCTTCCTGCAGCCCCTACTCTTTGCAGCTTTTCTGCTAGGCGAGTGCCCAAACCTTTTCACTTTTAATCGTTCATTTTACATTTTCTCTTGCTTCTGAACTTGCTTAGAATGTCATTAAAATGTCTTCTTCCCCCAAAGCCTCTGGCCTGGGCCATCTTCTCTTTCTTTTCAGTCCATTTGGGGATTTCACTGGCTCCCGTGTATTTGATTCTCATCTCTAAGCAGATGACCCTCAGATCTATTTGTCCAATCCTACCTTCTCCCCTGATCTCTAGTCTCACATCTCTAACTGCCTATTAGATATGTGGATATGTCAAAGATGTCTTAAATCCAACGTGTCCAATGCTGAACCTTCCTCCCCCCAAGCCTCTTTCTAATTTCCCTATTGCTATCAAGCATACCACCATGTTCCTCACCCAGTCACCAGGGCTCATCCTTGACCCCTCACTCTTTCTCATACCCCATATCTAGTTGCCAAATCCCATCAGATGTCCCTTTGCAACATCTCTACCATATGCTCCATCCTTCCCTCTGACACTTCCATTACCCTGGTTTAGGCCCTCATCACCTCATGCCTGGACTATTTCAATAGCCCTTTGGGTGGTCTCCCTGTCTTGTCTCTCCCTGCTCTGGGCATCCTCCACTCAGCTGTCAAATTGATCTTCTTAAAGCATAGGTCTTTCCAGGTCACCTCCTTCATTCAAAAAACTCCCTATTACCTCCTAAATAAAATATAAAATCCTCTGGCTTTCAACTTCTTTATAATCTGGCTCCTTCCAGCCTTTCCAGTGATCTTATATCTTACTTTTCCCTCCATGTACTCTGTGATCCAGTAACATTGGTATCCTTGTTATCCCTTGTACCCAATTGTCCATCTTCTGTGCAATTTTTGGAGGCAATCAGGGTTAAGTGACTTGCCCAGGGTCACACAGCTAGTGGCCAAGGCCAGATTTGAATTGAGGTCCTCCTGACTCCAGGGCCTGTGCCCCATCCACTGTGCCACCTAGCAGCTCCCGACCTCTGTGCATTTTCAGTGACTGTCCCCTCATACCACATCCCTGCTTCCTGGTTTCCAAGGTTTTCTGTAAGTCTCAGGTAAAGCCCTACTTCTGCAAGGAGCTTTTCCAGGCCCCCTCCAACCTAAGCTCTTTCTTTCTGAGATAGTCTTGATTTTATCTTGTATATAACTTCTTTGTTATAGTTGTGTGTGTGTTATCTCCCCCATTAGACTGTGAATTCCTTGAGAACAGGGACAGAATGGGGGAGAGGGGTTGTTTTGGTGCATTTTTTCTTGTTTTTTATTTTGTTTTAATTCTATCACTTAGAGCAATGCCTGCACATAATAGCCTCTTAATAAATTCTTGTTGATTTGACTCAACAAGCTATTCCCCCAATAGAAAAAATTATAGGATATGAACAAACAAATCTCTTTTTTTTGGAGGGCAATTGGGGTTAAGTGACTTGCCCAAGGTCACATGGCTAGTTTGTGTGTGTGTGTGTGTGTGTGTGTGTGTGTGTGTGTGTGTGTGTGTTAAGTGTCTGAGGCCAGATTTGAACTCAGGTCGTCCTGACCCCAGGGCCGGTGCGCTATTCACTGTGCCACCTAGCCACCCCATATGAACAAACAATTCTAAAAGAATTGCAAAGTACTATCAAGCATATGAAAGAATGTTCCAAATCACTAACAAGAGAAGTACAAATCCAAACCCCTTACTACCCCACACCTGGCAAACTAGCAAAGGTGATTATAAGAGGGAATTGTTTATGTTAAAGGAGTTGTAGAAAGACAGACACACTACTACCCTCTTGGTGGAACTGTGGACTAGACCAGCCATTCTGTAAAGTAATTTGGAATGATGAAAAAAAAGTGATTACAATGGGCCTACCCTTTTAACCTAGAATCTCCCTTGCTAAGCATACATAAGGTGGTGCCCCTTTCTATTAATAAAATCCATCCACATGCTATATATATACTACAGATACCTTATTAATGATAGAAAGAATCAGTTGTGGTAGTGCATGTATCCTAGCTAAGGGGGAGGCTGAAGCTGGCAGATATCTAAGCAGATTGGGTGTCTGTGTTTAGTTCTGGATCAATATGGTGAGCCCCAGGAGTGAGGGGCCACCAGGTTGCCTAAGAAGGGGCAGACTGACCCAGGTAAAAAATGGAACAAGTCAAAGCTGTGGCAGTGGAATCAGGCCTTGCACTTCCATCCTGAGTGAGATGGAAAGAACCAGTCTTTTTTTAATGACAAAAGGGAGCCTCCACATACACAGAAATATTGATAACCAACATTTTTTAAAATAGTAGTGAAGAACTTGAAACGAAGCCAATGCCCACCAGGCAGGAAATAGTTAAACAAAGTGTATATGCATATGATGGAGTATTATTGCATGAAAAGAAACGATTATTTTGATGACTAGGAAATGAGCAGAACCAAGAAAACAAGATATGCAATGAGTACAATCCTGTAAATTGAAAGCACAACAAAACAAACTGTTTTCCGAGAAAATTCCCTTTACCAATGAAAGTCAGCACTTTCTCTGCCACTGATAGAGAACTGCCTAGAGCACTGAGTGGTTAAATTATTTGTCCAGGGTCACACAGACAGTATGTGTCATAGATTGAACTTGACCCAGGTCTTCCTAAACTCTAGATAAGCTCCTATAAGACCCCAAAAGACCAGCAAACCATGGGGCCTGATGCTTATTTCTGCACAATCACAAGCTAAGACCTGGAGGCAGTTGATGACTCAGTGGACAGACAACTGAGCCTGGAGTTAATATCCAGCTTCAGCACTCCCTAGCTCTGTGACCTTGGGTAAGTCACTTAACCTCTGATTGCCTGACAAAATGGATCCACTGGAGAAGGAAACTGCAAACCACTTCAGTATCTTTGCCAAGAAAATTCTAAATGGGGTCATGAAACATCCAACATGACTGAAAAACAACTGAATAACAATTACAACAAGAAGCTAAGAATGGTTTTTATATTTTCAAATAAAGCTTGAATGGGCAGCGGTGGATTTGGTCTTCCTGCTGTATAGTTTGCTAATCCCCCAGTACTAGGATATTTACAAATACACAGAGGTCTGTATTTACATTCTAACGCACCCATCTCTGGCCATCCTTCTCAATCCAAAAATGTATTTTGAAGGGGGAAAGGCTTTTGTCCCAAAGTCCTGCAGAAATGACTGCATTACACACATCTTCATTTGTGCTATACGTATGTAACCTTCAGGGGTCAGATTTCACAGGATGGCCAGAATCCAACATCCACTCTGACTCATTACCCCGCCCCCCCTTGCCTTTGTCCTCCAGTGAATCCAACCTGGCAAATGTCTGTATCAACTGTCAATGGTGCTGCCCTTCTGGGGAGTGTTGGGCATCCCTGCAGCACATGCATACCTGTGCACTGTTCTGAAACAGTAAGAATGGCTATCAGGCACCCAGTGAAGAGGGACAGCCTCTGCTGTTATTGCCATTGTTCTAGATTCAGAGGGGTGTGTGTGTGTGTGTGTGTGTGTGTGTGTGTGTGTGTGTGTGTGTGTGTGTGTGTGTGTGTGTGTGTGGTTTACCTATAGATTGCATTACCTTGCTCTTTTGACTTTTAGCAGCTGACTGGGCAGCTAAGCTCCTTCCACTCTGCTGGGTATAAAGGAAGGTAATGACTTTCTTACATGGCTTTGTGTTTTATAGAAGAATTCTCTTTTATAGAAGAATTTTACTTGTGATACATATTTATTATGAGATTTTTAAAAAAAGAAACAAAAGGCAAGCGATCATTCTTATTCTATTCTTAGATAACAGATTACAGTAGAATCATCCCTACTCCTGAAAGCTCTGATGCATAGCACTAGAATTATTTCAGATCCTGACCTTTCATAACATGGCATCTCTCATTCTAGCTGGGATGTCAAGCTCCTTTGCAGTGCTTGGCAAATCTGATTTTTATTAGCTGCTCCTGCCAACTTCACTGACAATGTAATCATCATCTCTATATGAATACTTTGTGAAAGAGAATTTTCCTTACTACAGAAAAAAGGAGGCAGGAAAAAACCTTTCTAATCTTTAAAAAACAATCCAGCTGAATTATTTTTGCTTTGAATTACTGGAATGGAAAAGCAATATCTTCTCCAAGCATAGAAAGTCTATACTGTATACTACTACTAGACTTAATGCATAGCTGTCATTAGGGCATCACTTGCTCAAAGCCCTTGCACAGCTCCTATCCCCTAAAGTGTGGTCTCCAAAGTAGTTTATGACATCTTCTAGTGCAGGGTCTCTTAAGGTTTTGTGTGACATGGAACACCCCTTTGGCAGTATGATGAAACCTATGGACCCTTTCTTTGAATAATGTTTTTAAATCACCTAAGGAAATGCTACATTTGAGTTATAGACTAGTGAAAATAATTTTAGGGATGAAGAAACCAAACTAAGGCTTACCATTTTCAAAAACTATCACCTGGGGCTATATTGATCAGCCAAAAGGAGGCTGGGAAAATGGACAGCATACCATAGCCAATTCCACTTTTTTCCCCCAATACAACTACATTATATCCTCACCCTTATCTACTTTGCTTCTTTCTCCCCATCCCTCCCACCCCCACTCCAAGCTCCGAACCCCTCCCTTCATTCTCTAGCCCTCCTCCCCTCAGGGTGGTAGCCACCTAACAGCAACACATTGGCACCAGTAGCTATGTAAGAAAAATCCATCACCATGATTACTCCCCTATCTACATCCTGTCCCCCAGATCATCTCCTAGCTGCAACAGACTCCACTCAGAATGGCAAGCTCTATCCTGAGGCATAGAGCAGAGGGACGGGGGAGAGGAGACAGACTGAGTCACATGGGATAAGCAAGCTTATATATGATCAAGTCTTGTTTCACAATCTTTCCCCACAAACCTCTTCTGAACTCCTCTTCTGAACTTCCCTATTTCTATCAAGGGCATCACCATTCCTTCAGTTACCCAAATTCAGATCCTTAGTATGATCCTCAGATCCTCACTCTCATATACAATAAGATTCCAGACATTTTTGTTTCTATCTTCACATCTCTTGTATATGGATGTATGTAACTTATCCTTTAAGATTATTAATGCAGTTTTACATAACTCAGAAATATATATAACACATATAAAATCTTAGAAATAAATATATATTTATATAACATATATAACTTGGAAATAAACATATGTGGGGGGCAGAGTCAAGATGGAGGAGTAGAAACAGGACTTCCACTGGGCTCCGGCTTCCACCTCCTCCAATTCATGTAAAAGGTGATCTGAACAAACTTTGGAGCTACAGAACCCACAAAATGGCACAGAGAAGCTAACATCCCACTGAGGACAGGCCAGCAGGAAGCAGTCAGCACAGTGCTCTGGGGGCCCACCCCAGACCCACACGACCCTGAGGTCTTAGAATCAGGACAGCCACAGACAGCCACAAGCTGAAGGGACTTCAGATCACCAGCAGCTGTGGCAGTTTCCAGAATTATCAACCCATGGATGCTAAAGACAAAGTGAGAGGTCAGTGTGGTGTGGATTTTGGGATCTGATAGTTTGCGAGTATGGTTGGCCTTTGCCCCCTGGAGGGAGAAGCCACCTAGGTGCTATGTCTGTGCAGCTGCCACCGTCATGTGGCAGCTTCAGCTCTTGGCCTACAAAGTGTAGGGAGACCAAGAGATGAGTATGAGGGGTAATCAATCTTTCTTTAATCTGCTTGGATCTGGATTGCAGTCTAGGGTGGAGGTCCTGGGGGGTGCGACCAGCTAGCCAGAGCATGTGGAGGCTTCAGAGAGGACACCCAACTAATACCTTTGGCAGCTGAGAAAACCCCAGTGATTTGGGACAAAGCTGTCCTGTCTGGTAGCAGAGTCCTATTGTGGCTAAAAGCCCAAAAGTCAAGTAATTGAGTGGCAACATAAGCAAATGAGGGAAGCAAAGGAAGCAGAGCAACCCAATTTTACACTCCTATTTTGGGGACAAAAAGGATCAAAGCATGAAACAGGAAGAAGACAGTGAAGTAAGAACTCCTGAACCAAAAGCTTCCAAGAAAAATATGAGCTGGTTACAGGCCACAGAGGACCTTAAGAAGTATTTTGAAAATGAAATAAGAGAAGTGGAGGAAAAATTGGGAAGAAAAATGAAAATGATGCAAGAAAATTATGAAATAAGAGTCAACAACCTGACTGAAGAAAATAACACCTTAAAAATAGACTAACTCAAATCGCAAAAGAGGTTCAAAAGGCAATGAGGAGAAGAATGCCTTAAAAATCCAAATTTGCCAGATGGAAAAAGAATATCTAAAGCTCACTGAGGAGAATCATTCCTTCAGAATTAGAATGGAGCAAATGGAAGCTAGTGACTTTATGAGAAATCAAGATACTATTAAACAGATCCAAACAAATGAAAAAATAGAAGGCAATGTGAAATATCTCATTGGAAAAACCACTGACCTGGAAAATAGATCCAGGAAAGATAATTTAAAAATTATTGGACTACCTGAAGGTCATAATAAAAAAAAAAGAACCTAGAAATCATCCTTCAAGAAATTCTCAAGGAAAATTGCCCTGATGTTTTAGACTAGAGGGCAAAATAGAGGTTGAAAGAATCTACCAATTACCTCCTGAAAAGATCCCAAAAAGAAAACTCCTAGGAATATTATAGCCAGGTTCCAGAGTTCCCAGATCAAGGAGAAAATACTACAAGCAGCCAGGAAGAAACAATTTGAATATTTTGGAAACACAATCAGGATAACACGGGACCTGGCAGGTTCTACACTGAGAGATCGAAGGGCTTGGAATATGATATTCCAGAGGTCAAAGGAGCTGGGATTAAAACCAAGAATCACCTACCCAGCAAAACTGAGTATCATGTTTCAGGGGAAAATATGGTCACTTAATGTAATAGAGGGCTTTCAAGCATTCTTGAAGAAAAAAACAGAGTTGAATAGAAAATCTGACATTCAGACACAAGAAACAAGAGAAGCATAAGAAGGTAAACAGGGAAAAGAAATCATAAGGAACTTATCAAAGTTGAATTATTTACATTCCTTCATGGAAAAACGATAATTGTAACTTATGAAACTTTTCTCAGCATGAGAATAGTTGAAGGGAAGAGAAATGTATATATGTGTGTATATACACACACACACACATACATATACATATACATATATATGTCTATATAATAGGGTATATGGGTGTATGAATACATATATAAATGTGTGTATATGTGTTATTTTGTGTACAGGTATACATAGATAGAGGACACAGGACCAATTTAATAGGAAGGGATGATACTTAAAAGGTGAAATTAAGAGGTGAGAGAAGAATATAATGAGAGGAGATGGGGAGAGATAGAATGGGGTAAACTATCTCATTTGGTAGAGGCAAGGGAAAATGGTTACAATGGAGAGGAAGAACAGGAAGGCTAAAGGGAATGGGTCAACCTTATTCTCATTGAATTTGGCTTAGGGAGGGAATGACATACAAGCTAAATAGGGTCTCACCCTATAGGAGAGTAGGTGGGAAGGGGATGAAAGGGGGGATGATGGAAGGGAGGGCAGGCTGAGGGAGAGGGAAGTTGGAAGCACCCACTTTTGAAAAGGGACAGAATCAAAGTAGAGAATAAAACAAGTGGGAGATGGGATAGGAGGGAAGGAAATATAGTCAGTCTTCTACAATATATCCACTATGGAAATGTTTTGCATAGCTACACATGTACAAACTATATTGAATTGCTTATCTTCCCAATAAGGGTGGGTGACAAGGGAGGAAGGGAATGAATCTGGAATTCAATGTTTTAAAATCAAATGTTTAAAATATATATGTATTTAATTTATATATATATATATATGCATATATATACACACATACATACATACATACATACATACACAAACACACACTATTGATAATATTATTTTACATGTAACTGGGAAACAAGATATACAGGCACTGGGGCATAGAGATCCACTGTGCCCTACTGGAAAGTCAGAGGGGGGATGGGAAAAGATATGGGAGAGAACAGATCGGAGGAGGGGATATCCAGTGGGATCATTATTTGGGGGCGGTGGGTAGGGGAAAAACGGAGAAAATTTGTCACTCAAAATCTTGTGGAAATTAATGATGTAAACTAGAAGTTAATAAAGCATTTGATAAAAAAAAAAAAGAAATAAACATATGTATACTAGGAGCACATTCTCTCTTTTTTTTATATATAAGCACAATTAAAATTTTGGACACTATTGACCTAAAAGTTGGAGTTTAAACTCCTTAGCCTGGCATTCAAAGCTTTCCAAAAGCTAGCCCCAACCTCTATTTCCAAACTTACCTACAAGTACCTGCCTTCCCCAAACCCTACATGCCACTCAAGGTCCATGCGCCATCCTTGTCTTTTCCCAGCTATCTTGCTTTTGTTCACACTTACCCTGCCTCCTAGAAGCCTTTCCTTCTTCCTTTCTTTCTCTCTTTCTTTCTCTCTCTTTCTTTCTTTCTTTCTTTCAAGGGCAAGTGGGGTTAAGTAACTTGCCCAAGGTCATATGGCTAGGTTTTGTTTGTGTGTGTGTGTTAAGTGTCTGAGGTCAGATCCAAACTCAGGTCCTTCTGACTCCAGGGCCAGCGCTCTACTCACTGCTCCACCTAGCTGCCCCCTTTCCTTATTTCTATCCACCTTTACTATCCTGAATATACTTCAACACCCAATTCAAACCTGTCTTCTGCTGTAAAGTCTTTCCTAGGCTACTGCAACCTGAATTCCTTTTGTTAAATATTATCTGCAAAGTAGTTTTGATCAGAAATGGAAAGGTAAAGGCCTAGGATCCAAGAAAGAAAGGGCATTTCTCATTCAGGAACCACTAGAGACTAAAAATAAACACTTGGGTAATGGCAATAGCTTAGCATTAGACTGAAATGTGAAAAGTAACCCTAAAGGGTCTTTCTATTTCATTCATGTCTAGGGAAATTTGGGATCTCTTTAGCTCATTGTTTTGTGTTAAATACAATTTAACCAAGAGAGACCAGGGAGTAAGGGGAAACACCTTTTACAGTCTTCTTTCCTTCTGAGATTGTGTGGGCAGGAGAAATAGGTCTTCTGTTCTTGACCTTTTTATTTGTTCTTTTCCATCAGAGTTGAAGGGAATGGAGCCTATTTCAACCTGGTGAGTTCCAGGTGAGGCTCAGGAAGGTGTGCCTTGGTGTCCTAGTACTCTAGTCCAGGCTTTGCAACCAGCTTTTATGTCTCAAGGAGCAAGAAGAGACCTTCTCGATCCCTGTCAATGAAAATTGAAAGGAGGAGCTACAGGGGCAGCAATGTCCCATTTGGACAGGTATTTGATGGTACCAAGGCTAATGAGGGAACAGAAATAAATTTTAGGCAAACCTCTCCCCAAAGACTGAGGTGATGTAGGGGAATCAGTACTTAGTAGGTATTGGGGAAAATGTTTTTGCTCTGTTCTTGCTATATTGTTGAGTGTCCTTTGGTAACATCAAAAATAAAAATGTAACCCCAAAGGGCTAGGAGAAAAGGAGTGAGAGTGGAAAGGGAGAGGAAAAGGGCATATTTTGTCTTAACCAGAACCTCCCCAGAGATGGCCGTATCATAAAGTATGATCAAATCATGTTAACATTTATGCATGGGGTACTGTGAAGTCATGGGGTACCATGTGGCTCCCCAACTTCACTGATCCTTGATGACAGGGAGAATACTCTGCTGCAGAGTTTGTTTTACTGTATAGATCAGGCACTCAATATTTTTACTGTTTGTCCCCACTTCTGAGACAGTGCAACTTCTCTGGAAAACTACAGTGTCTTATCCAAAGACATGGCAAAGTCATGGGCAAGGTTCACCCAAGAGCTCTTGCCATCAGCTATGGGTGTGGCCTCTAAACACTGCAAAATGCCCCTCTAATTTCTTCACCAACTCCACCCTCTGGGGCAGTTTGCAGTGATGTCAAGATTGGCTTGCCTTTTGGAAAAGATGGTTTACGAATATAATTTATGGTGGATAATTAGTACAGAAATGAGGAACTCATGTCATTTCCTATCCCCATTAAACACATTTTGTGTTGTCATTGGACAGCCTAAGCAATGCCCTGGAGCAGATCATATTGCATTTAGCAGACCTCAGCTAGGTGGAGCGGTGGATAGACTTCTAGACCTGGTGTCAGTCAAAAAGACTCTTCCCGAGTTCAAATGTGAACACTGACCAGCTGTGTGACCCTGGGCAAGTCACTTAACTCCATTTGCTCCTTTTCTTCATCTGTAAAATGAACTGGGGAAAGAAATGGCAAACCACTCCAGGATCTTTGCCAGAAAATCCCCAAGAGTTGGACATGACTGAAAAATAACTCAACAACAGAATCACTGGATTCTAGAGTTGTAAATAACCTTCAGGAACTCATGAAGCAGCTAGCTGATAGAGTGGATCCAATCCAGGACTTGGGGGTTAAGAAGTCCTGAGTTTGGATTCTTTTGTTAGTTAGATGACCTATAATCCATCTCTTAATATTCCTCAATTCCAGTTTCCTCATACAAAATGGGGATAATAGTAGGACCTGCTCCAAAGGGTTATTGTGAGGTTCCAATAAGATAATTTATGTAAAACATCTTACAAACCTCAAAACGCTGTATAAATGCTAGCTATTGCTATTATCTCCAATTATCGCTATCATCAGATGGGCGCACACCTGGCAAGGCTCAGCATTTCTCGAGGAGCCACAGTCATGCTTACTAATTCCCAGATTATTCACCTCCTCACTGCTTCATCAAGAGGCCCCTTCCTACACCACCACACCTAGTCTTCCCCTCTCATCCCTATCCCCGGTTTCCATCTCTCCTTTATGTATGGTCTTCCTCCATTAGAATGAAAACTCCTAGTGAGAAGGGACCATCTTGTTTTCTACTATTGGTACTCCTATCACTTAGTGGAGTGCCTGGCCCATTGTTCTTTTTTTTCCCCTTTTTTCTTTTTATTTTTGGAGGGGCAATTGGGGTTAAGGGACTTGCCCAAGGTCACATGGCTGGTAAGTGTTAAGTGTCTGAAGCCAGATTTGAACTCAGGTCTTCCTGACTCTGAGGGCCTGGCCCATTGTTGTCACTGTTTAGTTGTGTCTGACTATCTGGCCCTGTGGACTTTGTCCATGGGGTTTTCTTGGTAAAGACACTGGAGTAGTTTGTCATTGCCTTCTTCAGTGTTTCCCCATTTTACAGATAAGGAACTGAGGCAAATACGGGTGATAGAGCTAGTAAGTATCTAAGGCAGGACTTAAATTTAGGTCTTCCTCGTTCTGGGCCTGGTGTTCCATCCACTGCACCACCACCAATGTCTGGCCCATAGTAAACACTTAATAAATGCTCCATCTCTCTGTGCTGCTGTTCAGGGATGACAGAGATATTAGTACTGTGCAAAGAGTCTGGTCATCTGAAGACCAGAGACTGAGCCCTACCTAGGTCTGCTTCTTATTGTTTACTTGGCAAGTCACTTCCTTACTATGGGCCCCAAGGTCCTGTGTAAAGTGAGGACCTCTGAATTTCTCACAGCTCTTCTTAACCTATCATCTTGTGGCTACTATTCCAGGACAGTGGCATTTCCTGGCTACCACATAGTTTGTCCCAGAGACATAAATGTCAGGAATATCACTTGACAGAGCTATGTCCCCAAAAATACCCAGGGAAAAGGGCAGCGGGGAGGAGAAATGGGAAGACAAGAGGGAGTAAATGACTTCTGTACCAGGAGAATGGCTGTGCAAAGTCCAGCAGCTCAAAAGCAGCCTGTCCAACACCAGGACAGCCATAGAGAGAGAGAAAGGCTCCTCAGTACCCCATGTCTATGGCAATGAGACAACTTCCTGGGTCTAAGCTGCTATGAATATTTCAACACAGGCAGGCTACGAATAGTAATAACTGAAGATTTATGCAGGGACTTGATCCAAAAAATTCAAAGTTCTTCATCTTATTACTCAATCATTGCAAGAGAACAGGTCAGGGCCAGGTGCCTAAGTCTACTCTAGACAAAGCAGGCAAAGGCTGCTGGAGGCTAACAGGCTATATTATCAATATTTTGAGGGACCGAATCCACAATTCCTGCTGCAATGCTACATTCTAGTAAAATGAGTACCTGATAGATGCCTAGTGCACTGAGATGCTGGCTATTTCCCCAAATATAAATCCCTTGAAGAGAAGAACCTTGTATTATATGTCTTTGTACCCTCCACACTGTATAATTTAGGGTTCAGAAAAGATAAGTAATTTGCTCAAGGTCACACAGGCAGCTAGAATTAAAAGCCAGGTCAAGTCAAACCCAAGTCTCTAACTCCAAATTTTACAGCTATTCAATACCTAGTTCTTGAATGAATAAATATATCTTAGGTGCAGGATTGTAGAAAGAATGATGGCTATGGAGTCAGAGGACCTGAGTTCAAATCCCAACTGTGATGGTCTCTGTGAGACTGGGCAAGTGATTTCATCAATCTAGGCCTCCATTTATTAATCTGAAAAATGAGAGAGCCAGATGAAGAGAGCTTTCCACTTCTCAGCATCTGCCATTAAATGGCATGGTCCTTGACTGAAAGACACTTAAAATACGTACACAAAACAATTAGAGAAGACTTATAAGATGAGGAAGTTTCTTTATCCACATTTCTTTATTCTGCATCATGCCGCCTCCAGATTATACTTTGGTTGAAACTCAACTCATATGTATGTTGTTCTCTTAACCATTCATTTTTATTTCAAGTTTTTGCCTAGTTGTGGAATGAAAGACATTTTTTTCCTAATTAAATGAATGCCCTGCATATAAGGAAGGTGATGAGGAACTGAGGATGGGCAGGATGTCCCTGACACTACCCTAGATTTATTGTCCTTCAAACTAAATCTGTTTTGCTTTTAGGCTGTTTCCATTCAGCCTAAAGGAAATAATCAAGGTAAGGTTGAGACCTAAATGAGTGGCCCACAGATTCTCCCCATCACGAACCCTTTGTTTCCCTAGGGAAGTTAACTAGGGCTGCTAGACTTGTTAATTTCAATATTTGCTGAGGATGGAGGAGATTGGATTCATCTAAGCTTCTTGCAGCACCTGGGGCCAGGTCTGCCTACCAACAGGGCCCCTTCCACTTTCTACCTAAATATAATATGTAGCTGGGGAAGGGTTGAGAACTGAGCCTTGGACCTCCCTGAAGCATGTCAGCTTTCCAGATCATCAGCTTTCCTAACAGGAAATCTTCGGATGGACCACTGCATTCAGGCTTATGCTTTCACCTATCACATTGGAAACCCTTCTTTCATCTCTGAATGATTGTATTCTCACCATCTCTTGACCTCCTGGGTGTTTTGGCCTCAGAGATCTGTTATCCTCAATATGTAATTCTTAATTACCTGCCCTACTTCTGCTGTTACTACCATATTCTGGTACACGATGCTACTGCCTACTCATTCTTTCTTTCCCTTGTATCTCCATTCTAAAGTCACTCCAAACCACAAGAATATGTATTCTAGAATTTAGTCAGAAGAGAAAATAGAACACATGAATTTATAAATAACAATAGTAGCTGGTATTTACATAGAACTTTATATACATTATTTCATTTGAACCTCTTAACCTGCTTTATCTATGATTATGGTCCTCTGCTTAGTAAATAATCATATTGACTGATTAGCAGAATTGTCACAAATAGCAAGAATCAGTGAAGGCAGTAACAAAACTTAGCAAGAAGGTCAGATCCCACAAGGATGAAATGGGAAGCATGGCAACATAAAAGATGGAAAAGATCTGTCAAGGATTCTATAAAACACTATCTTCTTCATCAGTGACAGTGAAGCCAATGATGCTGTATTAACTCACAGATGTGGATTACCACAGTCTTTGAAAAATTAAAGTAGGACGTCATTTAAAAGGTAAAATGGGCATTATCTGGGATCCCTAGTCCTACTCTGTACTGTTGCATACACGCACGCACGTATGTACACACACACACACACACACACACACACACACACACACACAGAATCGAATCTTTAAAGCTTCTCTACCTTTAAAATCTTGTTATTTGTTTCTGAATTTCTCAAGATATCCTTGTGATTCGAGCCTTAGCAACAAACTTTTACTCAGAAAGTTGGTGGCTTGGTGTATAAATCATTATTAGACGTGGTGCCAGGAAGATCTAAATTCAATTCTACCCCCAGACTTTTGCTAGCTGTGTGGCCCTGGCCAAGTCACTTAATAGTTCTGGGCCTCAGTTTCCTCAAAATGTAAAATGGAGATTAAAAATAGCATCTACCTTCTAGAGCTATTGTGAGAATCAAATGTTTCAAAAGCACTAAAAGCTATATAAATGCTATTATTATTGTCATATAGTTTCAGAGCATTTAACTGATGAAATTCTACCCCTTCAGCTATATTTACTAGGCTGCCCCTTTAATGCCACTGGCAGCATCAAGAAAAAATTATGGTTAAAAAAAAGAAAGAAAGAAAAAGAAAAAATTATGGTTAGAACTCACTGGATGTACCAGTTTGCCTCTGCCTTGACAAAAGCCAAAATTGGTTTTTTGTTGTTGTTTTTTTAAGAGAGAATAACTAGGGCACTGTTTCTAGTTCTCTTCATTCTAAGAAATGGGATCACAGTTTGACTCCATTAAAAGAAAACACCACACTTTCCTAAAAGCTTTTCCTTTAACATACTTTCTTGATTCAGGTCCCTGTTTCTTGTTCCTTTACCTACTGTATGGTGATGAACAATAGTTTTTTTTTTTTTTTTTGATGAATTAAGTTTCAGATAAAGATCAGAGATCTAGGGATAAAAAGAATCTTAAAAGTCTATCTGTTCCAACCTCCTCATTTTATAGCACCGTCAAAATTAGAATCCAGGTCCTCTGAATCCAAATCCAGCCATTTCTTCTACTTCATAGCAATGGCTCTGTGAACTGAAGGCTGATGGTTTACAAGTCTTCTCCCAACTCCTACCCCACAATTAAATTGTTAACTCCTTCAAACGTCTTTGTATTCTTAATGATTAGCACAGGGTCTGGCACTGATAAAAATGATGATGATAGATTTAAAGTTGAAAAGGACCTTGAAGGTCATCAGGTCCCAATCTCATTTTATAGATGAGAAAATGGGCACAGGGAAATTAAGTGTCCAGGATCATACAACTATTTTGTAACTGAGGGAGGATTTGAACCTAGGACTTCCTCCTTCCAAGTTCACTGCTGTATCAACCACACCATAATAAACGCTTGTTGATTGATTAAAAGCTAAAATTTAAGTCACTTAGGGCCCTAAGTCTCACTTTCCTCCTGTGTAATATAATAAATATACACATACGTGCACATATATAACATATATATCATATATAACTACATATAGTTGTAAATATGTAGTTATAAATATACATTTATAACTATATATTAAAAGCATATATAATTATATAAAACTAAACTTTATGTAACTATGTATATACATGTAAAGTATACATGTATATAATGTATACATATATATGTGTATATGTATAAATACACACAAACACATAGACACACAAAAACTATATCTCTCTATATCGCATACTCTTCAAACAGTGACCCTCCTGGCAGTTCCACACACACCTCAGCTCCCAGCACTCTTTCTGGCTGTCTACCAAGCCCGGAATGCTTTCGCTCCTCCGCTCAGACTACTGACCTCTCTGGTTTCCTTTAGGTCCCACCTATAATCTCATCTTCTACGGGAAGCTATCCTTCAACTTTCTTAATTCTAGTGACTTCTCTCTGCTAATTATTCCTATTTATCCTGTATATAGCTTTCTTTGTATACATGTGTTTGCAAGATGTCTTTCCTGTTAGATTGTAAGCTCCTTGAGGGCAGGAGCTGTCTTTTGTCTCTTTTTGTATTTCCAGTACTTGGCACCGTGCTGGCACACAGTAAGCACTTAATAAATGTTCACTGATCACTGATACAGCTCTCTCACTATGTGCTAGATACAGTGCTAAGTGCTTTACAATTATTATCTCATTTGATCCTCACAAAAACTCAGTGAGATAGTATAATGTGAATGTAAATGGGAAGGTCTTTCCCATCCATTAATAGGCCCATGTGACCTTCCTGAGTCACATGGAAGCCTGAGTTACATGAGTCTGTGGTGGGAGGACCTTGCTGAATGGGTAGAACAGGAAGGGATGCAGCAAGAAGGGTGGAGCAGAGCCCAGAGGAAGTTGGTCAGAGCAGTAAGAGCTGAGGGACAGAGAGGAAACATACAGAGATCTGGGAATGTTGGCTTGTGGAAAGGCTTTAAGAGGGGGAAGGCTTGGGGATGGCGGTACCCTTGCATGGTTATTGTGTATAGATTTCTTTGTTGCTATGATGGATTTGACATTCTGGTGTTGGAATTTGACTTTCTGGTGCTTAAATAAATGTTTTGGTTCTCTCTTCCACGAGGAAAGTCTGTTAAATTTTGCAATTCAGAATTATAGTGGCATATTCATAGCTGCCATAGGCACTGTGCATATCATGTTGGCATTATAGATACATGCTACTATCTTCATTTTGTGTTGTTGAGTCGTTTTAGTCAAGTCTAACTCTCTGTGACAACATTTAGAGTCTTTTTGTCAAAGGTACTAGAGTGATTTGTCATTTCTTTCTGCAGCTCATTTTACAGATGAGGAAGCTGAGGCAAATAGGGTCAAGTGACTTGCCCAGGGTCATGCAGTTACTAAGTGTCTGATTTGAACTGGATTTGAACTCAGGAAGATGAGTCTCCTGACTCCAAGTCTGGTACTCTACCACTGTTCCACCTAGATGTCCTTAGAAGGCCATTAATCTTAGTGAAAAATAATGAGGGCCTGAACTATAGTAGTGATTGTATAAATGGAGAGGAGGGGACAAATGGGAGATAGGTTATGTAGGTTGTATCAGTAAGACTTGGCAACTGATTGGATATCTCAAGCTCCATCCCTGACCTGTCTCTTGAATCCCACTTCTTCAGTTGCCTCTCATGTGCCATATAGAAGTGCTGATACATTCAGTCTACCTAAACCAAATGTCCTATTTGTTCCCCAAATCCAAATTCCATCCTAGTTTTCTTGTTTTTGTCAGTAGGCACCATCATGACCCTAGTCACCCTGGCTGAAAGCCTCAGGGTCATCTTTGACTTTTACCTTTCCTTCACCCACCCCCTCAATCATGTGGACCCCCCTTCAAAATATATCTCACATTATTCTCACTAATGACAACTTGGTTCAGGCCCTCACTATCACATACCTGGAGCAGCTTCCAATTCATTCACATTGCTGCCAAGTGAATCTGCCTAAAAGAACATTTTACCACTTCCTCTTTTTGAAAAGCTTTCCTTGGCTTCCTGTTGCCTATAGGATAAATGAAACCCTTTAGGCAAATACAAGATACTTCATAATCAGGTCCCAACCTACCTAACAATCTTACCTCCCACAACTTCCTCATCCAATCTAGCTGGATTTGTACATTCTATCCCTCCCAACATGGCTTACACCTTCTAGCCTCCCTTACAAATAACTGTTTTGACTACATTTTTTTCACATTATATTACTGATTGTTTGACAGGATGGACCACATAAGTGAATGATTGGGAGTTGTGTAAACTCAGTCTCAGTCAGCAATTAGTGCACTTATTATTAACGCTCGCATTGCCATCTATGTGAATCCTACCATCCTACCCCTCTCCTTCAGACCCAGCTCAAATTGGGTCAGTTTCTCTGCCAAAGCTTCCTTCACCTACCCACTGCCATCTTTGCCGTCTAAATTCCTATTCCTCTGCCCATGACTCTGAATTGCCTTTTATGTGGTATTTTCTGGTTCCCAATCTCTTTTACTGACATTCTATTATTGGATATCACCTCATTTGTGTAGCAGCACATGCTCAACTTGAAGTCTGGAGGGCTGGGTTCTGATGTTGCTTCAGATATATAACAGGTATGTGGCCATGGAAAAATAACTTTACATCTAAGAATCTCCATTTATTATTTATCTGTAAAATGGGATGATAATCATTGAGCAGCCAACACAAAGGAACCTTGTAAACCATGTAAATGAAGTGCTATGGAAATATAAATGATCAACAAATATATAAGTGCCCACTTTGCGCCGGGCATGGTTCCCAAGTGTTGGGGACACAAAGGGGAAAAGAGTACATACCCTCAAGTAGCTGGCATTCTACTACAAGTTGTTAATATGGACCAAGATGTCTTTAAGGTCTCATTGATTCTAATCTATCTTCTCTTCTCACAGAGGTTCTACTCTGACACTTTTGATCCCAGTATATTCAATCTTAGCTAATTTTAAAGACCTTATTCCAAAGGTCAAAACTAAATTGATTGGGGAGGGTGGGGAAATCACACACACACAAATAACTGGCATAGGAATTTCCTAGACACTCTTTCTCCCAAACTCAATAGTAAGAACCCTTTCTTCTAAAAGGGCATCATGGAGTAGAGCAATGGTGTCAAACTCAAATAGTACTGTACATAAGGATCCCTGCTGAATACATATCATATTGACCTAGAAAATCACATATTAATGTTATCTATGTTAACAGACAGTATTTTTGCACAACTAGGGGATGCAGTGAATAAAGTGCCAGGCCTGGAGTCAAGAAGACCTGAATTCAAAACTGCCCTCAGACACAAGCTATGTGACCCTGGTGAAGTCACTTAACCCCGTTTGCTTCAGTTTCCTCATCTGTCAAATGAGCTGGAGAAGGAAATGGCTAACTTATTCTGGTATCTTTGCCAAGAAAACCCCAAATGGGGTCACAAATTGTTAAACATGATTGAAACAACTGAACAGAAAAATGTATTTTTGTTTATTTTGTTAAATACTTCCCAAATATATTTTAATCTGTTTCAATGAACACCAGGAATGTTGTACATTTGACACCTGCAATAAGAGGACTGAAGTTGTGCCTCAGTTTCAGGAAGACCTAAGTTCAAATCCTGCCTTATACTGGCCAAATCCTACATGTACTAGCACCGTAACCACTGGCAAGTTTCCATGTTCCAGACAACTGGAACTTTATATTACATTTGCTTTGCCAATAAGCAAGTCTATAAATTACAATCCTTTGCCAACTCTTCATCAATGAAGGGAGTTTCTGCAACAGAAGTTCTCCACAATCAAGAAATCACACTCTATCCCCAAATAAACAAATAAAGCAAGATATTATGAGAAGTCCCGCATCCGCAGAAAATGTATTGTTATTCACATTCACCCCTCCCCTCCATAACTTTGAACATGACCAGGATTAAGGCTGTGCCAAAACCAAATGTCAACTTGGTCATATGAATAAAAAAAAAAAAAACTTGTCCAATTTAGTAGAGGCAAAGTCAAAGCAATTATTGACTCAACTGAGTAACCCATACCATCAAAACAGGCAAACCATTTGTCTGAAGGAGAGTTAACACATTTATAATGTGCTTTCACATTTCTCAAAACACTTTACACAGATCTAATTTAATCTTCACAACTGCCCGATGAAGTAGTTTTCATTTTACAGATGGGAAAACTGAGGCAGAGAGCTCAAGTATCACACAAGAGCTTCACAAGTTTCCTGTGAGATAGGGCACTCTTTTTACAGATTAGGAAACTGAGGAAGAGATTTTAAGTGACTTGCCAAGAATCACACAGCTACTAAGTGGCTGAGGCAGGATTCAAACTTAGGTTTTTTTCACTTCAAGTCTAGCACTCTATCAAATGTGTCACCTAACTCTCCCACAACAGAAATGGTCTTTGCACTGTGTTTTTTTTTTCCTGTTCTAGAGAAAAAGTCATTATCAATATAGCAAAAGGAGAGAAACATGAGGTTTAAATTCAGGCAATTCTTGTCAGATATGGTGGTGGGTGCCTCCTAAAAGGAGAGATCTGAGAACTGCTTAAAAGCCCCCTTTCCCACTAGCCTAAGATAAATGAAATTCCTACCAGTAAAGGTATTTACCTTATTGGGTTTAGGAATCATGATTGTAGGAGGCTGCTATGAAATACAAACATATTACAGAGGCATGGTACAATGGCAGCTAAATGGCTCAGTGGATAGAGTGCCAGGCCTGGAATTAAGAAGACTCATCCCCCAGGGTTCAAATACAGCCATGGACATTTAATAGCTGTGTGACCCTGGGAAAATCACTTAACCCTGTTTGCTTCAGTTTCCACATTTGTAAAATGAGCTGCAGAAGGAAATGGCAAACCATTTCAATATCTTTGCCAAGGAAATTCCAAATGGGACAATGAAGAATCAGATACAATTGAAAAAAACTGAACAACAACAACAAAATGATAGTGGATCTGAAATGGGATCACCTGAATTCAAATTCTTACTTTGCCACTTGTGTGACCTTGGGTAAGTCACTTAACCATTCTAAGCCTCAGTTCCTTCCTGTCAAATGAAGGGGGGCTAGATCAAATGATCTCTAAGGTGCCCTTTAGCTCCTGATCCTAGAAATTTATTAATCCACTAGAACCCACAAGTTCTTGAGATGTCAAAAACAGAAAAGGTAAGTTTTGATGGTGTAAAGTTCCATTTTTATGTCTGAGTCTATACTGTACCTATAACAGCAAGTACCCTAGCATACGCAGGATGACTGCTAGCAGAGGTTTTTTGATGTGATTTGTTAAAGGAAAGCAACTCAAAAAGGGCTAACAATCTTACTTCAATCAATCAAACATATATCACTTACCTAGTTCAGGGGGAAAAGTCAGCACCGTGAACTTCAGAGAAAACAAACAGAAGTTACAAGCAGACCAAAAAATACAGACAGAGAAAATAACAAAATTCAGCAGACCAACAGACTTCTAGCTGTTGGTCTAGATTCTAGACTAGCCTCACTTCTAGCTTCTAGCTATCCGACCATCACATACCTACAAAGTTAGTTACCTGAGACAGAAGCACCAACATCTGGGTTTTCAAAGCCAGGGGCTCAACAATTGCCCAGAGTCTCATCTGGCCAAATCATACAACTCTTCCCATGAGTGAGCCCCAAGCAAAACCTCACCTCAGAGTATATATAGCCTTCTCCTGGGTCAAAGAACATTATAACCCACTGCCTAATTACAAAGTAACAAGGTGTGGGCCTTCCTGAAAAAACAGACCACCCCTAAGCAAGTTTCTCCTCTGGACTCTTCTCCACTCTTCAGCAAATTCCTCCCACCAAAGGCTCCGTGTGACTATATTCAGCCTATTAGGGGGCAGAGTATGTTTTCAAAGCAGGGAAGATCTTCAAATTCCCTTACCATTATACCACCTTATGTTCTTACCATAATAATAACAATAATAATAATAATACAGTAAAATAAGGCAGATAGCCATCTAGCCTTAAGAATGCTTGGGTTCATATTCTGCCTCTGATACATACTAGTGTGCCTATAGTCAAGTCATTGATCTCTCAGGACCCAAAATCTCTCTAAGACAATAAGTTACAGGTAAGTGGCTGAGCTACACTGATGGCAGGAGTGTCCACATCAGAAGTTCCTCGTATCGGTGAAACCACAGGTCTACACCCCATGCAAACCTTGACAAAACAAATACAATAATAGTAACTTTTTTTTTCCCCAGACTTGTGATCTCATCAGTATAGGGAGCTTATCTGTGAGGAAAGTTCCTTCATCAATGCAAAAAGGTCCCTGCTTTGCAACTTAGTCTTACAAAATTGCCTATAGCAATGAGAGATTAAGTGACTTCCCCAGGGTTACCAAGTCAGTATATATCAGAAGCTGACCTTGAGCCCAGATCATCTTTCTTAGTCTGGCTCTCTCCACTATGTCATGGTGCCCACCCACTAATGTTTATATATCAGCTTAAGAAGAGCAAAATTCTTAACTCATTTTGAGTCTCATAACAACATTTCAAGGGAAATACTGAAAGAATCATTTCCATTATATAGATGAGGAAACTGAGGCTCAGTTTTGCTTGGTTACCTAGACAGTAAATGCCAAAGGTGAAATTTGAACCCTGATTCTTTCCACTATACCATGGTAGTAAGGGTTAGGGGTGGGGTGGGAGAATATGTGGGGAAGGGATAGATCAGATAAATAGAAGATCGGGAGGGTGGCCAAAGTGGGACGACCTGAACAGTTTGAGGACACTGGATGCCTTCCAAAAAGGCAGAAATCAAGTATGGACCATAATGAAAGAACAGGAGGTAAAGTATCCAAGATTAACTTCATCAAAGTCTGGTTCTGCCACTGGGCCTCAATTCCCTCATAGATAAAATGAAGAGGTTGGAATAGATGGCCTCAAAGGCCTGTGCCAGCTCCACAATTCTATGTAACAAGGAGCCTCACGTATTCAAATTTCATTTTTATGTCTGAGTACTTTATGTTCTTTGCCATAATTATAATGGTTTTTTTCATTCAGTCAATGTACTATCAAAATAATGGTAAAGTAATTAGGCTCATATTGAGTTGCTGATTGACTGAATAGACCATATGAGCGAATGATTGTGAGTTGTATAGACCCAATCTCAGTCAGCAATTAGTGTACTTACTGGGCACCTATTAGACCCAAAATGACAGCTAGTCAGCGGTGCAGCAGATAAAATACCAAGTTTGGAGTCAGGAATATCCGAATTCAAATCTGGCCTCAGATACTTACTAACTGTAAGACTCAGGACAAGTCAATTAACCTCTATTTACCTTAGTTCCTCTCCTATAAAATGGAGACACACTGGAGAAATAAATGGCAAACCGCTCCCGTGTCACTGCCAAGAAAATCCCCTGGGCAAAGTCCATAGGGTCATGAAAAGCAACAATTGAACAATAACAATTGGATCCAAATCCCCATGGAATCAACAGTCATAAAGTATTGCTTGAACATCCTCATGATTCTTCACCCATCAAACAGTGGTGAGAAAGCACAAGCACAAGCACAAGGGGAAACATTGACCTTTCAGAGACCCCTAGCTCTAGTCTTAAGTGCCTCCAAGTGACATTATACTGGGCCTTTGTGAAGCAGCTGTGTTGGATTTTCACTGCTTCCTAAGTGTGAGGCAGAAGAGAAAGGTGGGAGGAAGGAAGCCAGGAGAATCCTGACCCAAAATACATACAACACATCTTGTGTTTGTTCTTCTAAATTCACGTTTCATCTTCCTTTGCTCCCTGGAGCTTTTTCTTCTATGATACCACCCTCACTTCTACTTTAAAGACCAAAAATTTCTGGGGTCCTTTTGTCTTAAAGAAAAAAAAATCAAAGCTCAAATTGCCTATATGATCTCATACCCTATGCTCCAGAACCTAATACAGTGAGTGACACATAGAAGGTGATTAATAAATATATGTTAATTGATTAATGCAGTATAGAGCAGTGATGAGAACAATGGGCTTCAGGAGTCAGAAGACCTAGGTTCTAGTACTGGTTCTTCCACTTATTAGTTATATGACCTTAGGAATATCATTTGGAATTACTGTACATCACCTATAAGATGGATATTTTTATCCATTATGAGTTACTATTAATGGTGAAGTTATCTAACTGCTCCTCTTCACAGGTAACCTCCTACTAATTGTAGTGAGTTCTAGAATACTATACATGTTGGGGTTTTTTGGAGACAATACCCCGGGCAGGGTTGGAGTCAGGTTTTAAATATACTACAAGGTTAGAATAGGGTCCAGATTTCCTGAAGGAACTGACCAAAAATGCAAAAGAGCTTAATTTAACCATCCATACTGAAAAAGTGGATGAAAAATGCAAACTATCCAGATTAAACAAATAGCTGGATGGATAGCTTGTCAAATTAGTCTATTAATATGTATGTGTGGGGTAGCTAGGAAGCAGAGTGTTTAGAACACTGGCCTTGGAGTCAAAAGGGCCTCAGACACTGATTAGCTGTGGCACTCTAGACAACTCATTTAACCCTGATTGACTCCAAAAAATCCAAACATGTATGTATCAGAAAAGCTCTGCAGAAAGATAAGGGAATTGGGCCCAGAATTGTGTAGGAGGTCATTTAGGCTACATTTTCAAATTAATGGTTTAATACCCACCTCTGACACACTCTGACTATGTAAGCAACTCAAGCTCTCCATGTTTTAGGCAACTTTAGACCACATGAGTGGCAATGGAGGTGCCAAGTTGCATTGGTAATAGAAGTTGTCTCACCCACAAGTTTCCCAGGCTAATGAAATCACAAGTCCCATTTCTTTCCACATCTCTTTCACTCTTATCCCTTAATATTAGTCAATAAGCATTTATTAATCACACACTAAATTATATTAGACACTTTGGCCATGTGATATAGTCTAAAAAGCATAGGATGTAAAACCAGAGTGCCAGGTCTAAACTTCGGTTCTGCCACTTCCAAACCATATGACCTTGGGTATTTCATGCCACTTCTCTGAATGACTTTATACTATATGACCTCTAAGGTCCCTTGGGGATCTAAACCTTGTAGCTTTATGCACACTTAAAAATATACATAATTCTCTGTCCTCAAGGACCTTAAAAACCACATGCGACATATATGTGTGTGTTAGTCTATGTACGTATTAGTTATTAGTATGGGTATAAATATATATAAGTTGGCCTAAAGAGATTGTATGAACAGATATAAAATAAGCAGAATACAGTCTGTCTACTTCTCCATTCTAGCTCTTTTTCAGAGTTAAAATTTCCCTTCATTTTGTTTGAGAGGAGCTCTGTGAGTATACCAAAAGTATGCTTTTAGTTTTTGTTGGCAAAGGAAGGAAATCAAGGAGATGGTGGAAAGGGGAGGAGTGGGCTTTCCTCAAGGACTGAAGGCTGCATAGATTTGGGGGGTCTCATAGTTTATTTGAAGTCTGCTTAGAAGGCTGAGAAGTACCTGGCTCAATTTTACCAAATTCCTCAAAAACCTTTGTTATCATTCCTAATCTGAAGTTCCTTCTTCTGGATTTGGTAGCAAAACTGAGACTGGTGTAAATAGAACATTCATCTGCCTACAAGGTTAGAATTGAAAGGAGTTCACAAGCCCTCACCTGCTTCCAAATATGTTCTTCTCCAGTCTAAAAATATAAAAATAATTAGCTCTGACCTGTCTGTCCCCTGCCTAGATCCCATGGGAATCTCTCCTTTTCTCCCTTTCTTCTTTCCCATCCTGTCTGCATGCTGACCCTCCTTCCCAGCCTTTATCCAACCCCCCCCCCACATTTCTAAAGCCTGGAGTGTTTATTGTATTCCAAATATCCTCAGGACCACTGTCTTCTGCCCTCCCCCAATGGTGATGAGTCCTAGTCTCTCTGGTCAATGGCTCTCACACTGCTTTTGATGTTAACAATAGTTAATATCTATGTAGTGCTTATTATGTGCCAGACATTGTGCTAAGTGTTTTATAATTATTATATCATTTGATCCTCACAACAATCCTACAAGGTAGGAAACTGAGGCAAACAAGTGACTTGCCCAGGGTCTCACATCCAGGAAGTATCTGAGGCTAGACTTGAACTCCAGTCTCCTGACTTCAGACCCAGCAGGAAGTCACCAACTACAATCCTTCTGATAAGGTGGAAGCCCACCACCTATCCTGCCACCATGTCTTTAGACCTACCAGGTCCTACTATATAATCTGCTGTATAGATAGAGACTCTCTGCCATCTACTCTGCCCACACATTCTTAAGTCCTCCTATGCCTTGCCCATCTGGCCTACAGTTGAACACTCTTATATGCATTGTCTCCCCCAATTAGAATTAAACTCCTTGAGACAAGTGACTGTCTCATTTTTCTGTTTGCAACCCTAGGACTTAAAGTTCTCGGCACATATGTGTGTTTAATAAATGTCTCTTCACCTGTTAAGAGCAGAAGAATCAAGAATCATCTACCCAGAATACCCTTCTCCCCAATCATCTATCTTCTCCCATTCGTCAAGGTTCAGTCCTAATACCACTAAGAGGGTTCATGAAGACCTGATTATACTTGTCTAAATTCTTTTGGGAACAACCAAGTTAAATTTGAAATTCTGGTTGATGACTAGGAAAATTTAAGAAGCACTATGACAAGGGCACAGACAGAAAGAAGAGGGACAGGGAAAATGAAGGTAGGGTGGTGTAATAGAAGAAGACTGGACCTGGGATTAGGAGAGAACAGGGTTCAGATTCTGTCTCTGAAATATACTAGCTGGATATATGGTCATGAGCAAGTCATTTAAACTCTATAAGCCAAAGGAAACTAACATTATAAACTGTAGACTAGGTGTACTCTTGGTGAGGACCCATCCCTATGGAATCACGGGATCTTTATTTGACTATGGGTGAATCATTTACATTCTTTGAGACTGAATGTGCTCATTTGTAAAATGGAGATGATAATAGTGGAAATACCTAATTTTACATAGTTCCTGTGAGGAAAGGAGAAGTTGCATAAATGCAAGTTATTAGAAGAAGAAGGTGACTGGGTAGAGCTAGGAGAAGAGAGGGCATGAGTGAGGAAAAGGTTATGCTGGTTAGCTGACAATCTTTACAGTGAAGAACTGAGTCCCAAATGATTCTATTTCTGTAATCGGTGGGCACACCTTTGATTTTAATAGCTTCATATAACTCCCAGGCATAGTAGTTAGAAGGCTAGCCCTTGGAATCAAGAAGATTTGGGTTCAGTTACTGATATATTTAGCTGTGTGACTACAAGCAAGTCACATAAACTCTCAGTGACCTGAACAAATCTTTGTCACCTTGGGCATGTCTTATACAATTCAAGACCAATAAATAAACAAATAAATAAAATAAAATCCAGTCCAAACTAATGGGTAAGACTTCATCTCTTGAAGACAGATAAGTTTGTCCTTAGTGTTATTTTTTAACTAACAAAAAACATTGTGACCTTATCTAGTGTCCCTTCAGCTCATTTGGGCAGCTCGGCAGTGAGGTGGATGATAGAGACAACACCAGGCCTGGAGTCAGGAAGACTCATCTTCCTGAGTTCAAATCTGACTGCAGACACTGGTTCTGTGACACTGGTAAAGTCACTTAACCCTGTATACCTCAGTTTCCTCATCTATTAAATGAGCTGGAGAAGGAAATGGCAAACTACTTCAGTGTTTTTGTCTTTTGTGTTGTAAATAGTATTTTTCCCAATTGCATGTAAAGATAGCTTCCAATATTCATTTTTTACATGATTTTGAGTTCCAAATCTTTTTTCCCCTCCCCATTCCCCAAAATGGCAAGTAGTCCGATATAGGTTATATGTACGCAATCACATAAACATATTTCCATATTAGTCACATTGTGAGAGAAGAAACAGAACAAAAAGGAAAAGTCAACCCCAAAAGTGAAAATACTATGCTTCAATCTTCATTCATATTCCATAGTTCTTTCTCTGGATGTGGATAGCATTTTATATCATGAGACTTTGGAATTGTCTTTGATCATTATATTGCTGAGAAGAACTAAGTCAATCATGATGACTATCACACAATGTTGCTATTACTGTGTACAATGTTCTCCTGTTACTGCTCACTTCACTCAGTATCAGTTCATGTTAAGTCGTACAGGTTTTTCTGAAATCTACCTGTTCATCATTTCTTATAACCCAATAGTGTCCCATTACATTCATATACCACAATGTATTTAGCCATTCCCCAGTTGATAATCATCCCTTTGATTTCCAAGCACAATTACAAAACATTTTTCATACAAATAAAGTCAGATCTAAAGATATCATTGATTTCTGTTGGTTTTGTTATTGATATGGCCATTATGCTAATAGTTTTCCTACTATTTTTTTTTATTAATAATAGTATTTAAACATTTAATGTTAAGACCTCGAATTTCAGATCCATTTCCTTCCTCCCTTGTCACCCATTCCCTCTGGGGAGATAAGTAATTCAGTATATGTTGTACATGTCTAGCTATGCAAAACATTATCATAGTAGATATATTGAACAAGGCTGCTTATAATTCCCTCCCACTCATCCCACCCCCCACCTGGTCCATTCCCTACATGATCCTGTCCCTCTTCTATAGTGGGTACTTCCAACCTCCCCTCCCCCAAGGATGCCCTCCCATCCATCATCCCTCCTCTCATCCCCCTTCCCCCTATTCTGCTGCAGGTTGAGATATCCCATTTAGTATGTATGTCATTCTCTCCCTGAACCAAATTCAATGAGAATGTGGTTTTGCCTTTTTGCCTTCCTATTCTCCCCCTCCCTTGCAACCACTTCCCCTTGCTTCTTCTACATGAGATAGTTTACCCTACCCTGTCTCTCCCCATCTCCTCTTGCCACTTTCCTCTCTCACCTCATAATTTCATCCCTTGAGTATTCTCCCTTCCCAACAAATTCAACCTATGCCCTCTATCCATATATAACTGTAACCATATACACACACATTCACACATGTATTCATATGACCACACACCCTTCTTCCATTATTTTCATAGTGAGAAAGATATCATCAGTCACAGTTATTGCTTTTCCATATAGGAATGTAAATAGTTCAACTTTGATAAGTTCCTTTTGATTTCTTTTCCCTGATTACCTTCTCAGGCATCTCTTGCTTCTTGTGTCTGGATGTCAAATTTTCTATTCAATTCTGGTTTTTTCCTCAAGAATGCTTGAAAGTCCTCTATTCCACTGAATGACCATATTTTCCCCTGAAACAAAATACTCAGTTTTGCTGGGTAGGTGACCCTTGGGTTCATTCCCAGATCTTTTGCCCTCTGGAATGTCATATTCCATGCCCTTCGATCCCTCAGTGTAGAAGCTGCCAGGTCCTGGGCTATTCTGATTGTGTTTCCACAATATTGAAATTGTTTCTTCCTGGCTGCTTGTAGTATTTTCTCCTTGATCTGGGGATTCTGGAACCTGGCTATAATATTCCTGGGAGTTTTCTTTTTGGGATCTTTTTCAGGAGGTGATCGGTGGATTCTTTCAACCTCTATTTTGCCCTCTGGATATAAAACATCAGGGCAATTTTCCTTGAGAATTTCTTGAAAGGTGATTTCTAGGTTCTTTCTTTGATCATGGCTTTCAGGTAGTCCAATAATTTTTAAATTGTCTCTCCTGGATCTATTTTCCAGGTCAGTGGTTTTTCCCATGAGATATTTCACATTGCCTTCTAATCTTTCATTTGTTTGGATCTGCTTAACAGCATCTTGATTTCTCATAAAGTCATTAGCTTCCATTTGCTCCAGTCTAACTCTGAAGGAATGAATCTCCTCAGTGAACTTTTGAGATTCTTTTTCCATCTGGCAAATTCGACTTTTTAAGGCATTCTTCTCCTCATTGCCCTTTTGGGCCTCCTTTGCCATTTGAGTTAGTCTATTTTTTAAGGTGTTGTTTTCCTCAGTCAGGCTGTTGACCCTCATTTCATACTTTTCCTGCATCCTTCTCATTTCTCTTTCCAATTTTTCCTCCACTTCTCTTATTTGATTTTTAAAGTCCTTCTTAAGGTCCTCTATGGCCTGCATCCCGCTCATGTTTTCCCCTGGGGCTTTTGGAGTAGGACTTCTGACCTCACAGTCCTTTTCCCGCTCTATGCCCCCAAAATAGGAGTCTAGGGTTGCAGTTTTCTGTTTCCTTTGCCTTGGCATGTTGCCACTTAATCACTTGACTTTTGGGCTTGTTGCCACACTATGGCTTTAAGGCCAGCTAGAGGAATTTTCGTCCCGAACGTGTGGGGGGCAACTTCCGTTTCTGGCATGCTGTAAACCCACCCACGACTTCCACCCTAGATCACAATCCAGACCCAGGGAGGTTAAAGCAAGAGCGATTACCCCCCAAGACTGATTGCTGGATCTCCCTACAGTTCGCAGGCCAGGAGCTGGAGCCGCCTCTGAAAACTACAAAATGGAGTGTCTCCTCAGCGGCTTCTAGCCTCCAGGGGAGGGAGCCGACGCATTCCCCAAATACTGGTCCCAAAGTCCATAGGACACTAACCTCTTACTTTGTCCTAGGCATGTCTATGTTGATAATTCTGGAATCGCCAGAGCTGCTGGTGTTCTGGGGTCCCTCCAGCCGCCTGCTGGCCCAGCCACCCTGGGGCTAAAACCACGGCTCATGTGGGCCTGGGCTTGGCTCCCAGAGTGCTGTGCTGTCGTTTCCCAGTGCACTATGCTGTCTGCTCCCAGAGCACTGTGCTGGCCTCTCCCTGCAGTGCTACTGGGCTGTCCTCAGTGGGAGGTTAGCTTCTCTGTGTCGTGATCTGGGGGAGAGTCTCTTGGACATGCTGTTTCTACTCCCTTGGCTCCGCCCCCTAATCTTATCTTTCCATGACCATTTATTACATGTAATTTTTATTGCATTATGATCTGAAAAGAATGCATTTTATATTTCTACCTTTCTGCACTTGATTGTGAGGTTTTTATGCCCTAGTACATCGTCAAATTTTATGTAGGTATCATATACCAGTGAGATAAAGGTATATTCCTTTCTATAATCATTCAATTTTCTCCAGAGGTCTATCATATCTAACTTTTCTAAATGTCTATTCACCTTAACTTCTTTCTTGTTTATTTTTGGTTAGATTTATCTAGTTCTGAGAAGGGGAGATTGAGGTCCCCCTCTAGTATAGTTTTGCTATCTATTTCTTCCTGTGACTCCCTTAACTTCTCTAAGGATCTGGATGCTATACCACTTGGTGTGTTTATGTTTAGTATTGATTTCACTTCATTGTCTATGATACCTTTCAGCAAGATATAGTTTCCTTCCTTGTCTCTTTTATTAGATCTATTTTTGCTTTTGCTTTGAGATCAGGATTGCTACCCCTACCTTTTTTTTTCTTTTTAACTTCAGCCGAAGCATAATATAGCTGAAACCTTTTATCTTTACTCTGTGTCTCTCTCCTTCAAACATGTTTCTTATAAATGTCTCTCTCTCCTTCAAATGTGTTTCTTATAAACATCATATTGTAGGATTCTGGTTTTTAATCCACTCTGCTGTCTACTTCTGTTTTATGGGAGAGTTCATCCCATTTCCATTCACAGTTATGATTAGTGTGTATTTTCCTCTATTTATATTTCTCTCTCTCTTTTACCCTGTCCCTCCTTACCTCTGTTTTGTTTCTGCCCAACCCCCCATACCTCCTCAATATGTCCTTCCCTCTATCAGCCCCCCACCTTTTTCCCCCTTCCCCTCCCCCTTCTTCCCTATAGGGTAAGATAGATTTCTTGACCCAACTGAGCATGTATATTATTCCACTTTGAACCAAATCTAATGAGAGTAAGATTCAAACAGTGCTCACAGTACTCTCACTTCTTTCCCTCTACTAGAATAAATCTTTCATGACTCTTCATGTGATATAATTTACCCCATTCTGTCTCCCCCTTTCCTCTTCTCCAAGTACAATCCTTTTTTCACCCTTTAATCTTTTTAATCATCATTTGATGTGATATTGGCCAACTTATACCCACACCCTCTAAGTATACTCCTAAATGCCCTAAAAGAAATAGGTTTTTAAGAGTTACAATTATCATCTTCCCACATAGGGATATAAATAGTTTAACCTTGTTGAATACCATATTTTGTTTTGTTTTTCCTTTTTACCTTCTTATGCTTCTCTTGAGTCTTATATTTGAAGATCAGATTTTCTGTTCAGCTCTGGTCTTTTCATCAGGAAAATTTGAAAGCCCCATATTTCTTTGAATATCTATCCTTTCCCCTGAAAGATCATGCTCAATTTTACTGGGTAGTTGATTCTTGGTTGTAATCCAAGCTCTTTTGCCTTCTGGAATATCATATTCCAAGCCCGCTGATCTTTTAATGTAGAAGGTGCTAAGTCCTGTGTCATCCTGACTGTGACTCCTTCATATTTGAATTGTTTCTTTCTGGATGTTTGGAGTATTTTCTCCTTAATCTGATAGTTATAGAATTTGACTACAATATTCTTTGGAGTTTTAATGCTGGGATCTCTTTCATGAGGTGATCAGTGGATTCTTTCAATGTCTATTTTACCTTCTGGTTCTAGTATAATGGGGCAGTTTTCCTTGATAATTTTTTGAAAGATGTTGTTCAGGTTCTTTTTTTTTTTAATCATGGCTTTCAGGTAGTCCAATAATTCTTAAATTATCTCTCCCTAATCATGGCTTTCAGGTAGTCCAATAATTCTTAAATTATCTCTCCCAGATCTATTTTCCAGGCTAGTTGTTTTTCCAATAAGGCATTTTACATTTGCTTCTGTTTTTTCATTCTTTTGATTTCATTTGATGAATTCTTGATAGACATCTACAAGACCATACAATTGTCAACTTACTAGCCCAATTATAATTTTTAAGGGATTATTCTCTTCAGCTACCTTTTGTACCTTCTTTTCCATTTGTCCAATTCTACTTTTAAAGGAGTCATTTTCTTTAGTCAACTTCTGTGCTTCCTTTTCTAAGCTGTTGACTCTGTTTTCATAATTCTCTTGCATAACTCTCATTTCTTTTCCCAATTTTTCTTCTATTTCTCTTGGTTTTTAAAATCCTTTTTGAGCTCTTCAGAGAGGACTTTTGGGGCTTCAAACCAATTCATATTCCCCTTTGAGGCTTCCTATGTAGGTATATTTTGACACTGTTGTCCTTTTCTAAGTTTGTGCCTTGATCTTCCCTTTTGCCATAGTAGCTTTCTATGGTCAAGTTATGGTTCTATGGTTAAGTTTTTGCTCTTTTTTTTTTAAGTTGAGCTCTGCTCCTGGGGTACAGGGGGCTCTACTGCATTGGGTGCCAGGGACTTGGTCACTGGCTGTCTGCACTGGGGCCTTTGGGGCTAGTGACTTGCCTACTGCACTAGGGTGGCCCAGCCTAGTCACTCCTGTTGTGCCCTGAGTTCTGGAGCTGACAGTTTGCCTGTTGTGCCAGGGGGTAGTAAGTCTCATAGTTGATCTGCTGACCCAGGATCATGGGGTCTGGGTTGCTGATCTGTGCTGTGGCTAAGAGTATCCTGATGGCTTGCCTGGACATCACCTTCACTGTGCTGCACTCCCCTTTTATCCAAGTAAGATAGGCCTTTCCTGAAGTCCTTCTTAAGTTATCTTGGGCTATAAAATTGTTTCACTATTTTTGTGGATTTTGTCACTCCAGAATTCTTTTAGAGGTTTGATTTAGTGTTGTTTTTGAAGGAAACTGGGGAAAGTTCAGGAAACTTCCTGGCTTCTCTCTGCCATCTTGACTCTGCCACCCCTCCCCTCCCCCCCTCCACTCCAGTATCTTTGCCAAGAAAACTCCAAAAGGGTTCATGAAGAGTTGGAAAGGACTGAAAAACTACTGAACAACCACCTATATATCTGAGTCACACTCAATTTTTTTAAATAGGACAAGAGATTGAGAACTAGAAGGGAACTCTGTGACCATTTAGTTGAACTCTCTAATTTTTTGATAAAGAAATGGTGACTCAGTGATTCAAACCCTATTTCTGACACTTACTAGCTGGACAAGTCACTTAACCCCTCAGTTGCCCCAGGCAATAATAATCCTAGAATTATGCTGATTCATTCATAGAGCCATCTGTACTTAGTGACCTTTTTGTTCCCACTAAAAAGTGTTATAAGTAAATACCTTCCTCAAAACCTTATTCTATAAAGTGTGCTATTGTTTCCTCTATTAGAAGGGAATGCTGAAAGCCCTAACCAGTGTAATTATACCAAGATATTTCAAACATTTTCCTATCCCCATGAATGAGAATCCTATTTATAGAAGAAAAAATTCAGGATCAGAGAAGGTAAATCACTTGGCCAAGTCACTAATCAAAGATCTCTAATTTGATGAGTGTGAAGATTCATCAACTATAAGCCCATTAGTCAATAAACATTTATTAAGCAACTACTATGTGGTACCTAGGGGCAGATAGGTGGTGCAGTGAATAGAGACCAGAGGACTTATCTTCATGAGTTGGAATCTGAGTCTCAAACACTTACTAGGTGTGTGAACCTGGACAAGTCACTTAACCTTGCTTGCCTCAGTTTCCTCATCTGTAAAATGAGTTGGAGAAGGATGTGGCAAATCATTCCAGTATCTCTGCCAAGTAAAACTCCAAATGAGATCACAAAGATTGGGACACAACTCAGTGACCAAAGAACAATTATGTGCCAGGTACTCTGCTGCTCAAGGGGGAGGTAAAGAGAAGCAAAAGATGGTCCTTGTCTTTTAAGAAGCTGATAACATAATAGGAGAGACAACAAGCAAACCAATGTACAAACAAGGTATATACAGAATAAATAAGAAATAACAGCGGGAAGGTACTGGAATCAAGAGGCTGATGTGTTGATTCATTATTAATTTGTTTTTCTTTTTTTCTTTCTTTTTTTTTTTTTTTTGCTTTTTGGGGGGCAGTTGGGGTTAAGTAACTTGCCCAAGGTCACACGGCTAGGTTTTTGTTTGTATGTGTGTTAAGTGTCTGAGGCTGGATCCGAACTCAGGTCCTTCTGACTCCAGGGCCAGCTCTCTACTCACTGTGCCACCTAGCCTCCTCAATTTGTTTTTATTTTAAAAAATATTTATTATAAGGGATAACTCTCTAGAGTTATTAGGGACATATTAGCAAATTAAGTTAATGTAAAAACAAGATATCTATTACCCAAAAAATGTAGTCTTAGAATTGTCTCAGGCTCAGAAAGGTGAAGTGATTTCCATAGTCACATAGCTACTAATTATCAAAGGCAGGATTTGAATTATTCAGCAGTTCAAAAATGAAAATTGTTTTTGAAGAATTCCCTGCCCCATTCTGTCCTCTGAACTCCTCAGTACTGGACAGATTATTGGACTCATTATGAAAGATTGGGTTACTAACTATGGATTAATTATCTTTTGTGGGGGAAATTGATCATTGTGGTTATTTTTTAAAGACCTTTGTGGATAGTGGATATTTCATCCCATAGAAAGAACTCTTCAAGATTGTCAATGTCAAATTTCTTGGGTGCAGATGACACTGGTACCTGTGCCACTGAAAGGCTTTTTGGCTCTGAAGGGCCCATTTGTGTTTTTTAAGTCATTTAGGAATCTGAGACTGAAGCTACCTACTTACTCCTAGGGAATCTGAGGAAGCCCCAGAATAGCTGTCTTCCAGGAGAGAAGGCAGACTAATCTCTTTGTTTGGGTTTCCTCCTCATCTCCTGACCTGGAAGCTGTGATTGAGGCCATTCCTGACTGGTACCACAACAGTGCTCAGTGACAGCTCAGCTACAAATATATGGCTGGCTCCACTGGGAGTGGATAGTTTTTTCTCATCTTTTATGGTCCCTATCTGTCAAGGCACCTGGACAGCCATAGGGAGAGCTATCATAGAAATAGATGGAGGAAAACAGCAGGGGGTGGTGAGAGGGAGGCCAGAGAAAATATGTCATAAATCTTACAAACACACTTCCAGAGATTATTTAGAAAATTATACGTGTGTGCATGTAATACATGTTTAAGGTAGATTCAGTGAAACTAAAATGACACTGTAAAAGGCAGGTACAGTGTAGGGTATCCAATTTCCTGGTGTAAAAAGAACTAACAACTGGATTTTAGCTTCTTTCAGGCGGACCAAAGGAGTGTTGTTAAGTATTAAGGGATTTCTAGAGCTCTTGGTAGTTGCAAGGTGTTTCAGGCACTCTTAACAGTTTAAAAAATAATGAGGGGTCACATTTGCACAGGGATTTCCTTTCCATCCCAGGGAAGAGTCAAGTTAAACCAAAACTAAGAAGCTTCTGCTGCCCCTGTCACCCACATTCACATACTGTTTCTCACTTCAAACTATCATCAGGTTTCCAGGATTGCCTTTGCATTTTAAAGATTTTTTTAAAATCCCCTCTCTTTCCTCTATCTTTAGACTCCCCAGTCGCTTGAAACTTATTAGTTCCTTCCTCCCACCCTTTCCTTCAACAGAGTTTCTAGAGGCAACATTCAATTGGCCTCAGGTTACTCAGCTCCTGAGGGTGCCTTTGCAAGGGACTGATCAAATGTTTCTTTCTCTTCACACTGGCAGGACCAAAGAAAGCAGCCACCTCTCCCAGATCTCTTGTCTTAGCTACAGGCTGTAAATGAATTATGGCAGCTTTCAGGTTAGGCCATTACTGCTTAGAGAACATGACTGCTGAATTTTGCCCTGGGACTCTCTACTGTCCATGCAGACCCTCTCTGAGGCTGCTTAGTCCAGGCTTTCCTTTTATTCACTAACTCAACATTTCCAGATAATAAATAGCTTCCAATTTTAAGACCAATCATGATGATGGGAGTTATCACCATCATATTCATTTATAGACACTTTGCAGGGGTCATTCTTGCTTTGCAGAGCAGGGAACACCTTTCTTTGTTTTCCCTTTTAGGTAGCTCTTACTTAAAAAAAAAAAAAAAGAAGCCAAGGAAAAGTACTGAATTGGTTTTCTGGCATCACCAAAGAAGAAACATATCTGCAATCTTTGACCTTTCTTTCGTTTGCTTTCACAGTAGGGTCCTAGAGGCTTAAGTATCCGGTCTTTCCCTTCTTAGCCTCAGCATCCAGATACCTGCGTCCACCCCCTCCCCCTTCATCTTCCTAGCCTCTATCTCAGCCAAGGTGGGAAGACAAGCGGAGTTCCTGCCTGGCTATGTAGGTGGGGAGGTGACGACACAGTCTGTCCCAGGCGGCAGGTTTGACAAAGTGCAGGGTAAACTCTCCCAGGAGAAGGTAAACAGGGGGTACCTGCCAACTTTTCACCTGACTCCCGTCTCTCTTCCCCGGGAGCTCTGGGGTTCGAGATAGCAGCCTGGGGTGCAGTCCGGCGTGGGTCCACTGCAGACCGCTGCCCCTGGCAGGGACCACTCGGCCCTCTTCCTCCCTCTCCCTGGGGATCCCCACGTGAGCCACAGCCAGCGCGGGGGCGACTCCAGGTGCTAGTGAGTGGCAGGTGGAGAAGTAGATTCTGGCTCAGACCTACCTTCACGAAGAGCTCAATTTCAGGGTCCTTGCTGTCCCCGTTAGCAGAAGCCGAGTCAGTCATGTTGTCATAGGCAGGAGCCACTGCCCGTATCCTGAGAGGCTGCCACTTCAGCAACAGCTGGATGCTCTCTCTCTCTCTCTCTCTCTCTCTCTCTCTCTCTCTCTCTCTCTCTCTCTCTCTCTCTCTCTCTCTCCCACTGAAGCTTTCTAAAACATTCTGCTTCCCCAGCTGGCAGGGTCTTCCATGGCAGAGCCCCTACCCAGAAGGAGAGGAGCGGGCTACCAAAGGAGAAAGGGAAACCAATCAACCTGTGGGGCTAATTACAGTTCCAGGGTGCAACAAGTGCCGGGGCCGGCTCTGTTAAGTCACAGTAGCCTCATCTGTCAGCGCTCCTGAGCTCCCAGGCGGCCCAAAATAGCCGGGAACACAGGAAGGCGGGGCTAGCGGGCAGTGGGAGGAGGAGGAGGAGACACTGCCTGGGCAGCGCCTCGGGCTCACTCAGCCCCAGGCTAGGTCCAGGGATCACCGCTGGCCCCGAGGGCTGGGGCTGGGCTTTGCCTTCCTTGGCGCATCCGGCGCGCAACCCCTTTGATAGAAGGGACTGGGCTGCGGATAATGTGTTGCGCCCTTCTTCCTTGGGAAAGGCGGGCGAGAGAAGGAAAAAAAAAAAAGAAGAGGGAAATAAACTCGGGTGGGCGAAGGGGCAGGGGGAATGGGGAGGGGGAAGGCGAGGCGGAGAGGAAACGTGGAAGAGAGGAGGTGAGCAAAGCGAGAAGAGAGCTAGAGCCGAGCAAAGGAGAGATAGACAGAGATGGTTTTCAGGTTCTTATGTTTCTTTCATGAAGAGTTTCTTCAGGACAGCAGAGCACTAGTGTTACCAACTCGAAAGTGCCATTTCTGCATGATCAGTGCTCAAGAGGGGGAGAAGGAGCCAGGGAGGGAACGCACCCCTCCCACTCCATCCCCATGAGAAATGAGGAGGTATTTATCTCTTTATAGCCAGGAAACAAACGGGAGTAAGTCGGAGGGAGGAGTGTGGAGAGATGAGCTGGCGCGGGGTGTCATGTTAAGGGAAAGGTGAGCCAAGCGGGTCAAGTTCATTCATAGCCAGGAATCAGTGTTCTTTTTAGCCTCTGTTTCTACTTCTTTCCCCTTTCGTTTTCTGGCTTTCTTTCTTTTTTCTTTCTTAATATTAACTTTAACTTTGACAGATTTTTACAAAAACAATGTATTAAACTTACTTTGTAAATATTTGTATTTATTAACTTTGCATTTGTGCGGTATGTATATTTTAATGTATTCGTTTCCTCCATTAAAATGTAAGTTTTTGCAAGTAGGTTTTTGTTTGTTTAAACTTATATTCCCAGTGCCTGGTACATAGTACTTACTGATATGGCCCATGGAAAACTTGCTTTCATTTTCTTTTTCCTGAAACACAGTGCCCACCTGGATCTTAATTAACTTAATTACCAATATATACCTGGTGTTAAATTATGGTGGGCTTTTTTTTTTTGATAGTTGTTTTTGTTTTTTACCTGAACTGTGATCTAATCATCGTAGGGAACTCCGTGTGTGGAAGGTCCCTTCTTAATGCACCTTCTCCTAGAATTGCCTGGGTCACTGAGAGGTTAAGTGTCTTACCCAGGATCTCAAGGCCAGTTCCTTTTTAAGGTGGAATTGTAAAGCAGGTCTTCCTGTCTTTGCAGCTACCTCCCTATCTGGTATTCCTTTCACAGATAATTATTATCATTTGTAATACCACTCACTAACATGTATAAGTCATACTACCTTCCAGATTTGCAAATCCCTTTACAAACATAATCTTAATTGATGCAAAGTAATCAGCTGACATTTATTAAACACCTATTAGGGGCAAGACAAGTAGAGAATTACAAAAGTAAAACTACATTGCAAAGGAGCTTACAATCACTTTGGACAAATAAGGTACCAACATAAAACATAATTTAAATGGAAAGAACAACAAAACCCTTGAAACAGAATACCATGAAATGATATTGACCAAGCTTGGTCCCAATGAAGAGATGTCATCAAAAGATATTTCTACCACCCCAATTTCTTTGCAGAAGCATGGCACTCTTCGCACAGAATACTGCATATAATGTTAGACTCTTTATTTTGACAGTTAATTTTGTGGAACTTTATAGTTTATCTTGTCTCTATTCATTATTACAAAGTAATCATAATGATAGCTAATATTTATATAGCACTTACTATGTGCCAGGCACTGTGCTGAGCCCTTTACAATCATCTCATTTGATCCTCACAACAGTCCTGGTGCTGTTATCATTCCCATTTTATAGAGGACAAAACTGAGGCAAGCAGCGATGTAAGGGATCTGTCCAGGGTCAGATAGCTGAAGTCAAATTGGAACTCCAGTCTTCCTTACTCCAGACCTAAATAACTACCTCACTGCCTGGGAGGGGGATGATAGGAATATAAGTGATGTAAGAGTAAATGATAATAAAAATTTTGTGGGCAGCTGAGTGCATTGCACTATTCATTGCAGTGATGCAATGGATAGAGTACTGGCCCTGGAGTCAGGAGGACCCGAGTTCAAATCCAGCCTCAGACACTTAACACTTACTAGCCATATGACCTTGGGCAAGTCACTTAACTCCAATTGTCCAGCCTTCCCCCCTCCAAAAAGGAAAAGAACAACAAAAAGTCTCAGATAGTGAGCAATAAAAGAGAATATATAATGAGTACCAAAAGAATAGTATAAAAAATGGAGGGCAACAGGTCACTATGGGGTGGGGTGGTCAGAGAAGGTTTCCCCCTGGAGAGTAGCATTTGTGGTGGACCTTGAAGAATGGGCAGAATTCAAAGAAACAGAAGGAGGAAGATCCAAAGAGTCCTTTTTAGCAAGTTGTGGTAGGTATAGCACCATCGAACCAGAAGATTGCTGCTATTTTTGCTGTGGAGGAAACACCTGCAAAACTCAGCTTGCAGCAGCACACTTAATCAAGATTGTGGTTAATTGCTTTCATTGTTGGTTTCGGGCTTACATCACTAAAGCACTTGGAAAAATTGTTTCATGATTACACATTCCAGGTTAGTGACATAGCCACTATAGGGGAGGAGCATTGAAATGGTTGGTGGATAAGGCCCTAAGCTGACTGAAGAGGCCTGGATGTGGTCCTCCCCTGATTCTATCATTCCTAGGTAGCTAACTTTTTTGTACTGAGAATTTTTATCTTTGAGACAGGTATGTGGTAAGGAGGGGAAACTGACATATACATAAAATTATTTTCTGCTCTCTAAAGGAAAGGAGCTCTGTAAATATTAGCTGTGTGATGTTTGATAAATCACTTAGCCTCTCTGAGACTCAGTTTCCTTATCTGCAAAATGTAGATAATGATAATCATGCTACCTGCTCTAAGGGGTTATGTTGAGTCAGTAAACTGTGAAGTATGACATGCATATGAATTGAAATTGCAATAATTTTAAACAAAACTCTGTTTTTTGATATTTTGAAATTATCTTGTAAATGCCTCCAATAAATAGCTGACATAGAAATTATTTTTTAAAATCTATTTTCAGATGGATTTTATTATAAGACCAACATTCTGTTAATATTTTCTTAGTTGCAATAAAAAAGTAGGCTTTCTGAAGTTGTGTTCCATGGAAATGTGAATTTCTGTAAAAGGGATCAATAGGTTCCATGAAGGAAAAATATGTTGTTATGGTAGAGACGTACACATGTCAAACCAATCCATTTTGTTTTAGTCTGTGTTTGTTGTAGGCAACATATATATGCCCTCCATGGGGAGACTATCCAAACTTAGTTGATCTAGCCTCAATCAGTGAATTTGTCCAGTGATGAACTGTTTATTGTCAGTATGCCCTGGACACAATATGGATAAGATAAACTGCACCCAATCATAATCTTACCTTTTTAAAAGTAAAGTAATTAGCATGTAACCCCAGTTCTGAAGCCCATTGGTATGGGATGCTTTCCTTATTGGTGAAGATCAATGTCCCTCACCTGTGTAAGGAGCAGGGGAGAGAGAAGAGCTTTTCATCTTTTTTACTTTCTTCAAGCTTCAAGTCCCTTTGGGCCCTACAGGCACTTTGGGGGCTTCTGGCTTCCAGTTTTGAGGAAGAGAAGATGGATGAGGTCAACCCTGCTTCAGGTTGCTGAAGGAAAGACTGAGAATATATGAGAAAAACTGGCTGTCTCCATCATGTCCCTATCACCTTGCTATACTACAGACTTCGGAGAACTTCTCCTGGGTGAGATCTAGGACTCTCTCTTTTGGATGAGCTGACTTTCAATTGGAGAGCTCCTTCATTCTGTATTGTCTGGTATATATTCTCCTATGTATACTTTCTCTGATTTTCGTTTTGCTACCAATTTGGATAAGTGAGTTTCTTGACTGTTTATGTGTGTTCATTGTAGAGCAAGTATTTGTTGACAAAGGAGTCAAGCCTTGTATGCAGAGCTTGGAGTTCTCCAAAGCTTTCCTGTTCTCCTCTCCTGCTCTCACCAGTTCTTCCCCACCCCTCACTCAGGTGTAGGATATTGATCTCCACCAATAAGGAGAGAATTCCTCATCAATTGGCTTTGGGACTGCGGTTACAAATATTTATGTACCAACATAATATGGATAATTGAGTGAAATCAGAATTTTTGAAAAGCAAAAAAAAAGGTTGATAATTGAGACTGATGATGAATCAAAACATCCACAAACCTTACTTAGAACCCAAAATGGCAGAAACATTAGAATGACAATTACTGATCTCTCTATTTGAGGTTACTTCTAGTAAACATGATATGCAATGTGTGATATTACTAAAACTTTAAAAAAATAGTTCCATATGTCTGGGAAAATTACAAAGGCATGGGGCATTGGGGTGGCTAGGTGGCACAATGAATAGAGCACTAGTCCCGGAGTCAGGAGGACCTGAGTTCAAATCCTCAGACCTCTTAAATTGGCCTGAGACACTTAACACAAAACTAGCTGTGTGACCTTAGGTAAGTCACTTAACCCCAATTTCCCTACCTTCCCCCCTCCATAAAGCAAAAAAAAAAATACAAAGGCATTTACGAATTAAGCAAAATGGATTTAAAAATGAAATCCTCAAACTTTTTCAAACAAAAATTTGATAGTCCCTCCAAACAGATGAGGAAACACTACTCTCAGTAGAGAAGAGGGAGCTATGGGAGCAGAATGTTGCTTATGATATCAGATAAGGCTAATTTGTCAGTTTGGCTTAACTTTTGTTGTAAAGAATTCAGTGGGAAAGTTGGGGAGTGGGTTCATCATGAAATGACTCCATATTAAAAAAAGCATCAGTTAAACTTTTAAAATAAAAACAAATAAAGCAATCCCTCCAAAATCGGGTGACAAGCTTACTCAAAATGGTGATTTGTCTTTCTAAGTGGAGTTATCAAGTATTTATTTATAGTATTCTATTAAAGCCCTAATCATGGTATGGAAGTGACCTGAGATTCTCTCTTGAAGGTTATGTACAGCAATACAGCTGTATATATTTAATATATCGTATATATTCAATACAGCATTGAACAGGATCTGATACCTTTTGCAGAGCTTTAAAGACTTCTAGTATGGTCCTGAATTTAAGTGTGTGTCATCTGAGGATCAGCCTAGCTAAATAGGGAGAGGTTCAAATACCAGGCTGACTGTAGAGTTCCCCAGAACCCACAGAGAGGTTCATGTCATCAGAGAATTCAGTCAAGAAGGGAACTCTGAAGTTTTACAAATGAGAGACCCACAGAAGGAAACACTTCCCCAAGATCCCAGGTCATAATCAATCAATATATCAGCAAACCTTTATCAAGAACCTACTATGTGTCAGGTGCTGTTAAATAGTCAAGTTGAGATAGGAAGTCAGAGTTTCTGACTCTCTATCCATAGTACACTTATGCCATTGTTGATCTTTACTGATGAGGAGGAGAGTATCTACAGAGGAGAAATTAAAGATTCTTAAAATATTAAAGGATTGTTAGCAAACAGACTTTTCCATGTGATTATTTAACATTAGCCTTATAAAATCCATCTGAAAATAGATTTTAAAAAATCATTTCTATGTCAGCTATTTAGTACCATTTGTTGGAGGCATTTACAAGATGATTTCAAAATATTGAAAAACTCTGAAAAACAAAGTTTTGTTTAAAATTACTGCAAAAGGTAAGCCTACTTTAGCACTTAGGCAATGTCTAACCTGACCTGTAGAGTTTCTGAAGTCACAAAATCCACACCTGGAAGGGTAAACTTTGAATATTTCTTTCAGAACTACACTCTAATTTTGGGAAAACAGAATGATCCTCTTTAGACTATAATTTCTAGTTCATTCTGGTTATTTGTTTCTCCATGGCTAATTCCCCACTCCTACCCCTTACCTGGTTTTTTTTTTCTTTTTTTCTTTTTTTGTCTGGACTTGTGCCTGGTGTAGGGGGACTTTGGGTGTTTAAACCCCCTTTGCCAATGCAGATTAGCTCTGCAATTTATAGACTTGTGGAGTTCTTCAGGGTCACACAGCCAGAATGCCTCAAAAACAGGATTTGAACCAGGACTTTCTTACTCTGAGGCCAGTTCTCCATCTAGTAAGCCACACTATCTTTCATGCAGGAGATATTAATACAAAACAAAAAAATCCCTGCCCCCAAGGAACTTCCACTCTACCTCAGGGTTATCATGAAATGCAATGTAATCTGTGGAGAGAGGTGCAGAGTATCTGCAACTAAAGGAGATTAAGAAAGACATCCCATAGGATGTGACTTGTGACTTGAAAATTGAAGGAAGTTCTAAGATTTTCAAGGTGGAGAGGAGGAAGTCATGCATTACAAGAATGTGAGACAGCCTATAAAGGAGCCAGGGCATGGTAAAAATTCTGGGAGGAGAAAGCAGGCAAAATTTGGTTGTAATTCATATATTTGTGAGAGAGTTACAACCAGGGTGTGACAATAGGGACAAAGTCCAAGGAAAGTGAAACTTAGAAAGCATAAAGTTTTGACATGCATACTGTTGTTGCAGAAAAGCTGATTCAATACTACTATGGTGACTCATTCTCCTTCCTGATTAACTGAATTTTTTAAAAAAACTATACTAATTACTAAAACTAAGTGACATTACAAAGTTGATTTAAGGTCAACATTCACTTGACTTGCTCCAAGTACATATTTTCGCTACTTTTCCTGAGCACCAAAATTGCTAGTTATAGTTCTTTGCTCAGGAGAGATCTCTATTTCTTTATGAGGTCCCAGATCTTCATTTTCGTGTGTTCTGTATAAAGGAACATGTAGTCAAACCCAGAACCTTTTGTCTAGTCTGAATGGAGTGACCAGCTCTGGGCATTAAAGAACCACAATGTATTCCTACAGCTATGCTTCTAGCTGTGAAATAGTGTTTCCCTAGCAATAGATTTTTTTTTTTGGGGGGGGGGTTGAAGGCAAGAGGGCCTTTAGATTGTGTTTATATATAGAACCCCTTTTGGGGTTCTAAGGGCAAGGAGTCACAGAGAAAAGGAAAAGCAAGTCAAAGTTGCATAAGAAAGGCACCTGGGTGGGGCCAGAAGGTATAGATCAATTTCTCTATAAACAAGTGTGGTCATGGGTGTGCCCAGCTTCAGTGAGGATGTTGACACTCAGAGCCATATGTCCTCTGATGTTTGGACAAGAATTAGAGAATGAAAATGGTATGAACTGAAGCCTGAAGTTGAGGTATGCATGTGCCCATTGTGTATACAAAGTTCTGAGACTGCCCCCCAGTTTGTACTGCCTGTATCTTATCTGTTGGCAGGCTGTCACCCCATTTGACTGCAAGCTCCTTGAGGGTAGGGACTGTCTTTTGCCTTTCTTTGTATCCCAAATGCTTAGCACTGAACCTGGCTTTTGGGAACCTAATAAATTCCAGTTGACAAGGACCTTAATATGTCATCTAGGTGAGAAAAAAAAACCACTTCCCATCATTCATTATGATGGCAAACTTTAGTTCTAGAAAGTCTGGGACTCAATTCCAAGCAAACTGGCCTATGTGGTGATCCCTATACCCAACATGCCATCTCTTGCCTTCCTGTCTTTGCCCAAGTTATCCCCCACGCCTGGAGTACTTTCCTTCCTTACCTCTCCCTCTTAGAAACCCTGACTTCCTACAATGACTAAGTTCCTGTCACCTTCCACAAGAGGTCTTTTCTAATCCTTCTCCCCCCAGTTGCTAGTACTGCCTACAAATTTCTTTGCATATACATTTTGTATTTATTTATTGATTCAGCAGAAGTAAGCTGTTGTGGTCTGGGTCTGTTTTTTTGGTTGTTTTCTTTTGTTTTGTTTCTATGTTCCCAGCAGTTAGCACCAAGCCTGGTACATAGCAGGTACTTAATAAATGCTTTTTAAACGAACTACCTTCTGTCTCTCTTCAGGAAAATTGCCTATGTTTAGTGAGCTTGTTGTTACACTAACCATAGAGCTTTACGGGATTATGCCTAAGTGTCACATCATGAAACATTTCTGCTCATATTTCTAGGAACTACTGATTTTGCTCACCTAAGGACTGGTCAAAATAAAGGGCATGCCACAATTTTAATGTGGTTGAGAATGAAGTGAAGAAGAAAAAAGGAAGAGTTCACCTTTATCAAATCTAAACTCTGCTGCTCAGCATTTCAGGCCCTCTGCAATTTGGCCATACCAGTTTATCCAAAATGATTTCCCACAAGAACCATAGACCTAGAACTGGAAGGGTTGTTAAAAGTCATCTAGGCCAACATCTTCTTTTTTGCAGAGGAGGAAACTGAGGCCTAGAGAGAGAAAGTGTGACACTGGAGATAGTGGCAGAGCTGGGATTTAAACTGACTCCAAAGCCAGCTCTCTTTCCACCATATCACACCACTTTCTAATGAAGGGAAGGAAGAGAACAAGCATTTATTAAGCACCTATTAGGTACCAGGCACTGGGCTAAGCACTTTACAAATATGATCTCATTTAACCCTAGAAGCTATTATGACCCCCAATTTTGAAGAGGAGGAAACTGAGGTAAACAGAGGTTAAGTTAATGTCTGAGGTCTAATTCGAATTTAAATCTTCCTGACTCCAGGCCCAGTGCTCTATCCACTGTACCACCTAACTACCTCACCCTTTTTCCTATGCTGCCGTAGAAATGAAAACATTGAATCTGAGCTCAGAAGATCTGGGCCCTGAATAGACTGAATCAATGTTCTGCTATGTAATACAGGGCACCGTCACTTCTTGGCACCTTGTGTTTCCTCATCTATAAAATGGAAGGTATTGGACAAAATAGTATCTCAGGTCTCAATCCCACAACCACTCTGGGCAGGCTGGTCTCTTCTGTATCTCCCCATATACATGTCCTGTCCTGCACTTTCCCATCTTTGGGCTGGTTCTAGATCCAGGAATATTATACTCATTTCTCTCTAGCTAGACAAATCCTACCTTTCTTTTAAGACTCTATCAAGTCCCATCCTCCTCCATGGTTTTCCTACCTACTTGAACCCCTACTGTAACTTATAAATTGTCCCTTGTCCCTTAGCAATCAACTTTATGCTTTCTTGTTTGATTTATCTATGTTAGGATTTACTTGTGTGTGTATGTGTGTGTACATCCATATATAAACACACTCTAAAATAAATTATACACACACACACACACACACACACACACACAAAGATAGGAAAGGAAGGAAGGAAGGAAGATAGGTAGATGAATAGATAGATAGTTCAATATATTTTATTTTAGCCAACTATACTGAATAATTGCTACTTTAGGGCAAGGACCATTTCATTTTTCCCTTTTTATTCACAGGGCCCAGCAGAGCACTTGACATATGGTAGGTACTTAATAAATGCTTTTTGATTGATCAGCTATTTGTTGACCTCTTCAAGGAGATTATATTTCTGAGTTTACATTGGATAACAATTACTATTATTTCAAAGATTATAGGACCATAGAGCCCTATCACGTCATCTAACCCAACTTCTCCCTTTTACAGATGAGGTAACTGAGGCCAGGAGAGGTCAAGTGACCTGTCCAGCATCTAACAATATAGTAACAAATGGAAGAGTTATGATTTGAATGCAAATTACAAATCTATCCTATGGTTTTCAAAGTGCTTTTCTCAAGTCATTTTCTCATTTTGATCCTTATCACTTTTTAAAGTGTGTAAGTAAGGTAGTATGGTGGTGAAGTGGATAGAATGGAGTCAGGAAGGCCCATTTTCTTAAGTTCAAATCTGAGCTCAGGCACTTATTAGCTATGTGACCCTGGGCAAGTCACTTAACCTGTTTACCTCAGTTTCCTCATATGTAAAATGAGCTGGAGAAGGAAATGGCAAACCATTCCGGTATCTTCGTCAAGAAAACCAACTGAACAGCAACATCCAAAAGGTAATACGTGTGCTAGCATCATAGGACCAAACCCCACAAAGCTGTGTACCATGAAGCTTCAGTCCTATATTTCTTTTGTGTTTTCCACATCACTGAGAAGTCATCTACTGGCCCAAGGTCATACAGAACATAATAAACAGCAGAGCCATGACTCAAACTGAGGTCCTTTGACTGCAGATCCAGTTTGATCTTTTCCCCAAAGTTATCAGATAAAGATTTTCTTCAATCATTTACTAACGCTCTTCTACCAGATTTGGGGATTGTAGGAGTGAGGAGGGGGAGAAGGGAGGAATATTGAGAAAGGAATTTACAGCTGCAAGCACATAATGGGAGGATGGCATTAGAATTTGAAGTATCTCTGGTACTCTGGAGAAATAGTCAGGAACAGGTAAACATGAAGTTCAGTAGGGACCAATGCAGGTTTGCCAAGCCTTGTGAATACACAAGGGCAAAGAACTAGGTGTCACTATAAAGGACAGTGATATTGAGGGCATGGGAAAAACTAGCACTGTTTTTTTTAAAAAAGTAAATATGATGTTCGTGTACTTAATAGGATTTAGCCTGCCGTGCTCCAGGACTATACAGTCGTGCCTCAGCTGTCTCCTGACTGTTCTTGAAGTCTTCTCTCATTGGTGAGTTCTTCACAGAAACTCCATTTTGAGGAGGGACCCACATTCATTCTCCAAAGGTGCCTCCTGACTCTGTTCCTGCATGCCCTTTCTTCCATTGTGGAGCTTTTCATGGAACGTTCATTTTAGGAAAGATCCCCAGAACATCCATCTCTCATTCTCAATTTAGACGCAATGCTCCACTCCATTTTTAGTTCCCTTTTATGTGTTGTCTTTCCCCCCTTAGAATATAAGCTTATTGAGGGTAGGGATGGTCTTTTGGCTTTTATTTGTATCCCTGGCATTTAGCATAGTTCCTGGCATGTGCTAAGTCTTGTTTAATAAAGGCATGTTGACTGACTGATTATACTTAAGAATCAGGCCTTTGCTAGATCTCTGGGACTATCTACTATACCATCTAGCTGTCCCTAATGTAAATTTTCTACCTATCTTTTATTTTTTTTAGGTTGAATAATTCCAATTCCATTAGCCTTCTCTTCATTCTTTTTCTCTTTATCATTCAGCCCTGAAGCTTTGCCATTTTTTTCCATGCCCTTCTTTTTAAATTAAATTATATTTATTTTTAATTAACAAGCATTTATTTTTCTCTCCCTCCCATCTTCTTCCCAGTGAAAAAAAAGGAAAACAAAACCTTCATAATAAATATGTATAGTCAACCAAAACAAATTCTCACATTGCATACCCTTATTTGGTGGTTCAAAGCCTAGAGTCCTGGGCCTGAAGTCAAGAAGACTCATCTTCATGAGTTCATATCTGGCCTTAGACACTTACTAGCTGTGTGACCCTGGGCAAATTACTTAACACTATTTGCCTCAGTTCCTCATATGTAAAATTAATTGGAGGAAGAAATGGCAAACCACTCCGGTATCTTTGCCAAGAAAACCCCAAATGGTGTCATAAAGTGTTAGACAACGACTGAAAGTACTGAACAACAACAAAAATAATCTACACAAACATTGGATGACTGATCTAGAGCTGGAAAGGACCTTAGAGACCACCTAATCCCACCTCCTTATTTAACAGATAAAAATAGGCCTGAGGTCAAGCAAGGTTAAGTGTCTTATCGGAGGTCATGTAAGCAGTAAATTCTTGAGGGGGGATTTAAACCCAAGTCCTTCTGAGGCAGCATTCTTTCCAATGTATACTCTGTAATATAAGATACTGTAATGTCTTCCAGAATATGAGAGTTCCTGAATAGAGGATGGAGATCACTGTTCTCTTCTAAAGAATAAACAGGGCTTAAAATGCTACCTGAAAGATTCAGGCTGGGTTCAAGGAAGTATTGTCTGATAAGGATCATTGCTCCGAAGTAAATAAGTTTATGTAGAGGAGATAATATCTTATAGTGGAAAGCAGCATACTGGATTCTGGTCCTATCTCTGTCACTAAGTAGATCCAGGAATTTAGACAAGTCTCTGGGTCTCAGGTCCCTCCTTTGTAAAATGAGGTGGCTGGTCAAGATCACAAGCTCTAGCACTTGATCTAGAAGTGCCCTTAGAGACCATCTAGTGTGACATACAGTAGAGGAAACTGAGGCAGTGGTAGAAACAAGATCCTGATCCTAATCCTTTTTCTCATGCAAGTTAGGCTGCATTTTCTCCCCCTTGGTATTTGTTGTTGAGTCATTTCCATCATGTTGGACTCTTTCTGACTCCATTTGGGGTTTCTTGGCAAAGACATTGGAGTGGTTTGCCATTTCCTCCTACAACTCATTTTATAGATAAGGAAACTGAGGCAAATAGGGTTAAGTGACTTGGCCAGGGTCACACAGCTAGTAAGTATCTGAGGTTGGATTTGAACTTGGGAAGATGAGTCTTCCAGGCTCAGCTTACTATCCTGTTCCTGGGACTCAACTGGACCAGGTGGCTGAAGTTAAAATCACACCCCCTTTGAGGCTGCTTCCTGGTAGTTATCTGGATATACTGTGGCTTCTTCATCACCTAAAGGCCTAAAATGGAGTCTATAAGGTCAGGCCCTTTAGACTTAGAAGCAGATGTCCCATGATCTACCTGGTAAATAGAATTGCCACACTTCCCTGCCCATCAGAGATGATGGTGACCTCCTCTACTCAAGCTAAGTGTTAGAGTATCTTTGTTGAATATTCCTTCTGTGTGATGGCAGACTAAACCTTGTCTTGTCACCCGCTGAAAGACTTATGAGTGCCTTACTTCATGCCAACAATGAAGCTGAACTGACTGGTACTGTCCTAAATTGAGTCTGCCACTAACAGATGCCCAGGGAAATTAAGTGACCTGCTTAAGATCATGTAAGTATTAAGTCTCCAAAGCAAAATTTATTAATGCAGGTTAAAAAATATAAAACAGATCACAGAGCTAAAAGAAACCACTGAAGCCATCTAATATAGTCCACCAGTCTCCCCACCCCTCATTTTACAGAAGGGGAAACTAAGGCCCAGTGTGGTTAAATGACTTGCCTCAAGTTGTATAAGTGGTGATCATCTGAAGCAGAATTTGAACCCCAGCTCCTCTAGACCCTGAATCAAGGTTCTAACCACTGTACTCTATTCCTTCTGCTGCCCTAAACTGCCTTCTTTGAGCTTTTAAGTCCTGTCCAGCTTTAACATCCTATGCTTCTACAATAATAAACATAATCTAGAATATAAATATATAAAATAAAATAAAATAGTATATAACATTATATTATACATACACATATATACACACATATATATACATACATATCCATACATACATACGGATGTATACATATGTATGTGTGTGTGTGTGTGTGTGTGTGTTGGAAGTATTTAATGATAATGGCAATGATATAAGGAAAGTCTTTTATGAAAGCAGGGGGGTGGCACTATGAAAACCTGTCTCAGCCCTAGGGTTCTCCACACAGTCCTACATTTCTATCAGCCTTTTTTGTTGTTGTTGTTCTATTTCCTTCCATCTTTTCATAAATAACTCTTTCTCTTTATTTTCATCTTTTAAAAGGCCTGTTCCTCCACTTTTTGAACCTGAGTTCAGCAGAACTCCATGCATTCCTTCAAACTCCTATAGTCATTGCTAATAGTGGCAGAAAGAGACCCATTTTATTTTTCACTTTTTAAAGCTACAATGCTACCTGAGTTCTGCTCAGTCCAAACACAGGAGATAAGCATGACTCTGTTTCATGATACACTTTGCTCTTTGGGCAGTTACTAGATTGTTTATAGACTGTTCAGAGAGGACACCAATATCTCACAGTGCTTGGGTGAAAATAAAATCATAGCAGTGTACCTTGGATTACCCTCGTGCCCTTCTGATTAGAAGGTACAAAATGCTTCACACATCTTATCTATTGTGCTCACAATGTTCTCATAAGGTCAAAATACCATTTCCACTTCCAGCTGAAGAAAGAGAATGTGTTGGCAGGAAAACACATTTTCACTAGACTGTAAAAAATTGATCTTTGGGTCACTTTACAACGTTGATGCTTCAGAGATTATGATATTCCAAGATTCCTAACCACACAGTGTCACCAGGAAAACATTTTTGGTTTCATATTTTGATAATTTTTTTGGCTTGGGAGTAAGCAGCCTTGGATCATTAAAAGCATTGCACAATTTACCAAATGCAGTCTAAGTTGCTCTTTTTCTATTTTTGGAGAGTGGGCCCAGGTAGTCACTATTTAATATTTATTTATCCTTCTGTCTATCAAATATCCATCTATCTCTATAGCTATAAATATGTATGTGTGTATATATTATTCATATTTATAGTTATCAGTAGATATATCTATATCTATCTATATAGATATCTATAATTATATAATATAATGAAATACAACATATAATATGTCCTCTATTAGCATATATACTATACTATATTAGTATATATACACACATATGTATAAACATTTATATGTTTATACACACATATATAGATTGTTGTTTGTCCTTCATTTAGAAGAGGACCAATAACATCACAGCGTGATATCATGACTTGAGTATGAACTGGATTTAAGTGAGGCAGAGTTGCACAAAGTCATCAAAGTCTAGTGGCAAGACAAAAGTCAGGCCACCGGCCTGAGATGCAGTGGATGACGGTGATGTCTTTGATAACTGACCAAACTCCACAATACCTGTTTCAGCTGCCTTCGTAGGTATTAGAACAAATTGTTCTCATCCGTCCATTCATCTGGGGAAAGTATTCATATGCTTGAAGCAGACATCCCCCTAACTCACCAATGGGTTTGAGGCCTATTGGCTACCTTTTAGCCTGGGTTATCCTGTCTCTGATATGGTTTTACCTGGGTGTGCCCACTGCAGAGGTTATAGCTTCTTGGATCTACAGGTGAGAGTTGGGGGAAAGGTGGGCACCAAATGTTGATCGGCAGCCCTGAAAAGGTTTCAGCAAGGCCACACACCACAGGTGCTAGTCCTCCCTAAAGACTCCATTATATATATCTATATCTACACACACACACACACACACACACACACACACACACACACATACAATGCACACATATATACACATATATTATGTGTATTACATACATCATATTCATATATATATTGCATATATACATACACAGACTCAAGGGTAGTAGGTACAAGTACTCTACTACAAGTGACCGATGATAACCTTATCCCAAGAAGTGGGATATAAATAATCATAGGAGTATAGATTTAGATCTGGAAGGGACCTTAAAGTCTATCAAGTCCCACTTTCCTCACTTTTATGCTTGAGGAAACTGAGGCCCTGAATGTTTTGGTGACTTGCCCAGACTCCCCCAGCTAGTAAATGTCCAAGGAAAGACTCCAAATCAGTTCTTCTGGACTTCTAGTTCAGTCGCCAATCCACTACTACATGACACAGTCTTTCAGTATCATTCAGGGAAAGTATGATAGGAAAAGCAAGTCAGCTAGCCATGTGAGATCTGACTGGCCTCCCTGCTGCCAGTCTTTCCCTATTTGAAGTCTTCCTCCTTCCTGCTGCTTACCTGGTTGTCCTTACCTTGGTCTGACCATGTCACTTCTCTGCTGCATAAATTCCATGGGTTCCCCAATGCCTCCAAGATCAAAGATAAACTCTAAAACCCTTCACAAGCTGGCCTGATATTTACTATTCATCCTCCTTTCTACAATTCATCCAAACTGACTTTTCTCACCACTTCATCATATGTAGGACTCCTTGTCCTATCCTAGTGCCTTTGCAGTGACTGACCATCCCCTCTGTGCCTGGGGTGCACTCCATTCTCCCTTCAACCTCACACTCTCTCTCCTCCTCCAAAATGGAACTCAAACATTTTACCTTCTCCAGGAAGCATTTCTTCATTTCCTCCAAATACTAGTTCTCTCTCTTTCTAGGGATGTGATGGTAAATGTTGAACAATCAGTTCTCAAAAAAAGTGTTCCCAGCACACTTTAAGTTTAACATATATTGTAAACATTTTCTCAGGGGCAGATAGGTGGCACAGTAGATAGAGTGCCAGGCTGGAGTCAAGAAGACTCATTTTCTGGAGTTTAAATCTTACCTCAGACACTTACTAGCTATGTGACCCTGGGCAAGTCACTTAACCCTGTTTGCTTCAGTTTCCTCATCTGGAAAATGAATTGGAGAAAGAAATGGCAAACCACTCCAGAAAACCCTAAATGGAGTCATAAAGAGTTGGACATGACTAAACAACAAAAACTTTCTCCATCACTTTCAATAAATCAGGTCCTGATTTCTAGGTTTACTGATCCCCAAGGTATAAATGTTCATACTGAAAATTTAATAATGAGTTCTCATGAGTCACCTGACTTCAATATGCCCCTTCTTCTCTCCCTACTTTGTATGTAACAATATTATTTTTATTTTGTTCTTATTCAACATGCTTTTATATCAAATGTATACATCTTGCTTGCCTCAATAGAACGTAAGTGCCTTGAGACTAAGTACTAATTTATTTTTGGTATTTGGTATCTCTAGTGCCTAGCATTGTGCCTGGTATCTATTAGCCTCTTTAATAAATGCTTGTTGGTTGATTGAGAGTGATGAAAAATAGATGGACAGAGTATTACACAACTACCTATGAAATATTATTTTAAAGCCTAAAGGAAAGAATCCAGAGTCAGGAGAATCTAAGTTCAAATCTGGTCTCACACACTTGACATAATTAGCTGTGTGACCTGGGCAAGTCACTTAACCCCATCTGCCTCATGTGCCCCCCTAAAGAAAAAGCTTAAAGGAGGTCCTTCAGCACATTGAGGAGACAGAGGATCCATGGGAGGACATGGGCAAGCATTGGAATGGATGTGAAGCTGTGGCTGAATTGTCAGCTGTCCCAATGGACAGAGTACACACATGGAATGGATGAAATCACCAGTCCTTGAAAGTAGTCAGCAGTACACTATACATAAAGGGAGCTTCTTGCCCAAGAGCACTGGACCTTCGCCAGGATCTGCTACCGCATTAACTAGTTCTATTTCCAGAAGACAATAGTCTAATGATTACTGTGACCATGCCCAGGGTGGCAGCATGTACAGTGAGGAGCACATTGCCCCTCTGAATCAGAGAAGCTGGGTCGGATCTGCCTCAGCACTACCTATGTGGCTTGGGGCAAGTCCCTCAATCTGCCTGGGCTTCAGTTTCCTCATTTGTTAAAAAAAAAAAGGGGTGGGATTGGGCTAAAGGTCCTTTCCAGCCCTAGCTTCTGTAATCTAATGATAATGATGAACCTCTCTTCTTTATGTTAACATTACAACTAATTATAATGAAATAATAGTAGTTGAAATTTGTGGAGGACTTTAAGAATTTACAAAGTGTTTAGCACATATCATCTCATTTGATCATATATATAATATGTTTAAACATATCTATACCTATAGACATTATGTATGATATGTGTATCTATATTAAAAAGTAAATTGGAGATATTTAACATAAGGAAGGCATGAGTATTAAGGCAGATCAACAATTATACCTTCATGTAAAAGGTATAATTTTAGCTGGGATTTAAAAGAAACCAGAGAAGTCAGGAGGCATGAATGACGGAGACCATTCCAGATATGGAGTGAAAATGCCCCCAGTTGGGAAATGAAGTGTCTCGTTCGAGGACACAGGGAGTTTCCTCATCCAGAGGAACCAGAAATCAGTCCCTGTCCCTTATATTTACAAAATCAAGGAAACATGAAGAAGGCTCCCAACATGCTGGTTGGCCCCTCTCGGAGGATGATTATATCATGCCAAGGGTGACCTAGGACTGGCTCTGATCCTCATTGTTACCCTCATCTACAAGATTACAGATCCATTGGAGCATCGAAGGATAGAGAGAGCCATTGTCACCAATGTCTTATCTCCCTCCCACCCTCTTTATAAAACACAGCTTCTGGATGAAGAAAGCTGAATATAACACTAGTCATTTTTCTTGGATTGATACGGCCTGGCATGATTACATCATCTCCCATCACACTTAATGTCACTGTAAAGCTCCAAGAGCCCAGATGCATGACTGACCAAAGCTCTGACATATACCCTGCATTACTCACACACTAAGGCCTCATTTGGTGGGAAGCCATTGAATACAAGGACACAGGGCTTGGCTGCGAAACAGCTACACCTGAAAGATTTTACTAAGTTCAATGGTCAGCTCTGGCTCCTCAGCTGTTTCCTCTCTGCTGGTCATGGAAATACCATGTGTCCCTGGATGTGAACTTTGCCTTAGTACCCCACCCTATGTGATAAGGAAGAGGGGTATGGAGATGAGAAAATGGGTACAGGGTCCATAAGATGATGACCATGATAACACCCATGGTGGCTACATGTACAGTGGAAAGTGCACTGCTCCCCCACCACCACCCCTGATCAGAGAACCTGGGTCAGTCTGTCTCAACATGACCTATGTGGCCCTGGGCAAGTCCTTTGATCTCCCTAGACTTCAGTCTCCTCATTTGTGAAAAGAGGGGATTGGGCTAGAAATCCTTTCCAGGCCCAGATTTTGTGATATGATGATGACAAGCCTGTCTTTATAACATTACTACTAATTACAGTTATTGCTTCCACATCACAGGGGTTAGGGGAGTGGCACCCCAGTAATCTGGAAAATCCGTGCAAAAATTTTTGGCCCTCCCTTAGTACCAGAGAAGAAATCTGAATTATCATGGTATTAGAACATAAATACATTGGAATTATGCGATACTATACATATATTTTATGCACTTGTGTATTTCTAAACTTTTCCTGTGTTGTCTGCTGACCTTCATGTGTCATCTGAAGTTTCCTCAGAACTCTCCAAAATTCCCATTTAATTTCTTATTCTGACCCTTAATTTTTCAAAACCATGATAGGGATAGTCTCAATGTGGAAGGAATAACTGTATATTGAAATAGTAGGGCACGTTTCTCCCATTCGTTATAATTCTTTTATGCAACACGACTTATATGAAAATGTGTTTAATAGGAATGTATTAGATTGCAAGCCATCTTGGGGAGAGAGGGAGGATGGGTGTGGAAAAGAGGGGCAGAAAATTTAAAACTTATGGAAGTGATTGTTGAAAAGTAAAAATTAATAATTTATTTTAAATAAAAAAGAAATAGTAGGGCAACCAGGTGACGCAGTGGATAGACCACTAGACCTGGAGTCAGAAAGATTCATCTTTGTGAGTTCAGATCCAGCCTCAGACACTTTTCTAGCTGTGTGACCCTGGACAAATCACTTAACCCTGTTTGCCTCAGTTACCTCACATGTAAAATGAACTGGAGAAGGAAATGGCAAAACACTACAGTATTTTTGCCAAGAAAACCCCAAATGGGATCACGGAGAGTTGGACACAATTAAAACGAGTGAACAACAACACAGGGCTATTGTGAGTATCAAATGAGATGTTTGTAAAGGTCTTAACCATAGTAGGAGCTTAATAAATGCTTGATTCCTTCTTTCCTTTTTTCTGTATCCCCAGGGCTCCTATGATGCACCAAATATAATTAGTTATCACTTAATAAATGCTTGTTGGTTGATGAATTCTAAAGCCCAGGGCAAACACAAGGAGAGTCCCCTCCAACTCACCTAAGGAACAGAGCTCAGAGGACCCAAGTCCCTAAGGACACAGAGACTTCAGAACAACTTAAAGCCATTGCTAGGTAGGGACCATCGTGGAGTCTGAGGGCCCAGGTTGTAGTAAAGGGCATAAAGGGGAAAGTAACCACTAGTAGCTTCCTAGTTTTATTAACTCTCCTCGCTAGCTAGGTGCTAAACTCAGCTGTTTCTGCTGTCATCTCTCTAAATTTTAGCACCCTGGGGTAAAGTGGTGGCTGCCCTACCCTAGTCACAATTGTCCAGATTAAAACACCAAGATGAACCACACAGGAAAATCTATGTGACTGAACAGGTCACCCAATCTGCTGGGACCAAATTTAGGGGGGATATCTTAGAAGAATGACACGAGATTAGACAAAGCACTATATTCTCATGGGACACTTTTTCTAGCTAACTATGGCACACATTGCAAAATGAATTCTCAGTGAAGGAAACTCTAATAACTTGTTTAAAAAAAACTGGCACGTTGTCAGTTGACTCTGAAGAATGGGGGTTTAGGTTACCAAGAAACCTTAGTTTTGTGTATTGTTGCCTTGTGATTCCGAGTTAGCTGTGGCTTCAAGTTACCAGCCTTAGATCTGTAGCTGAATTAGGCTTTCATGAGGAAAAATGGACTTTCTCATGAGATTCAATGGACCCATCATTTACTAGCCACTTTCTTCATGTAAATACACTTCTAGCATGAATCCATCCTTTCAGCTATTCAAAAACATGTATTAATTCAATTCAATAAATATATAATATATACATATTGTATACATGCATGTATATGTACATGTGCGTGTACATGTGAATATACACATGTGGATATACATGTTTGTGTGCATAGTTCCTATTATGATATTGGCACAGGTCATACAAAGATGAAAAAAGATACCATTTCTGACTTCAATAAGTCTACAATTGGGGGCAGCTAGGTGGTGCACTGGATAGAGCACCAGCCCTAGAGTATTAGGATCTGAGTTCAAATCTGGTCTTAGACACTTGCTAGCTGTATGACCCTGGATAAGTCACTTAACTCTGATTGCCTCCAAAAAAAAAAGCCTATAGTTGAATAGGGAAATATGACATATGCATAAAAGTTATTCCAGGTTTGGATAATAGTTTGTATGAATGCGTAGAGACAATAGGGTCCACCAGCCTACTGACCTTTAATGGGCAAATAAGCCCCAGAGTCCCATGAACAGTAGCATCTTTGCATTCCTTTGCCATGACTTCTTCCCTAAAACCGTCATCCAGTGGAGCAGCAACACCTGTGGTTCTGAGGCCTGACCTCCCTGTCACCACCAACACCAACTGCTGACCAACTGCCAGTAAAGTCAGTCTAGCTGAAGTAACAAGGCACCCTGAAGGAAGGACAAGAGGTTTCACATGCCAGGTAGGTCAAGGGGCCACCACCACATGAACACTCTCAAAGCCCTAGCCCTAACCTTGCACCTTGGAAAAGCAACTGTTAGCATAGTATCTGACACAGAGTAAGTGTTTAATAAATGCTTGTTTTCTCCCTCCTTCCTTCCTGGAAAGAACACTGACTTCGGAGTCACAAGATTTATGTTCAAGTCTCATTTCACCTTGGTCACCTGTGTGACCTTGGATGAATCATTCAACCTTTCTGACCCTCAGCTTCCTTACCTGTAAAATAAGGAGACAGAGATTGGACTAGATCAGTGTTCTCAAACATTTTGGTCTCAAGATCTCTATTTACTCTTTAAAATTATTGAGAACTCCAAAGAGCTTTTATTTATGTGAGTTATGTGTCTATTGATATTTACTATAATAGACATTTTAAAAAGCTTGGTATTTTTATAAAAATAGCTTTAATTTTTTGGACCCCTGAAAAGTACCTGGTGATTCCCAAGAGTCCCTGGACCACACTTTGGGAACTACTGCACCAGATGAACTCCGAGTTTCCTTCTAGCTCTAAATCTATAATCCTATGTGTAGAGTGCCATGTTAGATCCTAGGGGAAATAGATGGCTGAAGGAAGATATTGTTCCTATTCTTCTATCCAAGTTCTAAGTAACTCTTATAAGCTCTAAGTGAAATTAGAGAAATTCAAATAAGTGAAAGACCATTGTGGGCTAAGTTAATCAGGGAAGGCCTAATGGAAGAAGTAGGTCATGAAAGGCCTGGAGAGGCCTTTGAAGTTTGGACTACTAGAGAGGAGAGGGAGGTGCCACATTACTCTAATAATTATTAAGATAGCATTTGTATAGCACATTATGCTTTGCAAAGCATATACCCTGCAGGGTAGGCACTATTATTATCTTTGTCTTATAGTTGGAGAAACTGCGTCTGAAAAAGCTTAAGAGATAGGTCCAGGATCACACAGAGAGCTTCTGAGGCAGTATTTGTCTTCCTGACTCCACGCTCAGCACAACGGATATTCATTAGGCTACTTGGATGACTCCCATATGTATGTTTGGTGTGGGAGTGGGAGGAGGGCGGAAGGTAGTAGAGGAGGGAAAGTTGTGTTTTTTGATACCTCCTTCCCAGAAATACCTGCCCCCTCCTTCCTGTGACCAGGGTTCCTGAAGTGACTTTCCCAAATGACTTCCAAAATGAACCTGTGTGAGAGGGAATAGATAGATAGATAGATAGATAGATAGATAGATAGATAGATAGATGGATGGACAGATAGAGATGTGTGTTTGTGTGTGCATGCATGTGTGTATGTGTGTGTGTGTGTGTGTTTTGAGGAGGGGAGAGAAAAACTAATGAATCTGCATCTTCTCTCCCTGGATTGGGTCCATCTGATGAGCTTGACCCATCAGGACAGTAGAAATATACATTAATAAACTCACATTTCTATAAGGCTTTAAGATATACAATAGAGTGTATGCTCTCTACTGTTTATTTGTTTTGACTTTGTTGTCTCTACAACCCAGCTCAGTTGTTGCCCTATAATAATCACTTAAATACTTGTTATTTGTTGACTAATAATAGAAAATTATTTGTTATCTCTACCAGGAAGAAATACTTCCATGTTAATAGAGAGAGATGGCACTGGGCCAATTCAATTTGACAAACATTTATTAAGCACCAGGGTTAAAAAGAAAAACATTTATTAAGCACCTACTATGTCTGAGGCCCTGTGCTAAGCACTAGGGATAGAAAGACAAAACAATGAACAGTCTCTGACCTCAAGGAATGTATGTGCTACTGAGAAGATATGATTACACCAGCAGATAAGTAAATACAAGGTAATTTGAGGAAGGAAAAAGAACTAACAACTGGGGGGAGGGGGCGGGTAGTACAGAGGGGTAGTGGTTCCCAGAGAAAGACTTAGCAGAGAAAAATATTGTGTGAGCTGAGCCTTAGAGGAAGGTAAGGATTCTAAGAGGCATAGGTAAGGAGGGAGTGCCCTTCAGGCACGGGGCATTAGCATAAGTGAAGGCACAGAGAGAGAAGATGTAATGTGGAGTTTGAGGACTAATACCTTGAAGTTCATTTTGGCTAGAAGATAGAGCTGTTGAAAATGAGTAATGGAAATAACATTGGAAAGGTAGCTAGAAACCAGATTGCGGGGGGCGGGGGAGAGGGAGGGATTTGAATGCTAGGCTAAACAGTTTGTATTTTGTCCTAAAGGCAAAAACAAAGGTGAAGATGTGATTGATAAGTGATCGGTCTCCAATGGTGGAAAATAGATGCAGAAATCAAACAGAAGGGACCCTACACAAGAAATAGCATAGTAGTACTACTACTACTAATCATTAATAGAACTATAATGACCAGCTGCATTAGCAACATGAATGTGAAAAGATTTCAGGATCTGCACAGGATATTTGCTGTGGCTGTCTCCACCATAAGCACCATAGGGGAAAAGGTGGAGCTGTCAAGGAATATTACTAAGGACAAGCCCCATGCTAGCAGAAGCAGCTTGAGAAAGTTATTGGTGACCTCTAGAAAGACTTTGGAAGTCTTTCTATCATCAATACAGGCCCTGCATTTGTAGTAGAAAACTTTAGTGCCATACAATGTGATTAGAGGGACCAAAACAAATAAGCCAAAAACCCAGAATGGAACTTAGAAAGAAAAAAAAATACCAGAATATATGAAAGAGACATGGAAATAGTGAGAATACTATAGCAAATGGTATCTACATGGAAAATTACTCTCTATTAAAAACACATCATCAATAATAAAGAATAATTGATGTAAAACATGAACTTTCAGGACAACTTAAGTTCATTGTGTTTTTGCTTAGCCCCAAACCCATTATCATATCTTCTGAAAAGAATTGAGTATGGGTCTCAAGGAATTGAGTATGGCTCCCAAGTTGAGAGGAGAATTGCATCAAAACATTGATTCAACCACTTGGTATACAACGTCATCAAATAGAATGGTCCCACCGAAGAACACATTAAATAGCTTCTCTTTCACATGCAAAGTTTCTCTTATAATATGAGAACATCAATTAAACTCAATTAGTGTAAATCTTCCATTGTATAGCAAGAAGAAATAGAGACTTGAATAAAGGTCATATGGAATCAATGGACAAAAACACAATTTATAGATCTCTTGTCTTCTTCAGGCTTCTCTATCAATTGCAAAATTATTATGGATAGAGATAAAGGAGTCATATATGGAGAAACAAAGGTGATGTAAAAGCAAGAAGTATCAATAATTTTAAAGCCTCTATGAGAGCTAATATCTTAAGCTTTAAAGGAAGTCAAATGAGAACAAAACCCTGTGAGAACCAGACATAGGAACAAGAGGTTATGTTTGGGTAGAGGGGAAGAAGGGTTACAGGAAAGGGTAATGAAAGGTTAAATAGTAGAATAATATAAAAAAATAAACAAGCAAAAAAACCCAACAACTTGAGGTTCACTAAAGACAAGAGTTGATTCTGTTGTTCAGCATGTACTTTGCCATTACCACTGCTTGACAATGCAGATTTTTGTGAAGACCTTGATTGGCAAGATCATCATCCTTGAAGTGAAGCCCAGTGATATGATTGAGAATGTCAAGGTCAAAATCCAAGACAAGGAAGGCATTCCCCCAGATCAGCAGAGATTAATCTTTGCTGATTAGCAGCTAGAACATGGATGAACTTTATCTGACTACAACATTCAGGAAAATCCACTCTGCACTTGATCCTTCATCTTGGGTGGGATGTAGATCTTTATGAAAACCTTGACTGGTAAGACCATAGTACTCGAAATAGTGTCAAGTTCACCATTGAGGATGTCAAGGCCAAAATCTAAGACAAGGAAGGCATTCCCCCAGACCAGCAGAGATAGATCTTTGTTGGAGAGCAGCTGGAAGATGGGAGAACCTTGTCTGACTATGACATCCAGAAAGAATCCATCCTGTACTTGGACCTGCACTTGAGGGGAAGTGTCTAAATTCCCTCGTTTCTTTCAAGCTTTTGAGTAATTAGGGATTTTTTGTTTTTTTTTTCTATGCTAGGTTGGCTGACTGTTTGACTAATGTGGTTGGTTGTTGAATGTCACATGGACACAGCCCGTGTTAGCCTTTGTTTTCTTCTGCTAATGACATTCCCCTGGTATGAAAACCTCTTTTTCTCTTGCCTTTCCAAATCCATATGTCTCACCACCTCTATTATGAGCCTAGCCAAGCCCAGAGATTTCTTTCTTCTCTGAACTCTAATAGCATTGAGTATCGATAGGCCTTATTGATATACCTAGCTTGTATTATCTCTATAGTTTTCCTTTCAATGGGTATGTGGTTTGTCTCTTCAATTGTCTTATAAGCTTCTCCTGGCAATTCGCATCCCTTCTAACACATTACCTTTTCTATACACTTTGATTTGAATTTGCTTTGTTTAGCTTAGAAGCCACTTGAGAGCAGGACCTGAGTAACAACAACAATGAAACAACGAGCTAGCTTTTATATAGCATTTTAAGGTTTACAAAGCGCTTTACATATGTTATATCACTTGGTCTGCACAACAGCTCTGAACAGTTGGCGCTGTTATTATCTCCATTTTATAGATGAGGAAACTGAGGCAAAAAGGTTAAGTAAATTGTCCAGAGTCAAAAAGCTAGTAAGTGTCTGAGACAAGAGTTGAACTCATTCCTGATTCCAAGACAAATTCTCCATTCATTGTTCTACCTAGCTGCCCTGTTTATCTTTCAGTTCATAGCACCTAGCATGATGGTACCTTTGGATGGTGTTAACAAATGTTTGTTGAAATGGATTCAATTGAACTGGGGAGAGTTTTTCAGAGACCATATAAAACCAATCATAAAGTCCTGAGCATATATTCACACAGACTCTGTAGCTGTGGCAGAAGGCCATGGCATGGGACCTGATGACTCTATGGCTATCAGTTTATTCTACACTCTTCAAGTGCCTGGTCCTTCCCAATCTCTCTCTTGAATACCTCTGTTTCCATTTGACATTCCTTCCTCATTTCACCCTACCCTCAACTTTCTCACTCCTCACAAGTACCCAGAAGAGCTTGCAGTTTGGTGTTCAGCAAATGTTTCCATCTCTGCTATGACCCCTGACACATCAGAGAGTGCATTCTAATAGAAAAGCCTAAGGAATTGTGATGTTTCTTAATGAGACTATTGGTTAGTTTGTGGTTATACTTTAAAAGCCCAAAGACATCAATAAATTGTGAATTTCAAAATACGGGCATCTAAAATGGATACTCAAGGATCACAGATTTAGAACCAGAAAGGACGTTGGAGATCGTCCAGTCCAAACATCTTGTTCTTGTTCTTGTTCAGTCATTTCAATTGTGTCTGACTCTTAGTGACCCCTTTGGAGGTTTTGGATTGATTTGCCATTTCCTTCTCTGGCTTATTTTACAGATGAGGAAAATAGCAGGGTTAAGTGACTTGCTCAGGATCACACAGCTAGTAATTGCCTGAGGTCAGATTTGAACTCAGGAAGATGAGTCTTTCCGACTTCAGGCCCAACACGCTATCAGTTGTACCACCTAGCTGCCCCTTTCTTTCTACTGTACCCTCTTCATTAGGGTTATAGGTAACTGGGCTGTTTCTTTGCTCCAGATATTAAGAAGGGATAATGTAAATCTAAATGGAGCTTTGTAAAAAACAGGTTTTTAAACGTGCCTATATTTTAACGTATCTTTGTTTAACATACGATATGCTTTCTTTAGGATCTCAAGTTTAAATGGGCTTTTACAAGGTTGAGGCAGCTTGGTGAAGAAGTTTTGCATCCCAGCGATAGAGATATCACACAGGCTCTGGTGTAATGGGTATATGGTTTGTCTCTTTAATTGGCTTACAAGCTTCTGATGGCCAAGGACCCAGACTTATATCCTTATCCCTTCTTATACTTTACCTTCTCTCTATACTGTGATTTGAATTTGCTTTGTTTAGCTTAGAAACCACTTGAGGGTACAAGAACAACAATAAAATAATAAGCTAGCATTTATATAACACTTTAAGGTTTGAATTCAAATCCTGTTTCTGATTCTTGCTCCCTTAACCTCTCCTGGCCTCAGTTTCCTCATCTGTAAAATGAAGTAGATGACCTTTGTGGTTCCTTCCAGCTCTAAACCTATAAAAATGAAAAAATAAGATGCTATTTCCCCACTAAAAGTCAACACTATTGAATTCACAGAAGAAGTATAAACAAAGATGTTATGGTCACATGTCTAGTCCAGTAATTGCTAACTTTGGCCCTGGTTTTGTTGTACCCTAAGGTTTCTTCAGTTTTTTAAGGCAAAAAAAAAGTCAAAACAAAATTCATTTTAATTTACTTTCGCTTGAAAACAATACTAAGCAACCTTTTAGGGCAGCTAGGTAGTGCCATAGTATACAATGTCAGACCCAGACTCAGGAAGACTCATCCTCCTGAATTCAAATCTGGCCTCAGATGCTTACTAGCTGCGTGACCCCGAGTAAGTCACTTAACCCCATTTGCCTCAGTTTCCTCATCTGTAAAATGATCTGGAGGAGGAAATGGCAAACCACTTAGTATTTTTGCCAAGGAAACCCTAAATGGGGTCATGAAAAGTTGAACATGAATGAACAACAAGTAACCTTTTAGGAGTTAGGAAGGGAAGATTAAAGGGGGAATGTGGTAAACTTGAAGGTCTATGAAAGTCAGGATTCACAAGTCTATCCATCCTAGAAAGTAGAGATGCCTTTAAAAGTCCCTTGTACTTTTTTTCTCACTCATCCTTAATTCTGGGCTATTCTCAATCAGTCCCTAGAGGGCATAGTTTCTTTAGTTTATGGATGCTGTTTTGTCCTCTCAGCTCACAGGACAAAGAACGAAAATGAAACATCTTACGTTACAGAATCCAAGAATTTAGAATAGGAAGGGGTCATCCAGGTCAGTTCTTTGATTTTGCAGATGTGGAAATGCAGGCCCATAAAGTGACTGGAACAGAGTCAGATAGTAGATCTGGGACCATTGGTTGCAAATCCAGCACTCTGTGTATCACATCAGACATGGTGCAGAAAATGTGCTGTCTTGGGTGAAGGCTACCATACCCATCACCAAGAGGATGTGAACTTCCATGGGCATTATCATAATTCAGGTCCTCATCTCTTCTCATTTGGTCTATTCAGTCTCCCTTCCAGGCTCTCCCTTTTCCAATCCTTCCTCCACATGTCTCACAATAAAATCTTCACAAAGAACAAATTTAACTGTCACTCTCATTTTTAAAAAAAGAATTTCCAGTGGCTCCCTATTGTCCTTAGGGAAAATACAAATTTCTCAGCATGGCAGGTTAAGTCCTTCATAACCTGGCTCTAGTTTGCATTTTCAGAGATAGATATATAAATAGGTAGAGAGAAAGCATTTATTATATATACCAGTCTCCTTCATACACTCTATCTAATGTATAAACTGCCCACCTGGCTATTTATTCCCAAAACTCAGTATTCTGTGCCTTGGGGGCCATCTCCAGTCATCCTGATTTATATCCAGATGGCTCCAGAGTAGAAAGTGAGGCTGGTGACTTTGCTGAACCCTCTCCCACTTAAATCTAATTTACATGCAAATCATGGCATTACCTTCCTTCAGTCATGGTTCTTTTCGAGAAAGAAGGACAAACAACAACAATTCTGTGTGTGGCACAGGTTATCCTCATACTTGGAAGGAACTTTTTCCCCACCTACCTTTGCCTTTTAGAATCTTGAGTTTCCTTCAAGGCTTAGCTCAAGTACCATCTCCTACAGCAGGCCTCTCCCAATCCCCCTAACTGTTGGCTGATGCTTTCTCCCTTCAAAAATTCTCTTCTATATATTTAGCTGTTTACATTGTCTCTACCACCTTCCCCTTACACCCAGTAGAGCAAAAACTTCTTGAGGGCAAGGGTGTTTTGTTTTGTCATTATATCTCTAGCACTTGTCTCTAATAGGCTTTTTGAATTGGATTGGATTGGAGTGGAGGGATGGGAATGTATTACTGGTAGATTTCAATTCAACAACCCACATTTTCTCACCTGTCTTTTTGTAACAGAAAAGCATGCCTTTGCAAGGCAGCTTGTTGGGAGAGGATAAGAGTAGTGTAGCCCCACTTTTGGACTCATCTGGGGATCTCAGAGTCTCCTTGACTTTGCTAGCACCAAATGAAATGACTAGCCCAGACATGAATATTAAAAAAACTAATAACCATTTTGGTGGCTATTATTGATATTGACTTAGAATAGGGATTGGAAGAGTCGAGATAATAGGAGTTATAAAAGACAGGACACATAAATCAAAATGTGGTTTGTTGTTAGGAATTTTAGTTTTGATTTTGCCCCTTTGATTTGGTTATTTAACTGACCATGTGATGTGATTTCAGAGATCTTTGAGAAGGAACTCTTCCCCCAAGGCTTCCCTATTACTTGTTGGACCTTTAATTGCATAATTAGAAAGGCATTTCTTTGACTTAAGTCTGCATGTGCCTTATCAAGATATAAATAAAATTGCAAAGTTGTACGTTAATTATTATCAGTCACTTACAACTTAATTTGTATGAATTTAGATTATTTCCTGAATTTATTCACAAGTAAAGTAAAAATACAGAGAAAAGTGACGAATGCAACAGTAAAGATAAAATAAGGAACCTGGTGAATCCAAAAAACAAATATCACTTACCCAGACCATCCCTGCCCAGAAATTAATATAAATCCATGAAATGCGAGGTAGGAATCTGAAGTCTTTTGGTACCTTACAAAAAAGTCTGAATAATAGTACTCCTGGGTAAAATACACCCTGGGTAAAAAGGAAAATTATATCCCCCCAGCCACACCTTCAATGTCAGATATTATCAACTCACATTTATATAGCACTTTGCAGTTTATAAAGCACCTTCTTCATAAGAAACTTGTGAAATGTAGAGTGTAGATACCATTATAACCATTTTACAGATTAGGAATTGAGTCTCAGAGATGTAACATTGCTTTCCCCAAATCATACAGCTCATGTCAAAACTAGAATCTGAAACTGGGTCTTTTGAATTCAAGTTCATTAGGAATTAGGTGGTGCAGTTAGATGGATAGAGTGCCTGACCTAGAGTCAGAAAACCTTCAGTTCAAATACTGCCTCAGATACTTCCTATTTGGGTATGAGCCTGGGCAAGTCATAGCCTCTTACAGCCTCAGTTTCTTCATCTACATAGTGATAGCACCTATCTCCCAAAGTGGGTGTAAGGATCAAACAAGAAAATATTTCTAAAGTACTCAGCAAACTTTAAGTCACCTATATAAATGCTAGCTAGGAGTTATGTTCACTGCATATGAAGTGGAGACTATCATGGGCTTAAATAAGTCTGTCTGCTTTCTAATATGCTAATTCTCTCTTAATTAGTTATTTATATCCAAGCTTGTAGCTTATCCTTGGATTAACTATATTTAACAAAAATAGGCTTTCTGGGATTCTCTTGACACTTTCTAGAACTACAACGTGAAAAGATCATTTAGATTGGGGGCAGAGCCAAGACAACAGATTAGAGGCAACCCAGCTATACTCTCTCAACATTCCCCTTCAAACAACTTTAAATTAGTACTCTTTTGTGGTCGCTATATAAAAAAGTATAAAGGAAAACTGCTCTAATATCCAAAGAGTAAAATAAAAATTGAAAGAATCCACCTATCACCTCCTTAAAAAGATCTGAAACTCCCAGGAATATAATAGTCAAATCCAGAGTTCTCAGATCAAAGAGAAAATACTTCAAGCAGTCAGAAAGAAACAATTCAAATATGGAGAATCAGGAGAACACAAGATTTAATGATCTCCACGTTAAAGGAGCAGAGGTCTTGGCATATGATATACTGGAAGACAAAGAAGATAGGAATTGAACCAAGAATAATCTACCCAGCAAAACTGAGTATAATTCTTTAGGGGAAAAAATGGATAGTTAATGAAATAGAGGACTTTCAAGCATTCCTGATGAAAAGAGCTGAATAGAAAATCTGGCATTCAAACAGAAGGCTCAAGAGAAGCATGAAAAGGTAAACATGAAAGAGTTATAAGAAGGGTTGCAATAAAGTTCAACTTTTTACCTTTCTATACAGGAAGAAGATACATATAATTTTGTTATTATTAGAGCAGTTAGAAGGAGCCTACATAGATAGAGGGTATGGGTTTAAAGTTGAGTATGATGGAATGATCTCAAAAAATTTTAATGGGTGAGAAAGAGGGATGCACTGAGAAAGGAGAAGACAGAGGTAGAATGGGGAAATTTTTCTCACATAAAAAGATGCACAATGAAGAATTTTTACAGTAGAGGAGAAAATTGGGGTGGTGGTGGGCAGTGCTTCAACTTCACTCTCATCAGAATTGGTTTAAAGAGAAAAGCATACATACATACACACTTGTGTATAGAAATATAACTTACCCAATAGGGAAATAGGAGGGAAAGGGAGAAGGGGATAAAAGAAAAAACAGATTAAGGGAGGCATGTGTTAGAAACAAAACAGACTTTTAAGGAGGGCCAAGATAAAAAGAGAGAAGAAACAGAAGAAAATTAGATGGAGTGAAATGCACAATAATCATAACTATGAAGGTGAATGGGATGAGCTTACCCATAAAATGGAAGCAGATAGCAGAATGGATTAGAGACCAGTATCCAACAATATCTTGTTTACAAAAGACACACTTGAAACAGAAAGACACACAGTTAGAATAAAGGGCTACAGCAGAATCTAATATGCTTCAGCTGAACTAAAAAAAAAAAATAGGGGTAGCAATCATGATCTTAGACAAAGTAAAAGGAAAAATAGGTCTAATTAAAGGGGATAATCAGGGAATCTACATTTTGATAAAAGGTACCATAGACTATAAAGCAATATTAGAATTTTTATAGCAAATTTCTCTAGAAAAGGTCTAGATCTCATTTCTCAAATATATACTGAGTCAAGTTTATAAAAGTAAGCACCATTTCCCAATTGATAAATGGTTAAAGAATATAAACAGGAACTTTTCAGAAGAAGAAATCAAAGCTATCTATAGTCATATGAAAAAATGCTCTAAATCATAATTGATTAGAGAAAGACAAATTAAAACAATTCTGAGATCACCTCACACCTCTCAAAAATGACAAGTGATAGAGAGGATGAGGGGAAAATACTAATGAATGTTGATGGAGTAGTGAACTAGGCCAACCATTCTGGAGAAGAGTTTATAACCAGGCCCAAAGGGATATAAACTATGCATACCCTCTGACCCAGCAATATCACTACTATCTCAATATCCCAAAAACATTTGTAAAAAGGAGGGGGGAAGACGTAAATGTATAAAATAGTTTATAGCAGCTCTTTTTGTAGTGTCAAAGAATAAGAAATTAAGGGAATGTTCCTCAACTGGTGAATGGCTACACAAGTTGTGGCATATGATCGTGACGGAGTACTATTGTGCTGTGGTAAATGAGGAGGGATGCGATAGTTTCAGAAAAAAAACAAGACAAGACCCATATGAACTGATGAAAAATGAAGCAAGAGGAACCAGGAGATCATTTTGCATAGTAACAGCAATATTGAAATGACAATCTGCTGTGAAAGACTTGGCTACTCTTATTGATACAATGATTTAAGACAATTCCAAAGGACTCATGATGAAAAAATGCTGTCCACTTCCAGAAAGAGAACTGAACTCTAAGCACAAAATGAAGTATAATTTTCTCATTTGCTTTATTTTTCTTGCTTTAATTTTTAAATGTGGCTAATATGGAAATATGTTTTACATAATTTCACACATATACTTAATATACATTGCTTGCCTTCTCAGTGGTTGAAGAAAGGGGTGGGAGGAAGGACAAGAATTTGGAATTCAAAATTCAAAACGAAAAGGATGGTAAAAATAAATAATAAATCAAAACTATTTTTTAAGAAAAGGTCGTCTGAACTTTATCCTATTAAAATTGAAGCAGCAAATTAAGAATTAGAGAATCAGAGGACATCTCTCAAATCCACCACTGTAATTCAGCCTCTCATCTTCTCTTGCCATGACATTGGCAATAGTCTGCTAATTGGTATCCCTGCCTCATGTGTCTCTGAACTCTAATAAATCCTTATGAAAGATATTTCCTAAATATGAGGTCTGCCATATAACCTCAGTCACTCAGTAAATTTCAGTGCCTCCCTATTACCTCTATGATCAAATATAAAGTCTTTTGTTTGGTATTTAAAACCCTTCACAATTTGGCCTCAATTTAGTCTTATTACTTATTACTCCCCTCCATGTGCTCATGGTCCAAAAAAACTGGACTTTTTACTGTTCCTTGTGTAAAATACTCCATCTCCCACCTTTCTGCTCTCCCTTAGACTGTTTCCCATGTCTGGAATACACTACTTCCTCACTTCTGCCTCCTAAAATCCTCTTTAAGCCTTTAAGAAATTTTAAAAAGTTTCTTTCAAAGCTCAGCAAAAGTGGTACATACTACAAAAAGCCTGCCCTGATTTCTCCCCATCCCCTAATTACTAGTGCCTTCTTCTCCCTCAAAAACTAGCTTTCATTTTGATATAGCTATAGAAATAGATGTTTTTCTTCTTTCATAATAGAATGTAAGGACAGGGACTGTTTTATTTATATCTTTGACATTTAAAATTATCACAGCAACTAACACATAGTAGACAATAAATGCACATTGATTGATCAATTAAAAGAATATATAACATAGGATGTTGGAACTAGAAGTGACCTTAGACCACAGAGCATAGAATGGAAGAACTAGAAGGGAATTAGGCCAGGAAACATAGAATGAGATGCAGTAAACAGTATGCCTGGGCTTAGAGTCAAGATGACTTGAGTTCAAATCTAGACTCATATACTCACTAGCTGTGTAACCCTAGGCAAGTCACTTAACTTCTGTTTTCTTCATTTATAAATCCCAGGTGGTTGTGAGGATCAAATGAAAGAAAAATTGCAAAGTGCTTGGTGCCTAATAAGTGCTATATACATGTAGGCTAATATTATTATTATTAGTACTAAATTCCTCTTTGGTAGATAAGGAATCAGAATAACAAACAGGAAAAGTGACTCATTCAAGGACATTTATCTATGAAACTATACAGAAAAAAATTGTAGCCCACTTCAGATTTTCTTTTATCCTTCCTAAATCTTCCTAAACTTGGGCCTTCACCTGGCCCATCCTACACACTGGTGCATGGCTTTACCAATGCTTGTTGGCAGAACGTCTTCTATAAATAAATGATCGTTAGCCTGCTGACCTGGAGCAACGAGTGGGCACGATCACTCTCTTGCTTTCCTTAGAGAATAAAATGCCTTCATTCATTTTTAATACTATCCCAGATACTTTGTGGGTCAAATTTCCACAAAGTTTGCCAGAGTAATTAGCTGACTCTTCTTAGAAATCTCTTCCAAGAATTTGGAAAGAAACATATTTTCTAAGACTCTAAAAAGATAATCCGCTAAATGGCCAACCCTTGGGAAGGAGTATCTATCTTCATTTCACAATCTGGCCCAATGAACAGTGATTCATATTCTCATAATGGACCATGTCTTTGTTCAACGTGAAAACACCAACATTGTATTAATTTTCCTTTCTTCCTTCCTATGCCAGATGTGGTAAACTGTCTACCCAATGGAAAACATCAGTTATGGTAAACTGACTCATGCCTGAGAGTGATTTCATGCATCATTTACAAATGGACATTTGGGCAAGCTAGGGTGTCAGTTTCTCATCCCTTAAAACACTGATTCCCCAAGAGGGATCTCAGTCTTCTGAACAACAGCTTAGCTAAGGAGAAAGGAGAAAGGGGAAAAGAGGTTGGAGGAGGGAGATGAGGAGGAGGAAGGGAGGAAGCAGAAGAGGAAAAGAGTTCACATTTATATGATGCTTTTCCTACCAGGTGAGACAGGTTGATTTATAAGTGTTTATCATATAAGAAACTGAGGCTCAGAGAATTTAACTGACTTGCCCAAGATCACAGAATTACTAAGTGATCAAGCTAAAACTGGGGCTCCAAGTCTAGGGCTCTTTTCTCTATTCCATGATGACTTCTAATAAATCCCCCTTCAATAAAACCAAAAGAAATCCACAAAGAGGGGAGAAAACAACCTCGTAAAAGGAAACTTGTCACTTTGAGTATCAATCAGTAAAGGGTAGAAGTCCCTTGAGAACTTTCCAACCTTGTCCTTGTCCTCCATTGATGAATTCTATCTCCATTGGAGTGAAGACAGACCTTTTTGTGACTTGTAGTTCACATATAGATCCAGAATTTTCTAGTTCTAACTTCAATACTGAACCCATGCATTTCTCAGAATGAGCTGATTAACTTCTTGCTTCCAGGGGTTTATGGCTCAAATGGGAAGATTAGAAGTTTGGGTCCATGCACAAAGTAGGTATGTGAAAACATGTTGATGGAGGTGGAGAGAGTGAGATTCGGAGTCATGGTTTGAATACCTGAAAAAGTTACTGAATGTTTTCAAGTCATTAAAAAGTGATGAGGGCAGCTAGGTAGTGCAGTAGATGTGGAGCACCAGCTTTGGAATAAGTAAGAGCTGAGTTCAAATTTGATCTCAAACACTTACTAGCTTTGTAACACTGGACAAGTCACTTAACCCCATTGCCTCCAAAAAAAAAGTGAAGAGAAGCAGGGAGATGTAACAGATGGAAGGCTAGGCTTGGAGTCAGGAAGACCTGGGTTCAAGTCCTGTCTCTGCCACATACCAAGTGTATTACCCCAAACAAGTCATAACTTCTCAGTGCCCCAAGCAGCTCAAAAAGACTAGAAATTATAGATGAATCACTGGGCAATGGTAGTAATTTCCATGCCAAGAATTCCCTATGTCAGTGAAATAACATTTTTGGACCAAAAAGAAGGAGAGGAAAAAAAAAGACAAAGAATTCAGAAAAAGGTAAGATTTGTATGAAGTAATACAGAGTAAAGAGGGCAATAGATAGACAAGAACAATATAAAAGGACTACAGTAATGTCCACAATACTAAAAGGCTACTGAATTTGGATGAATTGTAATCAACATTCTTAGTCTGAGAGAAATGATCATGAAATAACACTTCCTTTCTCTTAATGGAGAGGTGGGGGAGGATAGGTCTCAAGTGTGGCAAACCTGTTATATAGTTTATATGTCAAGTGGCTCTATTTTCATCACAAGACAGGTTGAGAAAGATGGTGAGGTTCAAGGGAAAATAACTAGTTCCAAAACAAAAGCCACCATCTTTTTGTTTTTTTAAGATGTGAGTGAATCCATTAGATTCTACTCTTGACAAAGACAGCTGGCCACAGAAAATGGATTCAGTTCAGTTGACTGTTGTCACAGCAAATTATCTGCAATCTAATCTTCAAAAACAAATAAGAATAGTGATGGGGGGGAGGTAGGTTACAATGGTCTGCAGCAGGAGAAGGGAACAAAAGAGCTTGCTGTCTAAAGGGCATTTCCTTAAAAGCTTTTATCCTGAATTCCCTTTTCCACTCTCCTATGGGAAGATAAGAGACTGGACTCTGGCCATCCCTTGCTTTGCATAGAGCATGATAGTCTGGAACAATGGCTCATTAAGGACTGCTTCACCGAAGCCAAAATGAGTGTCTCCTAGGAATACTTTTTTCTGAGAGTACTGAGCCATCTCCCATAGATTAATGCAAACAACCACTGGTCTGCAAGCATGCATGATAGGTGATGAAGAGAGAAATGTTCAGAAGCCTTCATTTGGTTAAGTCCTCCCACAACATCATTTAATTGCATTGCAGGTTACTTCACAAGCCTTCAGTTTTCACATAAATTGTATGTAATTTCTCTGTCTCTGTTTCTCTCTCTTTCTCTCAAAACCAGGTTGATGGGGTTGGAGAAGAAGTGAAGGATAAAAAGATGGGAATTCTGGGAATTATTATAGAACCCCACTCTAAGAATGGTGTTCAGACAAAGGAAAAATGTTGAATGAATGCACAGAGTAGATTTTAGTATAACAGTTGTTGAATTGCTTTATTTTATAATGCACATAAATGAAAAATATTACTTCTTCTGATCAAAAGTTTCCAGTGGCTAACAACCTAACAAGTAAAATTAAAACTTCTTTGTGTGATATTCAAACCTCTCAATGGGGTTTACCTCATGTCTGTGTTCCATTTGTATATGCACCTAACAAACTGGACTTGATGTCCTCAGTAGATCCTCCCTAGAGCAAGTGATCTTCATTTACTCCTCACTTTCATCCCTCCCCCATGTCCAATGTGTTGTCAAGTTCTGTTGATTCTATCATCATAACATTTCTAGTATACGGTCCTTTGTCTCCTCCACCACTACTGGCCATCATCACCTCATGCCTAGAATACTGCAATGACCTGTTGTTGGGTCTACCTGATTCAAGTCTCTTCTGACTGCAGTCCTTTCTCTACTCTGATCTTCTTAAAGTTCAGGTCTGACCAAGTCACTTGACAAACTCCAGTAGTCCCTGTTACCTTCAGGATCAAATATAAAAGTCTTTGTTAATCTGGCACCCCTATACCTTTTCAATCTTCTTACAACTTACTTCCATCCAGTCCCTACTCCCCAAACACCTCCTGTGTTGATCCAGTGACACTTAAAAAGTGACTCCATATGGTAAAACTTTTTTTTCTGACTGTTCCCCAGACCTGGATTTCTCTCCCTCCTCATCTCTGACTCTTGGTTTCCCAGGCTTCCTTCAAGTCTTAGATAAAATACCATCTTTTCAAGAAGCTTTTTCCCAATCCTGATTAATGCTAGTATCTTCCCTTTATTGATTATATCAAATTTATTCTGTATATCATTTGTTTATACACAGTTGTTGACATAATACATCCCCTATTAGACTGTAAGTTCCTTAAGACCAGGGATAGTTTGTTCTTGTTTTTTTTTTTGCCTTTTTTCTTAGACAGTCAGCACTTTGCATAGTATCCAGAACATAATAGGCACTTAATAAATGCTTGACTGACTGATTGACTCTTTAATTTGCATACAATGTAATAGAAACAGAATGTGTGATGAGATATGACCTTTAGAAATCATCTAAACTATTTTGTTCACTTTACAGTTGAGGAAACTGGGGTTCATAGAGGTGCCCCAATTTACTGAAAGTCAGAGGTAATAAATAGTAGAGCCAGTATTTTAACCTATTTCCTCTAATCCCAATTTCAGTGGTCTTTTCATTGGACCATCATGCCTTTCTCTCTTTACCTCTTAAATTCCTATCTATTTTTTAAAGCCCAACTCAAACCCTATCTTCTTCTCCAATGCTCTGTCAAGAAGGACCACTTTCTTTACTAAAATAATTTTGTTTTCAACCTCTCTAATACACATATGCATTATTCTATATCATCAATAATAAACTGGTAGGTCAATCTACATACATTATTACATTTAAGTCTCATAACAACCCTGGAAAGTTGATATTCTTATTATTTTCATATTGATATTTGTATTATTTTCTAGGTGAAAAAAATTCTAATTAATTAATTAATTTGCTTTTAGTTTACAAAGTTCAGTTCCACAATCCTTTGAGTTCCAAATGTTCTTCCCCTCCCTTACCTCCCCCCTCTCCCCCCATGGTGGCATGCAATCCGATATAGGTTCTACAAATACCTTCACATTAGACATTAGTCAAGTTGTAAAGAAGAATTACAACCAATGTAATGAATGAGAGAGAAAGAGTAACTAGTTTGCTTCAATCTGCATTCAGACTGTAGGTCTTTCTCTGAATGTGGATAGCCCTTTCCATTATGAGTCTTTTGGAGTTGTTTTATAATCTTGCATTGCTGAGAGAAGCCTAGTATATCCAGTTAGTTGTCACAAATATAATTCATCTGTAATTGTGTACAGTGTTCTCCTGGTTTTGTTCCCCTCACTCAGTATCAATTTATATAAGTCCCTCCAGGTTTTTCAGAAGTCTGTCTGCTTCTTATTTCTTATAGCACAATAATATTCCATTACATTCATATACCACAACTTGTTTAGCCATTCCCCAATTGATGGGCATCCCCTTGATTTCCAATTCTTTGCCACTACAAAAAGAGCTGCTATAAATATTTTTGTACATATGGGTCCTTTTCCCTAGATGAAGAAATTGAATTCCAGAGGACATAAGTGATTTGCCCATAGACACAGAGCTAGGAGAATCAGGTGAAATTCGAATCTAGGTCTCTCCTAATTCCAGCTCTAGCACTAATTCATCTGTACACTGGCTCCTAATCTATGTCTTATCCCACTTGTGTCACAATAATAACATAATAATAAACAATACTTGACATTTATATAGTGGTTTAAGGTTTGTAAAGTGCTTTACATATATTGTCACATTTGATTATTAACCAAATTTAATGATTAACAACCATGTGAAGTAGGTAGGTGCTATTATATTTTCATCTCATAGATGAGAAAACTTGGTTGTAATAAGTTAAGTGACTCCTCCATGATCCCACAGCTCTGAAGTTTCTTAGACAGGATTTAAACTCGGTTTTGATAAACTCCCACTTGACTATTTAGCTGCCTTAAGTTTTATGAGGTCACGAACAATGTCTTATTTAAATTTTGTATTCCCCTCACCCCCAATGTAATTGCCTTACATAGTGTCCTGCGCAGAGGAGATATAATGAATGTGTAATGAACTGACTAGAATCTGGAAAGTTTCCAGTTTTCTGCAGGCTTAGCACAGTAGACAGTGTTGATCCTGGAATCAGGAAGAACTGGGTTTCAATGCCACCTCTCATAGGTATTAGCTGTGTGAACCTAGGCAAGTCACTTAATTTCTCTGATTTTCAAATTGCCATAAAAAATGGAGATTTCCATTTGCTGTGGAGAAAAGACCTCCTCTGACAGTTGGACACATGATATATAGTATCACATATTGCTTTGCTGAATTTTTGAGGACCCTAACATTGGCTTTTGCCCAGATTTTCAAAACTAAATGTCAATTTGCAGGTGGAGTATTTTCACTGAGTTTTAGTCATAACATATCTTAGTTATATTAAAATATAAATATAAGCAAATATGAATAGACATCTATAACAAACTTGAACTCTTATGTTCTTATTAACATCCTTGCCTCTCAGCTAAATGGCACAATGGATAAAAGTACTGTAGTCATATTTAGAAAGACCTGAGTTCAAATTCTGATTTAGACATTTAATAGCTATGTGATCTTGGACAAGTCACTTAAATTTTTCTCAGATTCAGTTTACTCATCAGTGAAATGGAGATAATAATAGTATTCCATAACATTGTCATTGAGGATCAAATAAGGTAGCATATATATGTATATATATATATATAATAAGATAGCACGTATGCTTATACATACGTGCAAACTTTAAAGTACTATTATATACATGCTTTCTGTTGTTCAGTTGTTTTAGTTGTGTCTGACTCTCTGTAACCCTATTTAGGGTTTTCTTGGCAGAGATACTGGAGTGGTTTGCCACTTCCTTCTCCAGCTAATTTTACAAATGAAGAAACTGAGACAAAGTTAGGGTCACACAGCTATAGTCTGAGGCCAGATTTGAACTTAGAAAGATGAATCTTCCTGACTTTAGGCCTAGCACAGTATCCACTGCACCACCCAGTTGCCCAAATAAATGCTGGCTAGTGGTATTGCTATTTTAAATTAGGTCCTCTCTTTGGATAAACAAAACATTTAGGCCATGTCTATGCTGCACATCTGGTTGAATGATTTTGCCATTTGGTCAAATAAGTCAAAAGAGATAAATTACTTTCCTCATGGGTATTGATGATTTCACTTTGACATTTTGTCAAAACATCTGGTCAGTTCCTTCTTTTTAAAAATTATTCCAATAATTTGTGGGTATCGTTTGGTCAAAACATCTGGGCAAATGAAGAAATTGCCTCCTCTTCTGTTGATTTTTCCCTCCCATTAGTGTGTTGATACAGACCCGATGAGAGGTCTTGACCACATTTCTGTTGTATCTACATTCTCAACAAAGGAACAATTCTAAAATCCTTCAGCCCTTTACTTTCAGCCCAACTGGGCAGCCTCTCCACACTGCCATTTGAGCCTTTGCTAACTGGGCCTGTGCTCATCCTTGTGACCAAAAGTTACCCTCAAAACAGTTTGGGGGAGGTCTTTGCTACAGGGGGTGTGGAAGCAGCTGCAAACGCTCATGAAACGCCCTATTGGCTACCAGTGGTTGTTTGACTAAATTGGATTTTCTAACTGAAAATTTTAAAGAAGTTCAAGCTGAACTTAAGGAAATGACAAGCCGAAAAGAATGTTACTTGATTTGGGACCAAAGTAAGCTCTACATGGATAATGAGGCCAGTAATTGCTAAGAGTCAATCACACAGGTGCAAAACCAATCTGCTGCTCTTTAAGCTTTGGAAATGAAAGAACTGATAATAGATGCACTGGTTTTTCAAGAAGCAGGGCTACTGGTTTTCAGAAAATTAAAAAAAAAAACACAAGAGACAGAAAGAAAACATTCTCTTCCAACCCCCACCCCCTCCAGAACCCTGAAGGAAATGTAGTAGAACCTCTGAGGGATCCTGAGGATTTCTTAGGAAAACACTATTTTGTTGCAGACAGTATTAGTTCATTTTCCCCCTACTTAATAATAGCTAGCACTTTAAAATTTGCAAAATATGCTTACAAATCGTATCTAATTTGTTCTTCATTTCAACCCTAAGAGGTAGCTATTATACTCTTTTTACTCAGGCAGAGAGAGGTCAAGTGACTTGCCCAGGGTTACATAGCTAGGGAGTGACTAAGGCAGAATTCAAACAGGATCTGCTTATGGTACAACCTAATTGCCTAATTCAATTAAATAAATATTTCCCAAGTACTTACTAGAAGACAGAACTGTCCTAAATACTAGGATTACAAAGACAAAATTAAAACAGTTCTTGCCCTCAAGGACCTTACATTGTATTGGGAAAATGCAATGTAAAAATAAGTAAACCCAGAGCAATTTCAAGAAAGAAAACATTTGGGGTGGCTAAGTGGTGCAGTGAATAGAGCACCTGCCCTGGAGTCAGGAGGACCTGAGATCAAATCCAGCCTCAGACACTTAACACTTACTAGCCTCATGACCTTGGAAAGTCACTTAACTCCAATTGCCCTGCTTTCCCCTCCAAAAAGCAAAAGACAGAAAGACAGATAGAAAGACAATGTTAGCAATTGGGGAATAGGGAGAAAGCCGGTAAGGTACAATGTAGGAAATGGTACGTGATTTACACTTTGAAGGAAAACAAGTGTTCTTCAATTTCTCCTCACAGTTCCTTGCACAGAGCTGCGTATATAGCAGGCAATCAATACATACTTGATTGATTCAGCAAACCAATGTACTGAGTGGAAAGTACCATGGTAAGCTTTGAGGCAACACAGACCTTACCGTCACAGAATACAAAGAAGGATACACAAATAACTATAATTCAAACTGATCAGGGTATAAAATAGACTCAATCGAAATGCTGTGAGTATTTGGGGAAGGGGATGACCATTTTAAAGTCAACTAATCAGGGAAAGCTTCAAGGAGGCAGTAGCAGCATACTATTCAGGCCCTAAAGGATATGTAGGAATCCTGAAGAGGTAGATACAGTGCAGAAAAAAAAAATCACCTGACAATATTGAAACCATTCCTGGGATAAGAATGGAAGTAATGGACAGTGGTTAGAGTTCTGGGTTTAGAACCAGAAAAATTCTTTGTGAGTTCAAGTCTAGCCTCAGTCACTTGGTAACTATGTGACCCTGGGCAAGTTACTCAACCCTGTTTGCCTCAGTTCCTCATCTGTAAAACAAGCCAGAGAAGGAAATGGCAAACCACTCCAGTATCTCTGCCAAGAAAACCCCAAATAGAGTCATGAAGAGTCAGACATGATGAAATGGCTGACCAAGTGGGTAAAATGTCCACACCTTTTGATCCAGAGATTCTGCTGCTAGGTACAGATACCACAAAAAAAAAGTTAGTGATAAGAAGAAAGTTCATATATACACCAAAATATTTATAGCAGCATTTTTTTTTTGTGATAGTGAAGGACTGGAAACAGAGTAGATGTTTCATGATTAGAGAAAGGCTAAATAAATTGTAGTACATGAATGTAATGGAATCTTACTGTGCTGTAAGAAACAATGAATATTATGAATGTAGAAAAGAATGGATGCAAAGTAAAACAAATAGAACCAAGAAAACAATATACACAAAGACTACCATATAATGGAAAGAACACAACAAAATGATCTAAAATAAATGCCAAAAAATTACAAAGAACAAGCTTGATCCCAAGAAATATCAGAAAAACTTCCCTACATCCTTTTCAAAGCTGAGAGCTTCATAGGTAAGGAAGATGGTGTTTCCTATCATATTTCATCAAAGCATTAATTGGTTTTGCTAATTTTTTTGTCTTCTTCCTCTCAAAAAACTTTTTTTTGCTATATAATATAAGCAGTACTTCTGGAGACAGAGTAGAGAAAGCACTCAGCTAAGCTTTCCCAACATTCCCCTCCAAATAACTTTAAAATAATGCCTCAAATCAAATTCTGAACAAAAGGTCAGAATAAGGTATTATTCCAGCCCAAGACAACTTAGTAAGTAAAAAAGAGAGATCAGTGACAAGGGGGTAGAGTCTGGCTTGAAGTCCAAGTAGATGAAAGACCAGTGGTGGGACCAGGTGGTAGGTACAGAAGCATTAGCATCTTCAGGAGCTCTCAAGTCAGAGATGGTAAGGGGTTATGGCAATTGGTCAGAAAAAGATTATAGAGGACCCTGTGCTAGCAGAGAATACAGGGCTAGATGTTTTTGCCTCCACCCACTACTGGGTCATAGTTCAAGGGCAGAGAGGAACACTTTTGATTAAGAGGAAGTGAGAGCCCTGAAGAGCAGTATTGCTTTTGGTCATAAGGGATAAGAGACTCTGAGGAACAGTATCAGCTGCAATCCCAAGAGACCATGGGCCCTGGGAAAGGACCAGAGTACAAACCAGGAAAACAGTGACCACACCCCTCCATAGATCGTACCATATTGGGAACACCAAAAAACTTTCAAATCACCAGAACTAGCTCTGAAAACAGTAGTGAGAAAAAGCCTGAAGCTTGAGAAAGTATCCCTCCCACAAAAGTCAAGAAATAAGGTGGAAAATGAGCAAACAGCAACAACAAAAAGAATGTGATTCTATAAGGGAAGATCAAGACATAAACTTAGAAAACAATGAAGTCAAAACACCTACAAGTAAAAAATCAAAGAAAAGATGTGAATTGGACACAAGCCCAACAAGAATTCCTAGAAGAGTTAAAAAAAATATTTTCAAAATCAAATAAGAATATTAAAGGAAGAATTAGGAGAAATAATAAGAGAGATGCAAGAATAATGTGAAAAGACAATTAACAGCTTAGTAAAAGAGACATAAAAATACCAAAGAAAATAGAATGGAAGGAAATGCACAATTAGAGATCAAAACTGTGAATGTGAAAGGGGTGAACTCACACATTAAAAAAAGGAGGCAGATAGAAGAATGGATTGGAAATCAGAATCCAACAATATGTTGTTTAGAAGAAACACATTTGAAATAGGGACATACACAAAGTCAATATAAGGGGCTGGAACAGAATCTACTATAATTTACCTGAAGTAAAAAAGGCAGGGGTAGCAATCATGATCTCAGACAAAGCAAAAAAAAAAAAAAAATCCCACAAAAAACCAGACCAAATTAAATTAAATTAAAAGGGATAAGCAGAGAAACTACATCTTACTAAAAGGCACCATAGACAATGAAATAATATCAATACTAAACATATATGTACCAAATGGCATAGTATCCAGATTCTTCAAGTAAAAGTTATATGAATTATGGGAGGAAATGGACAATAAAACTATCCTAGTAGGGGACCTCAACTTTTCCCTCTCAGAGCTAAATAAATCTAACCATAAATAAATAAGAAAGAAGCTAAAGAAATTAATAGAATCTTAGGAAAGTTAGATGTGAGTTAGACTTTTGGAGAAAACTAAATGGGAATAGAATACAGTATCACTTTTTCTCAACCATGTATGGAACCTTCACAAAAATTGACCATGTATGAGGGCATAAAATTCTCACAACCAAATGCAGAGAAGCATAAATATGAAATGTACCCTTTTCAGAACAGAATGCCATAAAATTATATTTAATAAAGGGCCACAAAAACAGATTAAAAATTAATTACAACTATTTATATAACATAGTCCTCTAGGAAGGGGAAAGAAATTCAGGCAATGTAAAAAATAAAATATTCAATAAAATTTATTTAAAGTATTGAAAGTATGCTCATATACATGAATAACAATGAAATTAACAGTGCTTCCCTGCTAGAAAGAAGTATGTCATGTGAAGGACAGAAGAAGACTATATTCATCCAAATGAATTCAAAGTTTTTGGAAGAAGTTGGTCCTACCTCTAGGGGTCCCCTTATTCAATAAGCTATATTAGATGCCTCAGGTTCTGATTTTTTAAAAAAGTATATCTTTTAAATTTCTTCTCCAGACACCTGCCTGACACTGATGCCCCCAAGTTTAAGGGTTGAGAAGGGCAGGGTGGCAAGTGTCTAGGCTCAGAAACTTGGGCAAATGAGTCACTAGATGATAGAATTTTGGGGAGGGAAATTAAGAGATAGTAAAGGTTTTACCAAGAGGGTGGGATAGGACCCCCAAAGATGCAAAAGCGCAGAAATAGGGAGGCATCTATACCAGTGTTTGGTGCCAGTTTATACCAGATATAACTTAAATGTGGCCAGAAATGATTAGAGCACAAGGCATCATTCAGTCCCTAAAGGAATGATATTGATGTCCCAAAGAGAAACAGAACCTCTGAAGAGTACACATTTTCTTCCTAACAAAGTACTCTTCATATTAGACCTGTGCCCTCCTGTCAGAAATTGTTTTTTTCCGCATTTCTTCTTCATTTATATGTGACTATATTATCCTGTTTCATTTTTCTCTTTTTATTCACAGCTCCTAGCATAGCAGGTGCTAAATAAATGGTTCTTGAATGGAATTCAATTGTCATGAAGAGTTAATAAAGTCACTAATCAGTAACCAGATGACAAAATCCTTATAGAAATGGTATTGGCTATGACATCTTCAAATCTAACAATGTAAGCTTGAGGCAGTGTCGTAAAGTAGAAGAGTCATTGGACCTGATATTAAAAGCAATGTAGGCTCAAATCCTGCCTCTAAAGCCAGCTGGTAGGGTGTTGGGCAAGGCACTTTTCCTCTCTCTGAACCTGTTTTCTCATCTGTAAAATGGGGTTAATAATGCCTACCTCACAGGGTTATTGTGAAGAAAGCACTTTGCAGATCTTAATAAGTGATGTTACTAAAATAAATTTTATGATTGTGCCAAGGGCCGACCTCAGCTTACCAAAAGAGAGGATAAGGAAGCGTACATCTGCATTTCTGATTTCCTTCAGTAGGAAAAGCAGCATGGTGTTTGGCAAGGGCCCTGGAAAAGAAGTCTGAGGACCTGGGCTTTAGCCCTACTTGGTTCTTTCCGTCATTTGCTATATGACATTGGGTAGGTCATCTGAGGTACCCAAATCTCCATTTCTTCACTTTCGAATGCACAGGATTTTATATCTACTCCATGAAAATCTCAACAATCACCCTCTATTTTGCATTACAAAACTATTTAGTATTTATTTATGCTTGTTTATGTCACTTCCTACCCACCCCCTCAGTAGAATGGAAGAACCTTGAGAGGAGGGATGACTTTAGTTTTGTCTTGTATCCCTAGCACCTAGCACAGCGCCCAGAAAAGAGTAGATGTTTGTGGAATTGAACGTAAGGGATGTAGAAAGACCTGTGGCTCTTAACTACCTAAAAATTCTGTTTCTAACCTACTTTGCTTTTTGATAGTTGATATCATGGGCAGGCAAGTGAGCACATGCCTGATAACGTGTTGGCAGAAACCCTGGCAGACCTTGCTGTCTGGCTGTTTCACTTCTCAGAAATGAGTGTCCTCTGAGTGCTATGGCACACTGGGTTTTATACTCTGGCTATTTTTAGCTATTGCTAGCTGTTCCCATCAGAACCAATCACCTCCTAGGAACTTTACCCTGGACCAGGCAACTCATTCTGTAATCTCAGTGAGAAGAGCCCTGCAATCAAAATTTTATGGGTTTAGTCTCTAGTACCTAGCTACACCCTTTAAGTACAAGAATGCAAGGGCAAGTGGGCCATGCCATGTACATTGTTGTCATTGTTGTTCAGTGATTTCAGTTGTGTTCTACTCTCCGTCCCCCCCATTTGAGGTTTTCTTGGAACAGATACTGGAGTGGTTTGTCATTTCCTTCTCCAGCTCATTTTACAGATGAAGAAACTGAGGCAAACAGGGGCAAGTGAGTTGCCCAGGGTCCCACAGCCAGATTTTAACTGATGAGTTTTCATGACTCCAGACCCAGCACTCTATGGGGCGGGGGGCGGTTGGCACAGTGAACAGAACATAGGCCCTGGAGTCAGAAGGACCTGAGTTCAAATTCATCCTCAGACACAACACTTACTAGCCATGTGACCTTGGACAAGTCACTTTACCCCAAATGCCCTGCGTTCTCCCCTCCAAAAAAAAAAAAGCATACCCAGCACTGCAACACTTAGCTGCCCCAGTGCTACATACATAGGAATCAGCAAAGAATAGACCACAATTTACTTATAGTCAATTAATTCATAAGTTATGATTCAGCATCATTTGCTAAAATGACTTTTTAATTGTGTTTTAGGCAGAAGTTTTGATTCTTAGGGTAGCATGAAACAGTGCTAATTCACCAAACTCACTTTATTTAAAAAACAGCCTAGCACAGTGTGAAAGCACTGGATTTGGATGCAGAAGACCTGGGCTCCAAACATATTTGTTACTTATTGCTTCTGTGACCTTGGGCAGATCAGGTCATTTCCCCACTCTGTGCCTGAGTTTTCTGAAATGTAAGATGATGGAGCTGGTTTAGATTTGATCCAATCAATGTTCATTAAGCCCTACCATTTGCCTTGTACTATGCCAGGCACTGGAAATAAAAAGAAAGAAAATGAAACAGGGACTGCCCTCAAGGAGTTTTCAAGGAGAAAACCAACATGTACACAAGCAAATAAGGACAAACTATATAACAAGCAGTATGAAAGTAATTTTAAGATGTCGAGAGTGCTAATCATTGGAGAGAGGCAGAGAGGACAGGATGCTAGGAAAGGCTTCCCACTGGAAGGCCTCCCATCTGACCTTCATTGAAGGAAGCTAGGGGTTCCAAGAGGCAGAAAGCTAAAGAGCCAATATGCCCTAACCACGAAGGACTAGGATGTGCCAAGGAACCTTTCCTATCCTAAAAGAATGTGCATTCTACTAGGAAGGAAGAACAAGAGCAAATGCTAGTAAAATGCAGAGTAACACAAATTCATTTCAAGACGCAGGAAGTAGTGATAATTATGGAAACCAGGAAAGGCCTTATGCAGGACCTCCATGGTCACTTAATCCAACTAACCTGAATAAGAATCCTCTTAATAGATATGACATGTCACTTGCCCTCCAGGAGTTTACAATATAGTATGAGTGATAAGAATAAACCAACTGATACATAAAACACTATGACATAAATTAGATTATACTAAGTGCTGGAATAAGAGGCAGCATGATAGATAGCTGCCCTTGTTCCAGCCCTGTTTCTGACTCCAAAACTTTCAAATCATGCTGTTTCATTCTGGAACTTCCATTAACATCTGGGGCTTCCTCACTATGCAACATCCAACTGTCCCTGTGGCCTTCTCAACACGGAACACCTCTCTCTAGAGCCCATTCTGCCATTGTTAAGTTCATCATGAATTTTCCAGTTTGACTCCTCCTTTTTAATAAAAGATTTACAGAAAGACATGGACCATGGGGTGTCTAGGTGGTGCAGTGAATAGAGCACTGGCCCTAGAGTCAGGAAGAACTGAGTTCAAATCCAATCTCAGACACTTAACACAAAAAAACTAGCCATGTGATCTTGGGCAAGTCACTTAACTCCAATTGCCCTATCTTCCCCCCTCCAAAAAGAAAAAAAAAAAAAGGAAGAAAGACATGGACCAAAACTGCCCAGAATGACAAGTTATGAATAGGTTGCTATCTGCATCAGTGAGGGAGTATTCAAAAGTTCCTAGAGCTATTTCTACTTTCATTATGCATTTATTTTGTTTTAAGCATTCTTGAATAACTTCGTAAGACTCATAGTAGAATTTTAACTTCATAGTATCTTCAAGCTATAATAGACTTCAGAGATAATATAATACAACCTTTAACTTTATAAAAAGTTTAGAGAAATGATGTGACTTGAAGTTAGGTCACCTAGCTGCTTATTTGCAGCACCATGACAGAAGGGAGTTGGACTAGATGTCTCCTAGCTCCCTTGCAACTCAAACATTCTATCTATTGTGTCCTAACATTCTTTGTTTGAAGGTACTTTCCTATTTGGTCATTCTATGTCTTGTCTTCTAACATTCTTTGTTCAACGGTCCCTTCTAAGGGGAAGGGAATAGGAGAAAGGTGGGGGTGATGAAAAAAGAGGAAGGCAGGTAAAAGAAGGTAGTGGTCAGAAGCAAAATAGACTGGAGAAGGAACAGGAGAGAGAGAGAGAGAGAGAGAGAGAGAGATAAACAGAAGAAAACAGGATGGAGGGAAATGCACAATTAGTAACCAAAACTTTGAATGTGAATGGAGTGAACTCACCCATAAAAAGGAAGCAGATAATAGAATGGATTAGAAACCAGAATCCAACAATATGTTGTTGGATTGAAACTTGACACTTGAAACAGAAACACATACATAGAGTTAAAATAAGAGGCTGGATAAAAATCTATTTTACTTTACCTGAGGTAAAAAAAAAAGGCAAGGGGCAAGTAATTATGTCCTCAGACAAAGCAAAAGCAAAACCAGACTAATTAAATTAATTAATTAAATTAAAAGGGATAAGCAGGGAAACGACATCTTGCTAAAAGATATCATAGACAATGAAGAAATAGCCATGCTAAACATATATGCAACAAATGGCATAGTATACAGATACTATAAGGAAAAGTTAAGTGAATTATTGGAAGAAATAGTAAAACTATTCTAGTGGGGGGGTCTCAACTTTCCCCTCTCAGAGCTAAATAACTCTAATGATAAAATAAATGAGAAAGAAGGTAAAAAATGTATAGAATCTTAGAAAAGTTAGATATTATAGTCTTCTGGAAAAAACTAAATGGGAATAGAACACAGTATATCTTTTTTTTTTACTATATATGGCACCTTCACAAAAATTTACCATGTATGACAGTATCAAAACCTCACAACCAAATGCAGAAAAGTATAAACATTAAATGCACCCTTTTTGGACCATAATGCAATAAAGTTATATTCAATAAAAAGCATTGGAAGCATAGATTAAAAAATAATTGGAAACTAAATAATCTAATCCTAAATAATGAGTGGGTCAAAGAACTAACAATAGAAGCAATCAATAATTTCATTAAAGACAGTGACAACAATGAGAACGCTGTACCAAAATGTGTGGGATACAGCCAAAACAATACTTAGAGGAAGTTTTATATCTCTAAACATTTACATCAATTAAAAAGAGAAGGACCAGATTAATGAATTGGGCATGCAGTCAAAAGTCCCTTCTACTTGGAGCATTCAATATCCTGTAGTCTAACACTTTAAATTCTGTGATCCTTTTTATCTCAAACACTCTAGGTTCTAGGGTAACTAAGTGGCACAATGGATAGAGTGCAGAATTTGGAGTCATGGAGATCTGAGTTTGAATCCTCCCTTAGTCACTTACTAGAAGCATACAAAGCATCTCTCTGTGCCTTGGTTTCCTCATCTGTCAAAATGGGGATAATAATAGCACCTGACTCACAGGGTTGCTATGAGGATCAAATGAGTTAACATACTCAAAGGGCTTTGTCAACTTTAAATCACTACATAAAAGTTATTATCACTATTGTCAATATTATTATTACTATTACTTCCAGTCCTGACTCCTAAATGAAGGATGCTAATTTATCAGGCAGTCTGGTAGAGTTTTGTCCTCAATTCCCAGGGAGGGTTCTAAGCCAATAAAAGTATAGCCCACCCTAAAAAAGTAACCTCCTTCCAACATCTTTGTAGGCTCAGGGATCACGGAAGAAAGAAACACCTCTCTGGAGGGAGGGTGGGGTAGGTGGGTGAGGGAGAAGAATGTCCTGGCAGTATCCCTAACAAAAGAATCACGTTTCAGTTAGCTCCAATGACCAGAGCGGTTATTGTTGCTGAAACCTCTGAGCTTTGAGTTCCCCAAACAATGCATATTCCTATTTATTTTAGTGGTTGCTCAGTGACTGGCATATGCTGAACTCCTATAACCAAGGGAGGCTGACAGCTACCAAGAGGAGCAGATTTCACCAGCTCCCCACTGACTCATGGAGTTTTCAGAAAGGCTGGAACATATTGTTTATGGAGCTATATATGTATATTGGAGGTGACTTAGAGTGCAACTTTCTAACCTTTATCCCCAGAAGACTGCACAAGTCAGTGAGAAAGGACAACCTTTGGTCAAAAAAAATGATTAATTAGTCTCAACTATGAGATGGGCTTTATCTGGGATGAAACTACTAATCAGCAGATTCTGACACTTGTTCCATGCAATTCCCACAGATAGCAAAGGAAAAAATGAAAGGGGTGGGGAGGTTGAAGAGTTCTTCTTAGTGATGAGTGAGGAAGTCAGTTTACCCTGGAGATGGAGCAAAAAGCAGGCATAGAATCAGCATAGAATCACCACAAGCTTAAATGGCGAAAGGAGAAACCTGAAGAGATGGTCTTGTTCAGAGCTCGGTTCTGAGACAGATCAGCTTAGAGTATTTGCCGCTCAGTTTCTAGATTTAAGGGTCTAAGGCACAAGAAGTCCTGCATGGGAAAAGACATACTGTTATAGAAATTGAGGAGTAGGGAAGACAAGAACCAGCTTTCCTCTTCTTGCCTTGATCCAGATAAGGGTAAAGAGTATATTTGAAAACAAAATAAGTCTATTAATAAACATTAAATTTGTACTGATAGATCCATGATTCCATCAATGTGGGTTATCCTTGCACTGGTGCAGAGAGCAACCCATTCTTGCCTTTACTAAAAATATTTTGCTATATCTTCAGTAACAAAAGCTTAATATAATGACAGGATGCTTTGACTTCAGGCCAACTGGGCCCCAGACACACAGCACTTCCTTTGATAGTTACCAATGTTAATGAATCAGAAGAGAAAACAATTCAGGAGATCCTGGGGCCTAGAGTCAACTCCTCGACTTCTGGTGAGAGAATTAAAGGCTAGAACACCAACCCCTTCATTTTAGAAAGTGGGAACCCCTTAGTGCAACCCTTTTGTTCTATAGATAAGGAAAATGAAGCCTAGACTGACCCAAGTTCACACAGCTTGTTAAGGAGAAAGCCAGGATCTGAACCCAGGTCATCCAGCCCCAAATATAGTGTTCTTTCAACCACAGCACATTTGGGTTCTGATTCTGCTCCAGCTTTTACAGAAATATCCTCACCCTCTTGCCACACATCATATATTCTCTTGTAACCTTAAGGTCACAGAACTGACAAGATCTCTAAGAGAATGTTATGATGATGTTGTTTCTCTGGAAATGAAAAGCTTTAGTTAAAGAGAAAATGACACTTTCAGACATAAAAAACCAGAACTGGGGGGAAGCAATCTGAGAGAACATTGAGTTCAACTTCTTACTGAGGACCAGAGGAGAGGAAGTCACTGCCCAAGGAGCAGAAACAAAACTCAAACCCAGGTTTTCTGAGGTCAGTGGTCTTTTCACTGTAGCCTCTTAACCAAGGTCTTTTTCTTTTCTCTGACTGATAATCTGTGATCATCATCCTCATCTTCCTAATGAATGAAAAACCCTGAGGGACAGTTTCTGGGTAATTAATAACAAATTTATTAATTAAACTATCCAGCAATCAATAAATTGATGGCCAGTGCTTTCTCTCAGTAATTAAAGACAACCAATGGAGGCACTGAAAGCCTTAAATATCTTTGTAAAGGGAATATTAAATATTAAATATCTTCGTAAAAATTCTTGACCTCTGTCTACACATGTTTCTATGCTGCTTCTAAAAGATGGGAGTTGGACTAGATAGTTTCTGAGTTGTCTTCCAGCACTGACAGTCCATATTCTAACAGTATATGTTATAAGGTCTGACATTCTATGTCCTGTCTTCTAACATTCTAAATTTTAAGATGTTTTCCAGCTCAAACATTCTGTGTTCTAAAGTTTCATCCAGCTCTGTGTTCTAAAACTATATTCTAAGGTTCCTTCACCTCTAAATCTTATGTACCTCTTCACGATGGTTCAAATCAATAACTATGGGCAATTATTAGAGACTATTTGGTGCCTATGATGTTTTTCATTTAAACTCTGGCCCATATGAAAAGACTGATTTGTACTTTGATGAAGCAGGAATTCAGAGTAAGAAATTTATCTTGGCTCCAACTTGTTTCTCATTTGGATAGATTTTTTTTAATGCTTCGCCAGTCTTGTGAAATGACAACTGGGCTTATGGGACAAGTCCAAGCTTGTACAATCCCCACAGAGGTTTCCAAGGATGCAGTTTGAACTATCTGCTTTTGTTCAAACTGGAACAACCTTTTCCTTGTCTTGTGGAACAAGACATTTTTGCAGGCCCATATATTTCCAATATTTGTCATTTAGTATGCAGAGATTGAGATAGATTGTATAGATGCAGTTCTGTGTGTGTGTAAGATATTGTTTTACATGAAGTAAAATGAATAAATAAAACTCCTCCAATGTGTATTCTTACATGTGTAATGGGCTTTAATAAAGTATACATGTGTCTTACCCACTCCACCCCTCCCATCTACACACGTGCTCGTGCGCACACACACACACACACACACACACACACACTCCTACAACTTCTCTGGCATTGGTACTAAGAGGAATGATTGGAATAGCCAAATAGAATGCAATATCTATACAAGCCAGCAGGTGGTGACCCACTCTCTGAGCTATTAGTTCAAGTATTCATACTATCCATCTAAGTCTCAGTGCTTTTTTCAGTACTTCTATGGATGTGTGACTGGGACTTGCTTCATTCCTACATCTTTCCAGTCTTTTTCCTTCCAGGGCCACCCTAGAGTTTCTCTCTAGTCTTATTAGTAAGAATAATTTGCATCATAATTCATAACTCCAACTGGCTCTAGCCTATATTCCCATTGGATTATAGCTTTAAAGCTCAACCCTCACATTCTTTTTTTTTTTTTTTAAAGCAATTGGGGTTAAGTAACTTGCCCAAGGTTACACGGCTAGGTTTTTGTTTGTGCGGATTAGGTGTCGGAGGCCGGCTCCGAACTCAGGTCCTTCTGATTCCAGGGCCGGCGCTCTATTCACTGCGCCACCTAGCCGCCCCTTTTTTTTTTTATTTTTTTGTTTTTTTTATTTTTTTTTCCCCCTCACATTCTTACAGATGTTTTAATTATGATTCTATAGATATTTTAACAATGAATTAAATTACTTACCTAGGGTTACACAAGTATTAAGTTTTTGAGGTAAAATTTAAATAAATCCAGATCTTCCAGACTCCAGCATTCTTTCTATCCACTCTACAATACTGACATTCTAACCTCACTTGCTTTCAAAATGTTATGTCATCTAGAAAGAATTGTTTGTACATCTATTATTGTTCAGTTGTTTCAGCCTTATCCAACTCTTTGAGACTCTATTTGGGGTTTTCTTGGCAAAGATACTGGAGTGGTTTGCCATTTCCTTCTCTAACTCATTTTATAGATGAGGAAACTGAGGCAAACAGAGTGAAGTGACTTGCCCAGGGTCACACAGCTAGTAAGTGTCTGAAGCCAGATTTCAACTCAGGAAGATGAGTCTTTCTTACTTTGAGTCTGGCTCTCTCTCTATCCACTGTGCCATCTAGCTATGTTATACATATTTACACATAATTATCTAATGAATTCAAATACAAAGTAAAAAGAAAACTGAACTTTTAAAACTCCTGAGTGGCTACTCAGCCACTCTTAGAAAGGATTGTATGTATCTTTTTCTATTCCCTCCACCCTGTCTTCTGTACCTGATTCTCACAGGTACGCCCAAATGCCATTTTAAGGAAGTGCTCTCTAGTGTCCCATTTTCATAATCTCCTGGGGAAGGGGAAGGGAAAAAAGGAAACTAATTAGCTCACTTTGAAGCAACCTCCTCTGATAGTAGTAATTCTTAACATGAGGTCCACAAATGACTTTAAAGTAAGATATTTTAATAATGTTTTTAATATAATTTATTTCCTTTATAATCTTGTGTATCTTGTATATTGTTTTGAGAATAGTGCAGTCACCAGACTTCCAAAGGGGTCTATGACACAAAGGTTAAGAATTCCTATCTTAGGGCAGGCGCCCTATTTGGAACTCCAAGATAGGTTCCCCAGGTGAATCCTAGGCACACTCCTTCCAGATGCTGGTCCTAGAAAGCTTTGTATTAGCTACCCATGTTGTTGAATGCTTCCTCAGAGGTTTTTGGTTTTGTTCTGTTTTGTTTATGTTTTTCAGATCTACCAGTGTTCTAGGATGGGAGAAGTCAAACTTAAACCCTACTACCCCACCCCTCCTCATAGACTAGAAGCTTGAACTCTGGGATAAACAGAGACACACAAATGCAGAAAGCAATACTCTCCATTTTAAAATTCCTGAACTCCAAAGACCTCTGGATTCAGTCCTTTACGTTACCTAAGCATCTTCCTTATGCCTAAGTCCTGTCTTACTTACCAATAAAAAAATACAAGAGAACACAGCTTCCACCTAAAGCTATATCAGGAAGTGGTTACATAGACATATGGAAAAATGGATAAAACGTTTTGTAAACTGACGAGATAATATATCTAAAATAAGCTTTATCAGTATGAAGCAAAATATTTAGATATATGGTTCTGGTTTCCAGTAGTATTTTACCTTTCATGTATGTAATTGACCTGATTCTTAGTTTCCTCATCTCTATAACGAGAATAATTTATATATATTTATACCAACTACCTGAGAGATACTACTGTAAGGTGGTAGATAAAGGTAGCACCTGGCAACAAGAAGATCTGGAATCTAGCAGGGTCTCCAGCATATAGGTTGTGTGATAATGGGCAAGGTATTGAATTCCTCCATGACCTAGACAATTATCTAAAGCTATAAGTTCTGGATGAGTTACAGATCTTAATCTGTAATTACAAAAAAATAACATAAAATAAAATCACATTTCTTCACCAAACAAACAAAAACCTACCTACCTATTTTCTGAAGCTGTTGTAAAAGAAAGGCTTTATACATTTTAAAACGTCAAAATAGGAACTTTTAGTATATTTTAGTTGAAATAATAACTTCTTGTTTTCTGAATTTAGGTCAATTGAATTAGTAAAATTTTAAGTATGAATTATGGGATATCCAAAAGAAAAGCAGGTAGTAAGTCACAATAGGGTCACACAGCTAGTAAGTGTATGAAGCTGGATTTAAATTCTGGATTTCCTGACTTTAGGTCCAATGTTCTCTCCATTGTACTGCCTAGTTGCCTATAAAGAGATAATCTGGCAAGAGGGAGAGAATGGATGAAAAAATGAATAACTAAAAAGCATGTATTAGTCATTTACTATGTGCTAAGAATTTAGGAAGACATGAGTTAAGAGTCTTACCTTTAGTATTTACAGTGTGACCACAAAGGCAGATGGTGGCACAATGGATGGAATGTTGGGCATGGAGTCAGGGAGACTTGAGTTCAAAATTAACCTCAGACACTTACTAGCTATGTGATCCTGGGCATGTCATAATCTCTGCTTTAATATTCTCAATTATAAAATGGGGGTGAATACAATACCTACCTCACAGGGTTGCCATGAGGATCAAATGAGATAATATTTGTAGCATGCCTGGCACATACATAGTAAGAGCTTAAATAAGTGCCTGTTTCCTTCCTTCACATGGGCAAGGCACTATGAGCCTCAGTTTCCTCAACTCTAAAGTGGAGATAATAATAATACTTGTAATACCTACCTCAGGTGGTTATAGTAAGGCTTAAATGAGATAATGTATACAAAATGCATTGAAAACCTTGCTGTTGTTCAGTGGTTTTTCAGTTATATCCAATTCTTCATGACCCCATTTGCGGTTTTCTTAGCAGCGATACTGGAGTAGTTTGCCATTTCCTTCTCCAGATCATTTTACAAATGAGGATACTGAGGCAAACAGGGTTAAATGACTTGCCTTGAGTTATACAACTAATAAGTGTTTGAGGTCAGATTTGAACTCAGGTCTTCCTAACTCCAGGCCCAGCACATCAACCACTGTGCCACCAAACTGCTCCATTGGAAACCTTAAGTAAATATCAATTTAAGTTTTTTTATTTACTTATATTCTTTTAATTTTTATATTATTATTATATTATATATTATATACTTATTTATTATATATTATATATAATTATATATTATATACTTATTTATTATTTATATATAATTATATATTATATACTTATTTATTATATATTATATATAATTATATATTATATACTTATTTATTATACATTATATATAATTATATATTATATAATTATTTGTTATTATATTATATATCATATTTATTTTTTATTTATATATTTTTACTTATATTTTGCTAAATATTTTTCTAAAAATATATTTATATATTTTTGCTAAAGACTGGCTGCCAGAAAATACAATATTGTCAGTGAAAGATGGACATGGATCTGAGTCCTCAATAGACTAGGAAAAAGAAATGCATCTGGGTAACATTTGGGGAAATACGCAGTGTTCTCAAGCATCTTCACAGACTAGATACCAGCATGGCCAATGGCACATTTGAGTTGGAGTACATGCTCCAACATCCCTGACAGCAGTTCACCTGGCCTTTGCATGAAGATTTACAGTAAGAGAAAACTCTCTACCTCTTTATGCAGTTCATTCATTCCTCCTTTGGGTAGCTGTACTTATTTAGAAGTTTTTCTTCACATTAAACCTAAATCATCCTCTTGACAACTTTAGCACAGGGCTCCTAGTTCTGCCTTCAGGAACCAGCTAGAACCAATCTAATCCTTTTTCCACAAGGCAGCCTTTCCAATATTTAATGACAACTATTGTGTACCCTGCCCCCCCAGTGTTCCTTCCCTGGACTAAACACCCTCTATTTGTAATTGGTAAGAAATGATAGTTAAGGGGCGGCTAGGTGGTGCAGTGAGTAGAACGCCCGTCCTGGAATAAGAAGGACCTGAGTTCAGATTCGGCCTCAGACACTTAACCCACACAAATAAAAACCTAGCCGTGTGACCTTGGGCAAGTTACTTAACCCCAATTGTCCAAAAAGCAAAAAAAAGAAAAAGAAAAGAAAAGAAATGATAGTTAAGAAATAGACACCACTGAGAGAAGTATCAAAAAGTTCCCAAATGAAGACTACCAGAACCCAGAATATTCCAATGCTTGCCTTTGAAAGGATATTTTCAATAAGTTCAAAATGGATACTCCATCCAACTGGACACCATAAAAACAAAGAAAAAGGGAACCACGTTAGGTAACTTTCACAGCTATGACTGAGAAGTATGTTCTTCTCTGTACAAGGGATAGTACAAGGGATAGAGGCAAACAACAAATATAGGTTTAGGGGTAGTGACTAGAAGGTCTGGGGAATTTCCGGATAAGGAAATTTCCTCTGCCAATGCAGGTCTGCATCTTCTCTGTAACTTCCATCTTAAAGAGTTGCCTAGGGGCACTCAGAAGTTAAGTGACTTGCCAGGGTCACACAGCCAAAATGTGTCAAACATAAAACTTGAACACAGGTTTTCTGGCTCTGAGTCAGTCTCTTAATCAAAAAAGATGATAAGGTGGAATTAATGGGGGAAAATAAGCTTTTACACAAATAATCCATGAAGGAAAGATAAAAGGGGGGAGCTATAGATTTGAGGGATATCTTTGCTTCAGATTTCTCTGTAAAAGTCTGATATCTAAGATATATGGATAATTAACACTAATTAATATGACTAAAACATCATTTTCCCAATGAATACATGGTTAAAAACTATGAATAAAAAGTTCTCAAAAAAAGAATTGCAACTATAAACAACCTTATGAAAAATTATTCCAAATCACTAATAATAAGGAACATGCAAATTAAAACAGCTTTAAGATTTCACTCACACCCAGAAAACTGGCAAACATGGCAAAAGACTAAGATAGTCAATGTGGGAAATTTTGTTAAAAGACAACCCCATTAAAACACTATTGATGAGCGCCGGCCCTGGAATCAGAAGGACCTCAGTTCGGAGCCGGCCTCCGACACTTAATCCATACAAACAAAAACCTAGCCGTGTGACCTTGGGCAAGTTACTTAACCCCAATTGCCCTAAAGGGGCGACTAGGTGGCGCAGTGAGTAAGAGCGCCGGCCTCGGAGTTGGGATGACCCGAGATCAGATCTGGCCTCAGAAAATGAGCACCCACGCATAAATAATGACTAGCCGTGTAACCTTGAGCAAGTTACTTAACCCCAATTGCTTTAAAAAAAAAAAAAAACAAAACAAACAAAAAAAAAACACTATTGATGAATCTGTGTATTCTTCTACCCACTCTGGAAAGTAATTGGGAATTTGCTTAGACAGTGACTAAAATGTCCATAACCCATAACCCAGAGATCATACTTCTAGACATACCCCAAGGAGGAAGGAAGGAAAGAAAAAAAGAAAAAAAAAGAAAGAACAAAGGAAGAAAAGAAGGAAGGAAGGAAGGAAGGAAGGAAGGAAGGAAGGAAGGAAGGAAGGAAGGAAGGAAGGGAGAGAGGGAGGAAGGAAGGAAGGGCAAAAGAGAAAGGTATCTCAAAGTTACTATGGCTATACTATGAAATACAGCACCAGACTTAGTTGCTTCTATATTGATCAATACCTCAATGAATCTGCAAGTATTCATTGGTTGTCTGCAATGTTTTCAGAACTTTAAGGGAAGCAGACTTCTTTAGTTCTAAGCTAAGGAATATGGGTTTTATCTTGCAGGCATGGGGAGGCATTGAAAGTTTTTCATCAGTTGAGGTAGAGAAAGAATCTGACAGCATAGCACAGCTCTGTCACTTCTGTGTGACCTCTGAATCTGTTTTCACATCTGAGGGAACTGGAAAAAGTTATGTGTAAGGTGTAAAACTTTAAATCTGTGATCTTCTGAGCTTGTATTCTAGGCAGTGTTTTAGGAAGATTACTCTGACCTGATTACTCTTTGCAGGATGGAAGGGGATTGGAAGAGAGGGAGTTCACTCTAATGTATGCATAGTTATCCATTTGTCTAGCAACCGACTAAATCAATAATCAGTCAATCAATAAGTAGACTATGCTGATTTCTGGTTTCCTCCTTTTTTTGTTAGCCATCAAAATGATCTTTGAGCAAACTAATAACATGCTAATCTTATCAGACAATTTCTTGCTGGAGTTGGATCATAACAGCAATAATAAGGGAATTGAATAAATTGAAAAAATATTATTACAGAAAAATGAAGTCCTAGATTTAGAGGGGGGATTAGAGGTTATCTAGTCTAAATTCCATCCTCAACAAGTGGTCATCCAGTCTCTGCTTGAAAATTTCTAGTATGGGGTGGCTAGGTGTCGCAGTGATAAAGCACAGGCCCTGGAGTCAGAGGACCTGAGTTCAAATTCAGCCTCAGACATGTAACACTTACTAGCTGTATGACCTTGGGCAAGTCACTTAACCCCACATTACCCTGCCTTCCCCCCTAAAAAAAAGGGAAAAAAAGAAGAAAACTTCTGGTAACATATGATTTACCATCCACCAGGATAGTTCATTCCTTCACTAGATAGCTATAATGTTTTAGAAGTTCTTCCTTATAGGAAAGTGAGCAGATAACATAGTGAGATTGAAATATAATAGACATACAGAATTCTCCACTGGTACCCGAAATATGTAAGCAGTCCAAAAGAAATCCCTCTAGATTATTAGAGAGATCCCACACAAAGAATACAGATGAATACCTGCCTTTTTTGTTACCAAGAGTCTTGGGATTTGTTTTTATGGTTGCTGGATCCTGAAATTGAACTTTTTTTTTCTTTTTGGAGGGGAGAGGGCAGGGCGATTAGGGTTAAGTGACTTGTCCAAGGTCACACAGCTAGTGTGTGTGTGTGTGTGTGTGTGTGTGTGTGTGTGTGTGTGTGTGTATCTGAGGCCGGATTTGAACTCAGGTCCTCCTGATTCTAGGGCCGGTTCTCTATTCACTGGTCCACCTAGCCATCCCAGAAATTGAACTTCTTTTTTCTTATATCTCTCCTTGACAATTAGCTAGGACAGCAACATGTTCTTAAGCAAGTTATCCTATATATTACAGAACCTACTTGACTGAGGAAGTGTGAGAATTTTTAAGGGTACAAACTGCAGATAGGTAACTCTCCTAAATCTAAAGATGTACTTTTCCATTTTAAATATTCATGCTGTGTATAATATTAATCTCGCCAAGGGAAGAATGCTGAGCTCTGTGCTTGTTAAGGCTATTTGAGGGGGTCAATAAAATATGTAACTATAGGTCATTCATTATCCTCTCAAGGACACTAGTTAAAATATCAAAGCTAGTATGAAAAGTTGTGATATCCTCCAAGCCTCTGATTTAGTCTAGTTTCTCCAATGCAATCTTCATTTCAAACCTGTTCACCTCTAACCTTCCCCTACTGGGAGGAGGGTGACTGGAGAAGAGAAAGTCCTAGAGCAGAAAGGAAAGAGAAAAAGAGGAAAATGAAATATATGTGTGTGGGTCTGTTTTTTCTCCCAGGTCCTGCAGCTAGGTTGATCCCTGAAGACAATGTGATTGGGAGAAGAAAGGTATCAGACCAAGAAGAGGGTAGTATTTATTTTACTACTGCCAAGAAAATCTAGAATGAATGTTACTGCAAACAATAAGGAACTCCTTCTTGGATAGGCTCTTTCTGTTACATAGAATATATACTGAAGGATTCAAGTTTTGTCCAGCTCAGTAGATAAATCTCCTGTAGAGATTCCTCAATTCTCAATCACAAAAATGTAGCTTATTTCTGGCCCAAGATCCTTACCTCCTAGATCTCTAAAGATCTTCTAATTCCCAAATCTCAAGTCACAACAAACTGTTCTTCTCATCCCCCTTCTGGTCACTTGAAAAAATTAATCCCATAAAAATAGATGTTTATTCCAAAGGTATAAAATTTTGAAAGTAACTCAAATTAGAGTTGAGTTAAAGAATTCATTAAATTTCTGCCCAACAAAGCCAACATATTTTGGTTGAATTCCTCAGCTTTCTAGGAAGCAGGTATCTTTCAGTACTATTCCCCCCTCTCTGCCAGCTGAAATCCAATGAACTCTTTTAAACTCAACTCAAATGGCACTTTTTTTGGTACATTCTCTCACTATTCTTCCACCTAAAAATAAGCACTCCTACCTTTGGACATCACATAACATTTTGCTCATGCTTTTCCCCCCAATATTTACCTTGGTTTATTTTATATTACAGTTATTCATGAATGTTTTAAATCCCACTATTAAATTAAGTCCAGTTCAGTGAACAAGAATGATAAACTCCAGGAGGTCAGGGATGCTACTTTATTTAATCTTTGTTTCTCCCCCTTCGTGTCTGTCTCTCTCAATAATGCTGCATGGTTATGAATCTTGGACCACTACCAAAGCATCAAAGCTATGGATGACCCAAACAGCACTTACATGTTAGGTATAAGTAGGCAGTAGCATATATCCAACCATGACCTCTGAAAAAGAAGTAATGTGAGGGATATGATGGAGGAGATGGATGGTCAGATGGGCAGCTAGAGAGGAGGGTGGCAGTAATCAGAGCAGTGCCTTAGTATGGCACTGGTGCCCATGGCATGTAAGAGTCAGAGAAAGTATAATGATCAACTATAAATGACTTAATTACTCTCAGCAATATAATAATTCAAGACAATTCCAAAGGATGAAAAATGTTAACCACCTCCAGAGAAAGAACTGATGGAATCTGAACTCAGACAGAAGCATACTGTTTTTCACTTTCTGTATTTTTTTCATGTTTTCTTTTCTTTTGGGTCTGTGTCTTCTTTCCCAACATGACTAATATAGTAATGTTTTGCATGATTGGGCATGTATATAACCTATAACAAATTGCTTACCATCTCAGGGATGGGTGAAGGTGAGGGAGGGAGAGAGAAAATTTGGAACTCAAATATTTTTAAATGAATTGATAAAAATTGTCTTTACATGTAACTGAGGAAAAATAAAATGTTATTTTAAAAAATGAGAGTCAAAGAAAGACCTCCAATATGTCAGGTAGAACCTCCATAAAGAATCTATGAGGGGCAAAGCAGAGACTTACCTGAGCTCTCTCCCAAAGCCCTCCAATACCTTTAAATAATGACTAAACAAATTTTGAGTAGGTGAACCCACAAAAAGAATGAAATAATTTTCCAGCCCAAGACAATTTAGAAGATCAGCAGGAAAGGTCTGTTACACCAGGGTGAGAGTAAAGCACAGTCCAGTGCAGTCCATGCCAGAACAGACTGTGCCCAGAAAACCAGGAGCAGGCCTCAAGGATAACTAAATTAATGGTTGCAATGGCAGTTTCCAACACTCTCAGCCCACAGACAATAAGGGGGTCAGACAACTGGTCAGAAGGAGATTAAAAGGGTCTCTTTGCTAGCACTAGGGGAAGCATTGCCTATTCTTAGATCAGGGTCACAGTCCTGGGTCTCAGCTCCAGGGTGAGAAGGAATACTAGCACATCAGAACTTGAGGCTGCAAGGCAATGGGAACCCTGGTCACAGTTCCAGGGTGGAAAAGAGTGCTTACAATCACTCATAGACCAGAGGACAGTACAGTAGGAAAGGAAATACACCTCTCCCTAGATTATACCACCTTGGAAGAACCAAAACCTAACAGGTCTCCAGAATTACCTCAGAAAACAGCTGCACAAAAACACCTGAAGTTCGAGACAGTGTCCCCTCCACTCTGGAAGCAGAGCCTTACTTTAGCATAGAATTAGTAGTCAAGAAATAGGCTGGAAAATAAGCAAACAGGAAAAAAGGATCCTGACTATAGAAAGTCACTATAGTGATAGGGAAGATCAAAACACAAACTCAGAAAAAAAAAAATCAAAACTCCTATATCCAAAGCCTCAAAGAAAAATGAATTGAGTCCAAGTCAGGGAAGAATTCAAAAAGGGTTTTTTTTTAATAGTATTTTTTCCAATTACATGTAAAGAGAATTTTAGCATTCATTTCTTTAAAATTTTTAGTTCCTAATCATTTCCCTCCCTCCCTCACTCCTTTCCCCCTCAATAAGAGAGTGAGCAATTTGATATATGTTATAGATGTGCAATCATATAAAACATGTTTCCATATTAGTCAAAGCATGGGTTCTCATGAACCTGCTTTTAAAAACATGATTTAATAATTATATTTCAATATAATAGCAATAGCAATCATTTATATGCTACTTTAAGGCGTGCAATGCTCTTTAAAAATATTTTTCTTCTCTTTTTAATTTTTTTTCAAATTATTCATTTATTTTTTTGTTTTCAACATTTCCACAAGACTTAGAGTTACAAATTTTTCTCCTCATCTTTCCATTACCCCCCACCCCAAAATAGTGAGCCTACTGAATACCCCTTCCCCCAATCTGTTCTCTCTTATATCCTCCCCCATATGCCCCCTTAACTTTCTAGTAGGGCAAGATGGATTTCTATACCCTAGTGCCTGTATATCTTATTTCCCAGTTGCATGTAAAAAAAATAAAAACAAAAATATTCTTTTAACATTTGTTTTTGAAACTCTGAGTTCCAGAGTCTTTCCCTTCTTCCCTCCTCATCCACCCCCTCTGGGAAGACAAGCAATTCAACATAGATTGTAGATATGCAAAACATTTCCATAGTAGTTATATTGTGAAAGACTAACTCTGCATTTCCCTCCATCCTACTCGACCCTATTTTCTACATCCTACCCCCCTCTATTTTCTGCTTTGACCCTGTCCCTTTTCAAAAGTGTCTGCTTCTAACTACCCTCTCCCTTAATCTGCCCTTTCTTCTGTCATTCCCCCTCTTATCCCCTTCCCCCCTACTTTCCTGTAGGGTAAGATATCCAACTGAGTGTGTATGTTATTCCCTCCTTAAGCCAGATTCAATGAGAGTAAGGTTGACTCATTTCCTTTCACCTTCCTGCTCTTCTCCATTGTAACAGTGTTCTCTTGCCTCTTTTATATGAGATAATTTACCCTAATCTATCTCTTTTCTCCTTCTCCTAACATATTCCTCTCTCACCTCTTAATTTTATTTTTTAGATATCATCCCTTTGTATTCAACTCATCCTGTGCCCTCTATTTATATATACATGTACACGCAAATATACACACTCACATATATATTTATTTATTTATTTTGCTTTTGGGGGGCGAGGGCTATTGGGGTTAAGTGCCCAAGGTCACAAGTCTAGTTTTTTTGTTAAGTTTTTGAAGCTGGATTTGAAATCAGGTCCTCCTGACTCCAGGGCCAGTGCTCTATTCACTGTGCCACCTAGCCGCCCCTCACATATATATTTATACACACATACACCCTCCTATACATACATATATATATATATACAGATATATTCCTTTCAACTATCCTCATATTGAGAAAAGTCTCATGAGCTACAATTATCATTTTTCCATGTAGAAATATAAATAGTTCAGCTTTAATAAGTTCCTTATGATTTTTTTCCTGTTTACCTTCTCATGCTTCTCTTGCTTCTTGTATTTGAAAGTCTAATCTTCTGTTCAGCTCTGGTTTTTTCATCAAGAATACTTGAAAATTGGGGGCGGAGCCAAGATGGCAGAGTAGAAAAGGCACTTCCAAGGTGCTCTGTCCCACACATCTTCCAAATAATGTAAAAGGGGACTCTGAACAACTTCTGGAGCCCCAGCACCCACAGAACAACACAGAGAAGCTAACCTCCTGCAGAGGACAGCCCAGCAGCCCTGCAGGGAGGGGCCAGCGAAGAGCTCTGAGAGCAGGCATCGAAGCGTGCTGGTAACTGAGTGCTGAGCCCAGGCCCGAGTGAGTCCCACTTTTAGCCCCAGGGTGGCCGGGCCAGCAGCCAGCTGGAGGGACCCCAGAACACCTGTGGCGATTCCAGAATTATCAGCACAGATATGCCTAGGACAAAGTGAAAGGTTAGTGCCCTATAGACTTTGGGACCAGTATTTGGGGAATTCGTTGGCTTCCTCCCCTGGGGGCGAAAAGCAAAGCCACTTAAGAAACTCGGCACAGAGGCCATTTTGCAGCCTCAGTGGCGGCTCTAGCTCCTGGTCTGCAAACTGTAGGGAGACTCAGCAATCAGTCTGGGGGTTAATCACTCTTGCTTTAAACTGCCTGGATCTGGATTGTGGTCTGGGGGTAAAGTTTGGGGTGGGCATCCAATTTGCCACAGCAGGTGGAGGCTTTGCAGAGGCCACCCAACCTTCAGAAGTTGTGAAGACCCCACGTTTGGGCAGAAGCTCTCCTCTCTGGTGACAGAGTCTTACTGTGGCAGCAAGCCCAAAAATCAAGTAATTAAGTGGCACCATGCCTAGGCAAAAGAAACAAAATATACAGAAAAATTCAACATTGGACTCCTATTTTAGGGGCAAAGAGGATCAAAGCATGGAGGAGGACTGTGAGGTCAGAACTCCTACACCAAAAGCCCCAAATGAAAATACAAGCTGGCTACAGGCCATAGAGGACCTTAAGAAGCAGATAAGAGAAGTGGGGGAAAATTTGGGAAGAGAAATGAAAAAGATGCAAGAAAAGTATGAAATGACAGTCAACAGCCTGACTGAGGAAAACAACACCTTAAAAAATAGACTAACTCAAATGGCAAAGGAGGCCCAAAAGAGCAATGAGGAGAAGAATGCCTTAAAAAGCTGAATTTGCCAGATGGGAAAAGAATCTTGAAAGCTCACTGAGGAGATTCATTCCTTCAGAGTTAGACTGGAGCAAATGGAAGCTAGTGACTTTATGAGAAATCAAGATGCTGTTAAACAGATCCAAAAAAATGAAAGAATAGAAGGCAATGTGAAATATCTAATGGGAAAAACCACTGACCTGGAAAATAGATCCAGGAGAGATAATTTAAAAATTATTGGACTACCTGAAAGCCAAGATCAAAGAAAGAACCTAGAAATCATCCTTCAAGAAGTTCTAAAGGAAAATTGCCCTGATGTTTTAGACCCAGAGGGCAAAATAGAGGTTGAAAGAATCCACAGATCACCTCCTGAAAAAGATCCCAAAAAGAAAACCCCTAGGAATATTATAGCCAGGTTCCAGAACTCCCAGATCAAGGAAAAAATACTACAAGCAGCCAGGAAGAAACAATTTCAATATTGTGGAAACATAATCAGAATAGCACAGGACCTGGCAGCTTCTACACTGAAGGATCAAAGGGCATGGAATATGATATTCCAGAGGGCAAAAGAGCTGGTATTGAAGCCAAGGGTCACCAACCCAGCAAAACTGAGTATCTTGTTTCAGGGGAAAATAAGGTCATTCAGTGGAATAGAGGACTTTCAAGCACTCTTGAGGAAAAAACCAGAGTTGAATAGAAAATCTGACATCCAGACACAAGAAGCAAGAGATGCCTGAGAAGGTAATCAAGGAAAAGAAATCAAAAGGAACTTATCAAAGTTGAACTATTTACATTCCTACATGGAAAAACAATAACTGTGTCTGATGAGGCCTTTCTCATTATGAAAATAATTGAAGAAGGGTATATGGGCATATGTTTACAGGTATACATGGATAGAGGGCACAGGTTGAATTTGATGGGAAGGGATGATTCTTAAGGGGTGAAGTTAAGAGGTGTGAGAGGAAAGTGGCAAGAGGAGATGGGGAGAGACAGGGTAGGGTAAACTATCCCCTGTAGAAGAGGCAAGGGGAAGTAGTTGCAGGGAAGGGGAAGAACAGGAAGGCAAAAAGGCAAAAGCATATTCTCATTGAAGTTGGCTCAAGGAGAGAATCACATGCATACTAAATGGGATATCTCACCCTGCAGGAGAGTAGGGGAAAGGGGGATGAGAGGAGCGATGATGGAGGGGAGGGCATTCTGGGGGGAGGGGAGGTTGGAAGTACCCACTATCAAAAAGGGACAGGATCAAAGTAGGGAATGGACCAGGTGGGAGATGAGATGGGTGGGAAGGAAATATAAGCAGTCTCTTACAATATATCTACTATGGTAATGTTTTGCATAGCTATACATGTACAACACATACTGAATTGCTTATCTTCTCAGAGGGAGTGGGTGACAAGGGAGGAAGGGAATGGATCTGAAAATCGAAGTTTTAAAATTAAATTTTTCATAAGATGTCCAGGCACTGGGACTCAGAGATTCACCTTGCCCTAATGGCAAAGTCGAAGAGGGTATGGGAGAAGATATGGGAGACAACAGCTTGGATGAGGGGATATCTAGTGGGACTGCTACTCTGGGGTGGTGGGTAGGGGAAAAATGGGGGGAAAATTGTAACTCAGAATCTGGTGGAAATGAATGATGTAACCAGAAGTTAATAAAGCATTTGTTTAAAAAAAAAAAAGAATACTTGAAAATCCTCTATTTCACTGAATGACCATATTTTCCCCTGATGCATTATACTCAGTTTTGGTGGGTAGGTGATTCTTGGTTTTAATCCTAGCTCCTTTGACCTCTAGAATATCATATTCCAAGACCTTCAATCCCTTAATGTAGAAGCTGCTAGATCTTGTGTTATCCTGATTGTGTTTCCACAATACTAAAATTGTTTCTTCCTGAGTGCTTGCAGTATTTTCTCCTTGATCTGGGAACTCTGGAATTTGTATATAATATTCCTAGGGGTTTTCTTTTGGGGATCTTTTTCAAGAGCGGATCAGCAACTTCTTTCCATTTCCATTTTGCCCTTTGGTTCTAGAATATCAGGTCAATTTTGCTTGATAACTTCTTGAAAGATGGTGTCTAGGCTCTTTTTTTGATCATGGCTTTCAGGTAGTCCAATAATTTTAAAATTTTCTCTCCTGGATCTATTTTCTAGGTCAGTGGTTTTTCCAATGAGATATTTCACATTACCTTCTATTTTTTTCATTTGTTTGGATCTGTTTTATAGTATCTTGATTTCTCATAAAGTCAATTAGCTTCTAATTGCTCCAATCTAATTTCAAAGGAATTATTCCCTTAAGTGAGTTTTTGAAATTCCTTTTCCATCTGGCAAATTCAGCTTTTTAAGGCATTCTTCTCTTCATTAGCTTTTTGGGCCTCTTTTGCCATTTGGGTTAGTCTACTTTTTAAGGTCTTATTTTCTTCAGTATTTTTTTGGGTCTCCTTTAACAGGCTATTGACTCACTTTCATGATTTTCTTGCATCATTATCATTTCTCTTCCCAGTTTTTCCTCCACCTCTCTCACTTGATTTTCAAAATCCTTCTTGAGCTCCTCCATGGCCTGTAATCAGTTCATATTTTTCTTGGAAGCTTTTGATGTAGGAGTTCTGACTTCATTGTCCTCCTCCAGTTCCATTCTTTGATACTTTCTGTCCCCAAAATGTATTGTATGGTCTGATTGCACTTTCTCTGTTTGCCCATATTGCCAGTCAATTACTAGACTTTTGAGCTCTTTGCCACAGTAGAACTCCGCTTACAGAATGGAGAGAGCTTTGTCCCAAATAGCTGGGGTTCTCGCAGTTGCCAAAGCTATTAGTTGGGCACCCTCTCTGCAGACCCCACAAGCTCTGGCAAACTGGCCACACACCCCAGGACCACCGCCCAAGACTGCAATCCAGATCCAAGCAGGTTAAAGCAAGAGTGATTACCCTCTGAATGGTCACTTGTTCCCATATGATCTGCAGGCCAGGAGCTCTGGAAGCAGCCATGTTGCAACAGCTGCAGCCACTGCACCTCCACCACTTCTCACCCCAGGGGCAGGGGCCAAACTGTACTCTTTCATCCTCCTGCTTCCAACAGAGCTCTCCACTGACCTTTTACTTTGTCTTTGGCATTTAGGGTTTGAGAAGTCTGGAAACCACCACAGCTGCTGGTGATTCACTCTCCTGAAGTCTGCTCTGGCCCATCTGGGCTTCCCTGGGGCTGGGACCACAGGTCAGGGGGTATTGTGCTCAGCTCCCAGGGTGCTGCAATAGACCTTTCCTGTTGGCCTTCCAGACTGCCTTCAGCTGGATATTTGTTTCTCTCTCTCTCTTTGTGGGTGCTATAGCTTTAAATATTGTTTAGAATCATTTTTTACAGGTATTGGAAGTGGTTGAAGCTGGAGCCAATGTCAAGTTTGTGCTTTTACTCTGCCATCTTGGCTCTGCCCCCAAAAAAGTTTTTTAAAATCAAGTAAAAGAGGTAGAGGAAAAATTTGGAAGAGAAATGAGAGTGGTGCAAGAAAGTTATGAAAAAAGAGTCAACAGCTTGGTAAAGGAGGCACAAAAAAATACTGAAGAAAATAACACATTAAAAAAACAGAATAAGCCAAATGGTAAAGAAGGCACAAAATCCAATGAAGAGAAGAATACCTTGAGAAGCAGAATTGACCAAATGGAAAAAGAAGTACACATATCCACTGAAGAAAAGAACTCCTTAACAAGTAGAATTAGCAAAATGGAAGATGAAGTACAAAAACTGCCTGAAGAAAATTGTTCCTTAAAAATTTAAATTGGGCAAGTGGAAGCTAATGACTTTATGAGACATCAATAAACAATCAAACAAATCAAAAGAATGAAAAAATAGAAGAAAATGTTAAATATCTCATGGAACAAACTAAATCCAGAAGAGATAATTTAAGAATTACTGGACTATCTGAAAGCCATGATTTAAAGAGCCTAGACATCATCTTTCAAGAAATTATCAAGGAAAACTGCCTTGATATCCTAGAACCATAGGGTTAAATAGAAATTGAAAGAATCTACTGGTCACCCATGAAAGAAATCCCCAAAAGGAAACTCTCAGGAATATTATAGTCAAGTTCCAGAGCTCCCAGATCAAGAAGAAAATATTTCAAGCAGTAAAAACAAAACAAAACAAAATCCAATTCAAATATCATGGAGTCACACACAGGATGACACAAGATTTAGCATTTCTTGTTTCAAATATATATGAATACTATTATTAGTACTCTTTTGCTTGTAATTGGGAGATAAGATGTGCAGGCATTGGGACACAAAGATTCACCTTCCTCTAAAGGAAAAGTCGAAGGGGGTATGGGAGAAGGTATGGGAGAGAGCAGATTGGAGGAAGCGATATCTTGCGGGACTGCTATTCTGGGAGGGTGGGTAGGGGAAAAACGGGGCGGGGGGAATGATTGTAACTCAAAATCTGGTGGAAATGAATGATGTAAAACAGAAGTTAATAAAGCATTTGTTTAAAAAATTTTAAAAATAATAAAAAAAAAAGATTTAGCATTTCTGCCATAAAGGATCAGAGGGCTTGGAATATGATATTCTGAAGAGCAAGGTAAGATTACAACCAAGAATAGCCTACCTGGCAAAAATGAGTATAATTTTTTTTTTGGGGGGGGGAAATTATCATTCAATAAAATTGAGGACTTTCAAGAATTCCTCCTGAAAAGACCAGAGCTGAATAGAAAATTTGACTTTCAAATACAAGACTCAGAAGATATATTAAAAAGGTAAACAGGAAAGAGAAATCATAAGGAATTTAACATGGTTAAACTTTTTACATTCCTACATGGGAAAATGATACATATAACTCCTAAGATCCTTCTCATTATTATGGCAATTAGAAGGACTATACTTAGACAGAAAATACAGGTGTGAGTCAAATGTGATGGCATGATTATCTAAAAAAAAATTAAGGGATAAGAAAGAAGAATGCATTGGGAGAAGGGGAAGGGAAAGGCAGAATGGGTGCAAATTATCTGACATAAAGGAGGCCCAAAAGAGATTTTACAGTGAAGGGGGAAATGGGAGAAGAGAGAACATGTAAACCTTACTCACATTGGAACTGACTCAAAGAAAAAATAACATACACACTCAGAAATCTGTCTTACCATACAGGAAAATAGGAAAAGAAGGGGATAAGATAAGCAAGTTGGGGGTGGGGGAGAGGAAGAGCTAATAACAAGGAGTAGTTTGGGGCAGGTAAAAGTCAGAAGCAAAACACTTTTGAGAATGGATAGGTTAAAAGGAAAGACAGTAGGATAAACGGGAAATAGGATACAGGGAAATTTATAGTTGGTAATCATTAATGTGAAAAAAATTTACATTGATCAAGACTTCATTTCTCAAACATATAGAAAATGTAGTTAAATTTAAAGAAATAAGAGCATTCCTCAATTGATAAATGGTCTAAGGATATGAACAGACAGTTTTCAGAAAAAAATAATCAAAGCTATCTATAGTCATATGAAAAAGTGCTCTAAATCACTATTGATTAGAAAAACACATTTTAAAACTCAGAGCTACTACCTCACACCTATCAGACTGGCTAATATGACAGAAAAGGAAAATGACAAATGTTGGAGGGCATGTGGGAAAATTAAAATACTAATGTACTGTTGAAATTGTATACTGAGTCAACCATTCTGGAGAATAATTTGGAACTATGCCCAAAGGGCTATATAACTATGCATACCCTTTGACCAAGCAATACTACTACTAGATCTGTCTCCCAAAGAGATTAAAAAAAAAAAAGGAAAAGGACCTCTGGGTACAAAAATATTTATAGCAGCTCTTTTAGGTGTGGCAAAGAACTGAGGAATCAAGGGGATGTCTATTAACTGGGGAATGCCTGAACAAGCTGTTACATTATGCTTGTGGTGAAATACTATTTTACTTTAAGAAATGACAAACAGGACGCTCTCAGAAAAAAATGGAAAGATTTACATGAACTGATGCAAAGTGAAATGAGCAGAACTGAACATTGTACACAATAACAGCAATATTGTATAATGATCTACTGTGAATGACTTATCTATTCTCAGCAATACAATGATCCAAGACAATTCTGAAGGACTTATGATGAAAGGTGCTGTCCATCTCCAGAGAAAGAGTATCAATGCAGATTAAAAATATTTTTCTTTATTTTTCTTGAGCTTTTTTTTGGTCTGCGTTTTCTTTCACAGCATGATTTACGTGGAAATGTGTTTTGCATGACTACACATGTATAACTTAGGTCAAATTGCTTGCCTTCTCAATGTGGGGAGGAAAGAGAGGAAAGAAGAGAATTTAAAAGTTAAAATTTGAAAAGAAAAGCTAAAATTTTTTGCATGTAATAGGGAAAAATAAAATATTAAATCCCCCCCCCAAAAGGACCTATGGAGGAAAGGGGGGCCAGAATCACATGCGAAGAGGAGGCTGGAATGAATTTTAATCTGCCCAGTGGAGATCATATCTACATCATTTAAATCACAGATATGCCCAATTTTTAAATACTGAAGCCTTATAGTATTTCTTCCCATTCCTAAACACACAAAAGAAATTCTTGGGAAAATTTGGTGACCCATTTCTTTTCAGAAGTGAAGGACTATGAATGAATGTGAAAGACTGAATATTATGTCAGACTCTATCAATATATTTCTTGATTAATTTTTCCTTAAATGCTTTTTTTTCCCTTTAAAAAATTATCTATTTAAGGGTTTTTCCCTGGAAAGTAGTGAGGAAGAGACATTTTGGGAAATGAAGGTTATCTAAAAAACAAGAGACCTCAACAAAATTTTTAAAAATAAATATTTGGTAAATTGAATTAAATGACTCCTCTTTAGGGTAAGGTTCATAATCATATTCACCTGGATGTTCATTAATATTCAGTCCCCCAATTATCAACAGTTGTGAACATTGTGAGGAGAAAAATGTTGAGAAATATCACATATATTCTAATACATAATAATTATTTATTCATGCCTGAAATAATGATCACATTTTATGAGAGTCATGAACTTCATCTGTTCTCTATCATAATGTCCCCCAATTCAAAGATTTAGTGAAAGTTTATCGCTTAATGTCACTGTCATTAAACATTAACACAGATCATCATTTTCCTGGCCATTATTGAGGCAGCAATTACTTTACATGCCAATTTAGATAGTAATATCAGGAACAAAAGGACAAGACCAAAACCCAAAGGGCGCTTATTATTCTAAGAGCCCAAGTCCCTATATAACATGTGAAACACACATGGAGGAAACTGAGAAACATTTCCAAGCTGACTTTCACAAGCTATAGTGTCATTAAAACAAAAAAAAAAAAAGAAAGAAAAATCCACGTTGATGGAAGGAATTTCATTTGTTGGAGAAATATAAACCTTACATTATTCCAAAGCACAGAAATCTGAGGCAATTCTCAGGTTCACTGATAATGTATAAAACTGCACAGACTCCTGGAGATCACAGAGTCTATCCCTTTAAGCTTCCAAAGAAGAAAAACTCAAAGGGAATGTGACTTGTCTAAGATTGCATAAGGAGAAAGCAATAGATCATGATCTGAATCCAGGTCCCCCTACAAGACATTAATACATCCTAACTTTCTGCCTGCCTCCTCATTCTTCCTGGGTCTCAGCTTCTTCATCTATAAAATGAGGGCCTCAGACGAGACTAGATGATGCTCTGAGGTCCCTCCAAGCTGATCCATCATTCGAGCATTCTATGTTCTAGAGCCCCTCCACACTCTTACATTCTAGTTTTTTTAGTGACATTATGTTTTTAATGACATTTAATGTTTTAATGACATTTAATGTCTGTGACATTTAATGACATGTAATGTTTTTTAATGATTTTAATCTATACAACTACTATTCAGACGAGAGCAAACAGTTGACCTTTTATCAGTGTTAATAGGAGATAGGGTAAATATCCAAATATAACTCAATGATGCATTTTAATATGTTCTTAAAATTAATGTTTTCATATATTCAGGAATACTTAAATGGGTTTGGGGACTGTCAGTTTCTTTGGTGAACAGATGTTGAATAACAGTATAGACCTGAAGTCAAGAGGAATTTAGGTTTGAACTCCAGCTCTGATATTTACCAGTTGTATAACCATGACAATAAATGACTTCACTAGGCCAAATAATAGTTTCTTCATCTGTATAATAGGGATAATAACACTCATAACACCCACATCAGGGACTGCCATGAGAAAAGTGCTAGGGGCGGCTAGGTGGTTCAGTGAATAGAGCACCAGCCCTGAAGTCAGGAGGACCCGAGTTCAAATCCAGACTCAGACACTTAACACTTAACTAGCTGTGTGGCCTTGGGCGAGTCAAAACCCCAATTGCCCTCTAAAAAGCAAAAAAAAAAAAATGCTAGATAATGCCATACCACAACACATTATATATCATGTCACATCGTAACACACATTTAGAACTGAGTTCTACCAATTCCTTAATTTTATAGGCAAGGAAACTGAGGCCTAGAGAGGGGCACATTGTCTTCCCCATTGTCACAGAGATATTATATTAATAAACTTAAGATTCAAAGTGAGGTCCTCTGACTCAGCATTCAGCTTTTCTTTCACTCGACTACATCCTTTGTTGTTGTTTTTTTTAACTTTGTTGCTTAGGAAATAGTCTCAGTATATGACACTACATAGCAGTGGTGTCAAACACAAATAGAAAACAGATCACGAAACCATACAAAAGGATCCCTAAGAACTTCGTGTTAACTTAGAAAACCATGTTATCATTATCATTGTTCTATTGCATTATTAATTCATTTTATTAAATATTTCCCAATTATATATTTTAATCTAGTTTGGGCAGTACTTGTTAGTATTGTGGGCAATGTGGCTGAAATAATCAGATTGGATCTGTATTATTTTTTAATTGATCCTATTTATAGTTAATTAATTTTGTCCTGTAACTGCCTAAGTCACGGTTCTTTGTCTCTGAATTTTGTTTAGAATTCACTGGGCCTGTAATGAGTTAAGTTTAGAAATCCAATCCCCTTGTTAATCGCTGTTATTCTTAATGTCAAGGAAACCTGTTACCCTTAAAGGAAGCAGATGGACTCCAGGGAGTCTGGTCTTTACACCACCAAGTTATCCCCTTTGCTATCCAAAGAAGTCTAGTCCACCCTCTCTAACCTTGCCTGTGGACTCAAACATTGAACACTTCTTAGTTACAGGAGGAAAAGGGAGGATTGTTATTAGCCCCTCATTCCCAATTTTCAGTTAATCATATTGTCCCCCATGCTTTAGCTCTAGCCAATCACATTGACTTTGCATTTATGATGTCAAGCTCTTTTAATCAATCCATAACTTGTTTCCCACCTACAAAGTTCTCTTCTTTGTTTTGCACTTTCCTAAAAACTATAAAAAGGGTAGCCATTCCCCACCTCAGGGTTTTAGCTTTGTCAAGGAATCTGAAATCTTCTTCATTGATAAATTTATGCTTTATTAATAAATTTATTGTGCTTATAACTTTGTGCCTCACTTTACCTTATTTAAACCATAACGTGGCCTTGGAGCTACATGTTTGATATCTCTGCTATATAGCATGGCCAGCAATACATGATTGGACTTGAAAAGAAAACCCTACCCACACCATCTATGTGTCTAAGAGGGCATCCTCTTACCTTGACGAAAAGATAGATCTCTGGGTAACTGTAAGAGTTTCTGTCTTCTTGCAAACTATTGGATCTGGAAAGCACACTGGTGCCAGTTTTGGTAGACTGTATACTGAAGCTAGTGGGAGAGGGTGAAGTGTCCCCTGAGAGACTCCTGCCCATTCTTACATCAGTTGTCTCCTTGGATTTAAACTCTGGATTAATTTCTTCATCCAGTAGGTATATTTCCCTAGGCTGCTGATACACTTCTTGAGACTTCTGGTCTGCTTCATCCAATTCCTGGTAGATTTGTTCAGGGTGCTGGTAGATGTCGTTGGGAGACTCATAGGCTGTTTCAGACTGTTGATGAGCATCTTCAGCCTGGTCAGAGACTTCTCCATGCAGTTGATAAATTATCTCTCTTTGCTGAGAAAAGGCCATGCTGTCATCTTCATCATTGCCCCAGGAGGAGGACACAGAGTCATACAGAGCATTCCCTGGAGTCTCCTGGACATTGATGTATGTGTTTTTTTTCTCAGTGGTAAAATCTGAGGATGACTGTTCATCACAAACCTGGTCATACAATTTGTCCTCACTTTCTGCTGGTTGATCAGGGACCTCATATGTCTCCTCTTCTTGGATCATCTCATAGAGAATGCTGTAATCTTTGTCTTCCATCCTTGGTTGTGTGAGCTGTCTCTCTTTCAGGGAGCCTGGATAGGATCGGACAGATTAATGAGACAGGTTACCATACACAAACTTTCAGAGGAAACAGCTTTTGCGGAACACATACAGTAGCTACCAACAGCTACAGATGACAGGTCTCTCTAACAATCATTTACATAAGGCTTTAATCAGCAAACCACATTTCCCCTGGGTGGAAGATAAAGCTAATAAATATAGTTAACTCTTTCATTTCTAATTATACTTGCAACTAGGATGTTAGTTTTTTTTTTCCTCTGCCCCACCCTTATTTCATTTTATTTTTCCCAGACCTAGAATTTCATTGGCTTATACTGCTCCTAGCAAGGACATTACCTCCACCAATGAGGTCAGTAACTGTCCTGTAACTTACAGTCTTATAAGAATAATGACAAAAAATAGCCAGCATTTATGTAGTGCTTTAAGGTTTGCAAAGTGCTTTACACATATTATCTCATTTGATCCTCACCACAACCCTGATGTGGGTGATATTATCCTCATTCTATAGATGAGAAAGCTAAGGTAGACAGAGGGGAAGTGATTTGCCCAGGGTCACACAGATAGAAAGTGTCTGAGACCAGATGTAAATTTGGGTCTTCTAGACCCCAGATCCAATTTTTTTATTCCCTGTCTGACATAGTTGTCTATAATACAAACACAAATAAAATAAATATAATATAAAGTTTGGAGGGAGGTCACTGAAAGCTCAAGTGACTTTGCCAGAATCACACAGTCAGTATGTGTCAGAAGCCAAAAATGAACACAGGGCTTTGTTACTCTAAGACTACCTATCCATTCACTACATTGCTTCTAGTAGTTGTGTGTCCCCCTTCCTATCCTCCCCTGACCTATACATACACACACTCATATGTACACACACACACACACACACACACACACACACACACACACACAGTTATCTTTATTTCCTGGGTACTTCAGGAACACTAAAGGTTGAATTATCCTCTCAAAATGCACTCAAATTCAACATATAGTCATATGTTGGTAAATAGAGTTTCCTTCCTTACCCTACCACTCTGCTAAATTCTGACAAAATTTGACAACTAATCTCTACTCCTAGACAGTCCTTTACAAGGGCAGGAAACCCTTTTCTGAAGGAATAAATTACTTTAAAGTATCTTTGAACGTGAGGAGCCTATGATGAATGAATTTTAAATCTTTCACATGTCCAGACAGGTGATAAATCAAATTTATATTTCCTATCAACTAGCAGAACCATTCCCCATCAAGGTGAATAATCATCAAAAGGATGAGAAAATGGGCACTGGCCACATTAAACAAAGGGCACAAGGATTAATATTGGGTGATTTCCTTTTCATAGACATGATAACCAAATCTCAAAGCTGAGAGACCAACCTCCTTATATTATAGATAAAAACACAGTAATTCAGAGTGGTAACCTGGCTTTCCCAATTAATTTAGAGCTGGGACCTTATAAGTCATCTAGACCAATCCCCCCTTTTTTTAATTGAGGCCATTGAGCCCCAAGGAGGAAAATGTTTTGGTCAAGGTCACAGGTAGTAAGGAAGTGGTAGAGTTAGGACCCAAACTGAGATCCTCTGTCTCCAAATCCAGCCTTCCTAGATGCACAGCTAGTCAGTAAGAAAGATGATAATGATGAGTCCTGCTGCCATTTATATGGTGTTTTATGTAGATTCATAGGACCTTTTGCATACGTTGTGGTGCAGCATGGTGTGACAGATAGAGATCTGGCCCAAGAGCCAGGAATATCTGGGTTCCAGTACAACCTCTGACGTACACTGGCTCTGTGACCCAGGGCATGTTCTCTAGTTATTCATTTAAAGAAGATGCTGATCTACATTGGTGGAGGAAATTACCTCATTTGGGAGCTCCCAAGACCAATGAAATCAGAGGTCCTGTCCCCATCTCCTTTGTAAATATTATCACATTTAATTCTTATAACAACCCAGTGAAGACAAGGCAGTATAAGTGTCATTATCCCCTTTTTACAGATAGGGAAACTGAGGCTCATAAAAGTTACATGATTTGCCAAAGGTCATACAGACTAGGAAAGAGTAAAGCCAAGATTTGATGCTAGACTTTCTTCCTCCAATTTGAGAGTTTTTTTCCACTATATTATGCTACTTTTCAACTAGTGCCCTGGGGCTCTGACTTCTTATTTAAGCACTCTCTCCTTTCTACTACTTCCTGCTGAAAACAACATTTTATATAGCATCAGGATTGTATTCATCAATGAACACTTTTTTTGGAGGGGAGAAGGCAAGGCATTTGGGTTTAAGTGACTTGCTCAAGGTCACATGGCTAGTAAGTATTAAGTGTCTGAGGCCGGATTTGAACTCAAGTCCTCCTGATTCCAGGCTGGTGCTCTAGTCACTGTGCCACCTAGCCACCCCAATGAACATTTTATTGAACAGCAATTTACTCTATGCTGGGTATAAATGCTAAGGCTTCAGAGGCATTGCCTCTCTGCCTTTGAGGGGTCTCTAATCTAGGTGAGGGGCAGAATGGGAGAACCAGATAGCCAAAGAAGGAAACACATTTTTTGGAGTTTTTTCCCCCTAAGATAATCAGTCTCATTTTGATATTTTAAATGGTTAGAATAGGACCTTGTATGCAAGGGTTTCTGTTTGTTGACTTCTTTGCCAGTCTCCAATGCAAGGGTCTCCAAAACATCTCCCATTTTGTGCTAGGAATTTGGGGTTAAGTTTGTAGTTTGCCTCTGACAGTCTCCTCTGTGCTAATAATGGCTTGGCTTTGCTACCTATCTCCTTGTTGTGCCAATACAGATAGACTTCATTGCGTAGATAGTGTAAAGAGGCAGATTTAGGCTTGATATTTGGGAGAATTTCCCAGGAACCAGAACTATCCCAAAGTGATAAGTGCCTACTATATGTCAGTCACCATATTGAGCTCTAGGGTTACAAGGAAAGGCAAAAGATTGTCCTTACTCTCAAGGAGCTCATAGTTGAGAGGGGGGGGAGACAAGAGAGAGAGAGAGAGAGAGAGAGAGAGAGAGAGAGAGAGAGAGAGAGAGAGAGAGAGCCTATATACAATTATGTACATTCTATACAAATATAGAATGAAGAGGAGAAAATCAATAGAGGGAACGTACTAGAATTAAGGGAAATTAGGAAAGGCATAGGGCAGCTAGGTGGTGCAGTGGATAGAGCTCCAGGTCTGAAGTCAGGAAGACTTGAGTTCAAACTCAGCCTCAGACACTTACTATGACCCTGGGCAAGTCACTTACCCTGTTTGCCTCAGTTACCTTATCTGTAAAATGAGCTGAAGAAGGAAATGGCAAACCACTCCAGTATCTTTGCCAAGAAAACCCCGAATGGAGTCATGAAGACTTGGAAACAACTGACCAATACCAACAAGAAGAAAAGGCTTCTTGTAAAATGAGATATTTTAGCTGGGAGTTCAAAGAAGCTAGAAAAGCCAGAATGTGGTGATGAGGAGGGAGAGAATTTCAGGCATGGGGGATAGCCAGTGGATATACACAGGAGATAGAGTGTCATATGATAGGAACCACAAGGAGGCTAATATTACTGGATCACAGAGTACATGGCAATCGTGGGGTATAAGGTATAATAAGACTGGAAAAGTACAGGAGGTGAGCTGGCAAGGGCAGGTTATGAAGGACTTTGAATGCCAAGCGGACAATGCCATATTCCATACTGGAGGTAGGAGAGTCACTGGAGTTTGAATAAGGGAGTGACATGGTCTAAGCTTTAGGAAGATAACTGTGCAAGCTGTGGATGATGGACAGGAGTGGGGAGAGACTTGAGGCCAATTGGTACTTATTGAATTAGTATAGGTGTGAGCTGATGAGAGCCTTTGGGGGGTCAAAGGAGAGAAAGGGCATATATGAGAGATGTCATGAAGGTAAAATTGGCAGTTCTTGGCAGCATATTCAATAGGGGATGAGAGAGTGAGGAGTTGACAATGATGCCTAGTTAGTAAGCCTGGGTGACTGCTGTACCCTTGAGAAGTTAAAAGTGTAATTCATTCACTGTATTACTCAGAATCCCATCCACACATTGTGCTCCAGTTAAGGTCCTACCTTTCAAAGTTGGGTAGCTTATAGTGACACCAGAGGCTGAGATCATGAACACCTATCAAGTTGTCATTCCCTGCATCCCTTTCAGGTCTATATTATGAATCCTTACTTTTTCACTCCTTCCTTCTCCCTTCTCACTGATCCTGCCCCTTCCAGAATGGTCTTTTGTTTCTTAATACCCTTCCCAAAGCAGCTGTTGAATAAACCATTTTTCCAACTACCCTATAAGTCAATGACACTGGTTTTCTGACCTCAATGGGTCAAGTACTAGGTGGTGCAGTGGATAGAGTGCTGGAGCTGAGTTCAAATCTTGCCTCGGATATTTACTAGATGTATGACCCTGGTCAAGTGATTTACACTCTCTTGGCTTCAGTTTTCTCATCTGGAAAATAAGGGGGTTGGACTAAGTAGTTCCTAAGGTATAGTCCTGGTCTAAATCTCTGACCCTATAAATGCCTAGCAAAGTTTTATAGCTCTGGTGTCCAGATCTTAGCTTGATTCCTTCTTAAGGAAATGATATGAAAGGATCAGGAACCCCCAGCTCTACCTTTTCCAGTTCTTGCATCCTCATTGATCTCAACCCTATTCCTCTCCAGTCTCTATCTTCCTTCTCTCCTTCCCTTTCACTGTGTTTGCCAGACCATTTGGTCTATTGTTAACAAATCTCCCTTCATCCTCAAAATCTATTTCACTCCTTCCATCTCTAGACACTAACTGAAACCTGCATTTCCCCTAATGATACCACATCCCTTTGCCATCCTCTCCAATACTGGCCATTCCTTCTCTATTGCCACTGAGTCACAGAGGCAAGAAGAAGAGTAGGCATGTGTCTTGGTTTCCACTGCCACTTTCAGACCATCCTTCTGTTACCATCACTCAGCAACCTCTTCAGGAAGAAACAATTTGAGTATTGTGGAAACACAATCAGGATAACACAAGACCTAGACGCTTCTACATTAAGGGACTGAAGGTCTTAGAAAATGATATTCTGGAGGTCAAAGGATCTAGGATTAAAACCAAGAATCACCTACCCAGCAAAACGGAGTATAATGCTTCAGGGGAAAATATGGTCATTCAATGAAATAAAGGACTTTCAAGCATTCTTGATGAAAAAACCAGAGCTGAACAGAAAATTTAATTTTCAAATACAAGAAGGAAGAGAAGCATGAAAAGGTAAACAGGAAAAAGAAATCATAAGGAACTTATTAAAGTTGAACTATTTACATTCCTGGAAAAATGATAATTGTAACTCATGACACTTTTCTCAATATGAGGATAGTTGAAAGGAATATACTTGTATATATGTGTATATGTGTGCGTGTAAGTATGTATAGGATGGTGTATGTGTGTATAAATATATATATATGTGAGTGTGTATATATGTGTGTACATATATACATAGAGGGTACAGGATCAGTTGAATGTGAAGGGATGATATCTAAAAAATAAAATTAAGAGGTGAGAGAGGAATATACTGGGAGAAGAAGAAAGGGAGAGATAGAATAGGTAAATTTTCTCATAGAAAAGAGGCAAGAGAAAACTGTTACAATGGAGGAGAAGAGCAGGAAGGTGAAAGGGAATGGGTCACCCTTATTCTTATTGAATTTAGCTTAAGGAAGGAATAATATACACACTCAATTTGGTATCTTACCCTACAGGAAAGTAGAGGGGGAAGGGGATAAGAGGGAGGATGATAGAAGGGAGGGCAGATTGGGGGAGAGGATAGTTAGAAGCAAATATAGTTAGTCTTTCACAATACAACTATTACAGAAATGTTTGTGTAACTACACATGTACAACCTATATTGAATTGCATGTCCTCCCAGTAGGGATGGGTGAGGAGGGAAGAAGAGAAAGAATCTGGAAATCAAAGTTTTAAAAATAAATGTTTAAAAAATTATTTTTTACATGCAACTGGGAAATAAGATATACAAACACTGGCATATAGAAATCTATCTTGCCCTACTAGAAAGTTAGGGGGCATGGGGGAGGATATAAGAGAAAACAGATTGGGGGAAGGAGTATTCCGTAGACTCAGTATCTTGGGGTGAGAGTAGGGGAAAGATGGGGAGAAAATTTGTAACTCAAAATCTTGTGGAAATGAATATTGAAAAGTAAAGATAAATAAATGAAAAAATTGTGGAAGGGAGTTCTTTATCAAACTTCATGTTTATCATGGGTCAATAGTGTAATATGGCAGAGAAAAAAAAAACTCATCTGAACTTTGGAAGCATTAAGAGAGATATAACTTGAATATGTGAGAATGTGATCGCATAAGTGTGTAGTCTACCATAGACTAATTCTTTAGTATTGTGTTTAATTCCTAGTGACACAGTTCAGGAAAACAGAATGATGTAGTGGAGAGCCAGACTTGAAGTCAAGTTGTGTTTTAGTCCTGCTTCTGAAACAAATTGACTTTAAGACCCTGAGTTAGTCACAGCGAGGTACAACTGGGGCTGTTGGATAGAACACTAGGCCTGCAGTCAGGAAGACCCAAGTTCTAATCCAGTCTCAGGCAACTTATTAGCTGTGTGACCCTGGGCAAGTCCCTTAACTCGATTTGCCTCAGTTTCCTCATCTGTAAAATGAGCTGGAGAAATAAATGGCAAACCACTCCAGTATCTTTGCCAAGAAAACACCAAATGGGGTTATGGGAGAGTTGAATATGACTGAAAAAATGACTAAGCAACAAGTCACAAACTCTTAGTGCACCAGCAAATTTGTAGTCTGAGACTATAAGGTGCATATCAAACATAGATCTGAATGGATAAAAGTAATTTCCATCCTGAAAGTTCTCCATATAGTTCTCCTCACAGGTTTGATCCAGAAAGAATTGTTTTGTTTTGTTTTGTTTTAATAGAAAGCAGCCAAAGGATCAACAAGCCATTTAACTTCCCAAGGCCTTAGATCTCTATTTGAAAAATGAGAGGGTAGGACTGCACGTCTTTTAAAGTCCTTTCCAACTCTAAAATACGATCCGATGCTCTTGTGAGGATAACTGTTGTGGGATAGGTCTTTGGGTCCATGTCACATGAGGATCAACTGAAGGAAGGAAGATATTTAACCTGAAGAAGAGAAGATGGACAAGGGAGGTGGGGAGGGAAGGAAGAGAGATCGTAGCTATCTTCAAAGATTTTGAGGATTGTTCAGTCATTTTCAGCCATGTCCCTCCTATTCCAGGGGCTACTGAACTGTGCCAAAAGAAGCCATATAGTCATGCTGATAGAATGCACTTCAAATGGGTTACCTTTCCAGTACAGGGCCTCACTGTTCTTAACTTTCTCTTCATTCCTCATGTACCCCACAACACCCCCTCCCTACTCCCTCTCAGCAGATGACCTTGCCTCTAGCTTCACTGAGAAAATAGAATGCATTTGCTTTGAGCTCCCTCCTCTTCCCTACTTTACATTGCAAGACTTAATATACTTCCCCTTCTTCTCTTCCTTTTCTCTTCAGTCTCTGATGAAAAGGGTCATAGGATCATAAGATCACAGATCTTGAGCTGGAGTAGACCTCAGAGGCCCTTCTCCTTGCCAAGGTCAATCCCACTCTTTGTACACTTGGCCCCATCCTGCCCCATTTCCTCTGGCTCCCCACCCCCACAATCATCCCCTGTATCTCGTTTTTAAGTTCTCCCTATCTCCTGGTTACGTTCCTGTGGCCTGCAGACACACTCAGGCCTCTCCATCCTTTAGAACCCTTCACTTTGCCATGCCCCCCACAGTGCAGTCATCTCCATCTCCAGAGCCTCCTTCTCACAGCCAAATCCACAAAAAACAATCTTATTTCTTTGCCTCCACTTTTCTTCTTGCTTCGTCAACCTTTCACTCTCTGGATTTGCAAAGATGCTAGAGTAGTTTGCCATTTCCTTTTCCAGATTATTTTACCAGTAAGGAAACTGAGGCAAACAGGGAAGTGACTTGCCCAGGGTCACACAGCTAGTAAGTATGGGAAGTCAGATTTGAACTCAGGAAGATGAATCTTGCTTACTCCAGGCCTGGCACTCTATCCCCTGTGCAACCCAGCTGCCCAAGTTAAGGCCCTTATCACCTCTCAATGGTCTGCCTGTCTCAAGAGTTTCTCGTTTCTAATCCATCCTCCACGCATCTATCAAAGCGAATATATTCCTAACGCACTTTGCTCCAGTTTAACAAGTTCCTGTAGTCTCTGAGATTAAATACTGAGTCCTGTCTGGCATTTCACATCTTTTCCAACTGGGCCCCAGTCTACCTGTCCAGGCTTATTGCACATTACTGACCTTCATGCATTCCATGTGCCAGCCTAACTGGCCTACCATATGATATGACATTTCCTCCCTCCTTTCCTTTGCCCAGGCTGTCAGCCAGGCCTGCCTGGAATGTGCTCCTTCTTCACCTCCACTTCTTAGAATCTCTAACTTCTTTCAAACTTTAGCTCAAAGGCCACCTCCTACATTCCTGATTTCCATTCTCCCCATGGCTAATGCTACTCCACTGAATTGTTTTGTATATACTTATATACCTGCCCATGTTGTTTTGCCCAGTGGGAAATGAGCTCTACAAGGGCAGGGACCATTTTGGATTTTTGTGTCTGAATCCTTAACACCTAGCATAATGCCCAGCACATAGCTCTTAATAAATATTTCTTGAATCAATGAATAAATGAAGATCCTGCTGGACACTCTTCCTTAACCTGTCCTTTATCTTCATCAAGACCTCTGGTCCCTTGATCCTTGCTCTTTTCCATGTTTATCACTCCTATTCTGATTACACTTTCCTCTCTTAGCATGCTAGCTCTTTCAGAAGAGCACTGTCCCACACTATTGAATCTCCTGCCCCTTGTCCTGCTGCTGCTGATCTACAACCTTTGCTCGCCCTTGCCATTCATCCCTACTCTGGAGCTGCTGATAAAGCTAAAAAAGTCATGGAACTTTGCTGACTGGGTCTTCTCCCAAGGTCTGTTATCTGAAAGCTGTAGGACAGTGAGGGGATCATTAATTTGTAGCTGAAAGGGAACTTAGAGGTCATCAAGTCCAACTCCACCATTTTACAGACAAGGAAACTGAGGTCCAGAAGAGCTAAATGACTTGCCATGGCCACATCCTAAATGCCACCTACTACAGATTGTTGTCTTTGTTCTTCGTTTTCGAAGAGGACCATGGCATCAGGGAAAGGATGACATGACTTGCATGACTTTGATTTGAGTGAGAGAGGGCTGTGTGAGGTCACCAGCCTCACTTTCTCCTCCAGAACCATCTGGGTCCAGTGACCTCATATTCACCAGGATGACTAGAAATAGCCCAGAATGCACTGGGAGACCCTGGTCCTATTAGATTAAAGTCTTTTCAGGTTCTCACTTTGAGTGAGATAACATCAATTCAGTGAATAGGCCTCTTTAAGCAAAGAGTCCAAGGATAGGTCCTTTAATTAGAAAAAAAGAGAAAAAAATTAAACTGGGAGGGGAAGATCCTCCAGGTTGCTAGTAAAAAGAGGAACAATTACTATTTACGTTCACTTTGAGCTAGGAGGTCCTAAAATATAGCCATTCACTTCAGAGTGAAATGGGTGAGGAAAGAAAAAGAAAGAGAGAGAGAGAGAGAGAGAGAGAGAGAGAGAGAGGAAGGAAGGAAGGAAGGAAGGAAGGAAGGAAGGAAGGAAGGAAGGAAGGAAGGAAGGAAGGAAGGAAGGAAGGAAGGAATCTGGGCAGTAAACCCCAAGGTAACTGAGGAGTTTCCAGTCATCAAAATTTACCTTCCTGGGGTGGCTAGGTGGCACAGTGAGTAAGAGCGCCGGCCTCGGAGTTGGGATGACCCGGGATCGAAACCGGCCTCAGAAAATGAGCACCCACACACAAATAATGACTAGCCGTGTAACCTTAAGCAAGTTACTTAACCCCAATTGCTTAAAAAATAAATAAATAAATAAAAAATAAAAAAATTACCTTCCTTTGGAGAGGAGAAGAGCCCTCTTAAGTCTACTGTCTTCTCTCTTTTAATGATTTATTTATCCTGTGCATAGCTTGCTTTGTATATATTTGTTTACATGTTGTCTCCCCAATTAGATTGTAAGCTCCTTAAGGGCAGAAACTATCTTTTCCTTCTTTTTGTATTCCCCAGCACTTAGCACAATGCCTGGCATATAGTAGACACTTAATAAATGTTTTTTGATTGATTGATTGGTGTATCTTTGGCAAGATTTGAATTCATGTCTCCAGGATGTTTGGTAGTCTGTCTACTACATTGGATGTTTCCTTTTGTTCAGCTCCTATTGACTCTGCAACATGCTCCCTACTGGCAATTTCCTGTTTCAGATCATCATCCCCTCTCAACTGAACTATCAACAAATTTACCCAAATGTTCTCCCTAACTCCAGTGTCTTCTTTCATCAGTTCATCTTTTACCTTGTTGTTTGCTGTTGAGTTGTTTCATTATGTCCAATTCTTTGGCACGTCATTTAGGGTTTTCTTAGCAGAAATACTAGAGTGGTTTGCCATTTCCTTCTCTAGTTCATTTTACAGATGAGGAAACTGAGCAAATAGGGTTAAGTGACTTGCCCAGGGTCACATGGTTAGTAAGTTTCTGAGGCTACATTTGAACTTAGAAATGTGAGTTTTCCTGACAGACCCAACCCACTAGCCACTCTGCCACCTAGCTGCCCATCTTTTACATAGCCAACAAAAACAAGAATCTTTCTCTTGCATAGGCTTGACCATGTCAGTCTCATTGAAAAAACTTCAAAAAATTTTACTATCTCCAGGATAAAACACAAACTCTTTAGTTTGTCAATTAAAGGCCTGCACAATCTGGATCCAACCTAATTTCAGTCTTATTTCACATTATTCCCTTTCATGTAATAATAATGATATTTGTATAGTGCTTTAAAGTTTGCAAAATGCTTAACAAATATTATCTCATGCCATCCTCATAACAACCCCACTATTATCATCTCAATTTTACAAATGATGGAATGGAGGCAGCCAGAGGTGACTTGCCTAGAGTCACACGGTATCTGAGGCTGAATTTGAGCTCAAGCTCTGACTCCAGGTCCAGTACTCTGCCCACTTCACCACCTAGCTTTCTTATAATGTTCTCTGCATCTAAGTTAAGATAGACTGTCTCTAAACTCAGTACAACCCCTTCCCCATTCACTCAAGTTGTCCACAAAACCTGGAATGTATGGTTTCCTTATCTCTGCCTTTCAAAATTCTTTATTCCTTCCAAAACCATGAAGGCTTCCTTGTTCCCACTGGCTGAAACATCATCTCTTCCTTCTCACCTGTTACTAGAGTGTTTGTTCTGGGTATCTCCTTTACTTTAATCTAGACAAACTTGGATCATACTTTTCAGATTATACACATCCTATTTAGAGATTCCTTCAGGGTAGGGACTATGTAGTTTTCATCTTTCTGTCTCAAGTAGCTAGCACAATGCCTTGCATGTTGTAGGTACTTCATAAAAAGTTAATGAATGATACTTGTTTACTTCCTTCCATTTTAAATTCATCCCTATAAAAAGTAGCAACATTCATTCATTCATTTGTAACTGGTGGTCCAAAGGCCCCAAAGCCACTGCACTCACATTGACTAGGACTAATCATAGAGGCAACCCCAAAGGGTAATTTTTTTTTCTTTTTGGAGGGGGGAAAGGCAGGGCAACTGGGGTTAAGTGACTTGCCCAAGGTCACACGGCTAGTAAATATTAAGTATCTGAGGCTGGATTTGAACTCAGGTCCTCCTGACTCCAGGGCCAGTACTCTATTCACTGTGCCACCTAGCCACCGCCAAAGGGTAATTTTTACCTTTGGCTCATTATGCCTCTCTGGCAGCTTGGTGGCACCGAGGATAGAACACTAGGCTTTGGAATCAGGAAGATTTATCTTTATGAGTCTAAATGTGGCCTAAGACACTTACTAGCTATATGGCCCTGGGCAAATCACTTAACCCTGCTTGCCTCAGTTTCCTCATCTATAAAATGAGCTGGAGAAGGAAATGGCAAACCACTCCAGTATCTTTACTAAGAAAACCCCAAATGAGGTCACGAAAGAGTTGGACACAACTGAAATATGACTGACCCACATTATGCCTCCACTGGGAATTTCCTTCCAATTTGTCTTCGGTATAGCTCTGTCTTGGGTAAATGAACTGAAAGAACCCTCCACTCCAGTTGCCATACAAGCATTCAAAGTTAAAAATGCAAAATAAGTAGGATAGACAGCCTTTATTTTGCCCCACAGAAATGCAAGACTTTCAGGAGCAGATAAACATGTAGAAAACATATAAGACACTTAAATAAATTCCCTGGGAAAAGGGTAACCATCTTTGGAAACTCCTAAAAAAAGAAATGTCTCAGGGCAGAGCCAAGATGGCGGAGTAGAAACAGCTCATCCAAGCCACTCTGCCCCCAGATTCCACCCAAACTATGTACAAGGGGACTCTGAACAACTTCTGGAGCCCCAGCACCCACAGAACAACACAGAGAAGCTAACCTCCCACTGAGGACAGCCCAGCAGCCCTGCAGGAAGGACCAGAGCAGCGGTCTGGGACCTGGCAGCTCGCAGCGTGCAGCACGCAGAGCGCGGGAAGCGGAGCTGAGCCAGAGCTGAGGTCCCCGTGAGCCGAGGTTTTAGCCCCAGGGCGGCAGGGCCAACAGCCGGCTGGAGGAACCCCAGAACACAAGTAGCTGTGGTGACTCCAGAATTATCAACATAGACATGCCTAGGACAAAGTAAGAGGTTAGTGTCCTATGGACTTTGGGACCAGTATTTGGGGAATGCATCAGCTTCCTCCCCTGGGGACTAGAAGCCACTGAGGAGATGTGCCATTTTGTAGTTTTCAGAGGCAGCTCCGGCTCCCAGCCTGCAGAACCGTAGGGAGATCCAGTGATGAGTCTTGGGGAGTAATAGCTCTTGCTTTAACCTCCCTGGATCTGGATTGTGATCTAGGGTGGAAGTTGTGGGTGGGTTTACAGCTTGCCAGAAACGGAAGTTGCCCCCCACACATTCGGGACGAAAATTCCTCTAGCTGGCCTTAAAGCCATAGTGTGGCAACAAGCCCAAAAGTCAAGTGATTAAGTGGCAACATGCCAAGGCAAAGGAAACAGAAAACTGCAACCCTAGACTCCTATTTTGGGGGCATAGAGCAGGAAAAGGACTGTGAGGTCAGAAGTCCTGCTCCAAAAGCCCCAGGGGAAAACATGAGCGGGATGCAGGCCATAGAGGACCTTAAGAAGGACTTTAAAAATCAAATAAGAGAAGTGGAGGAAAAATTGGAAAGAGAAATGAGAAGGATGCAGGAAAAGTATGAAATGAGGGTCAACAGCCTGACTGAGGAAAACAACACCTTAAAAAATAGACTAGCTCAAATGGCAAAGGAGGCCCAAAAGGGCAATGAGGAGAAGAATGCCTTAAAAAGTCGAATTTGCCAGATGGAAAAAGAATCTCAAAAGTTCACTGAGGAGATTCATTCCTTCAGAGTTAGACTGGAGCAAATGGAAGCTAATGACTTTATGAGAAATCAAGATGCTGTTAAGCAGATCCAAACAAATGAAAGATTAGAAGGCAATGTGAAATATCTCATGGGAAAAACCACTGACCTGGAAAATAGATCCAGGAGAGACAATTTAAAAATTATTGGACTACCTGAAAGCCATGATCAAAGAAAGAACCTAGAAATCACCCTTCAAGAAATTCTCAAGGAAAACTGCCCTGATGCTTTAGATCCAGAGGGCAAAATAGAGGTTGAAAGAATCCACAGATCACCTCCTGAAAAAGATCCCCAAAAGAAAACTCCCAGGAATATTATAGCCAGGTTCCAGAATCCCCAGATCAAGGAGAAAATACTACAAGCAGCCAGGAAGAAACAATTTCAATATTGTGGAAACACAATCAGAATAGCCCAGGACCTGGCAGCTTCTACACTGAGGGATCGAAGGGCATGAAATATTTTATTCCAGAGGGCAAAAGAACTGGGAATGAACCCAAGGGTCACCTACCCAGCAAAACTGAGTATTTTGTTTCAGGGGAAAATATGGTCATTCAGTGGAATAGAGGACTTTCAAGCATTCTTGAGGAAAAAACCAGAATTGAATAGAAAATTTGACATCCAGACGCAAGAAGGAAGAGATGCCTGAGAAGGTAATCAGTGAAAAGAAATCAAAAGGAACTTATCAAAGTTGAACTATTTACATTCCTATATGGAAAAGCAATAATTGTGAATGAATATCTTTCTCACTATGAAAATAATGGAAGAAAGGTGTGTGGTCATATGAGTACATATGTGAATGTGTGTTTAGATGGTTACAATTATATATGGATAGAGGGCATAGGTTGAATTTGTTGGGAAGGGAGAATACTCAAGGGATGAATTATGAGGTGAGAGGGGAAAGTGGCAAGAGGAGATGGGGAGAGACAGGGTAGGTAAACTATTTCATGTAGAAGAAGCAAGGGGAAGTGGTTGTAAGGGGGGGAAGAATAGGAAGGCAAAAAGGCAAATCCACATTCTCATTGAATTTGGTTCAGGGAGAGAATGACATACATACTAAATGGGATATCTCAACCTGCATCAGAATAAAGGGAAGGGGGATGAGAGGAGGGAAGATGGATGGGAGGGTATCCTTGGGGGGAGGGGTGGTTGGAAGTACCCACTATAGAAGAGGGACAGGATCATATGGGGAATGGACCAGGTAGGGGGTGGGATGAGTGGGAGGGAATTGTAAGCAGCCTTGTACAATATATCTACTATGATAATGTTTTGCATAGCTAGACATGTACAACATATACCGAATTACTTATCTCCCCAGAGGGAATGGTGACAAGGGAGGAAGGAAATGGATCTGAAATTCGAGGTCTCAACATTAAATGTTTCAAATATATGTAAATACTATTATTAATACTCTTTTGCTTATAATTGGGAGATAAGATGTGCAGGCATTGGGACACAAAGATTCACCTTCCTCTAATGGAAAAGTTGAAGGGGGTATAGGAGAAGGTATGGGAGAGAGCAGATTGGAGGAAGCGATATCTTGTGGGACTGCTATTCTGGGAGGTTGGGTAGGGGAATAATGGGGGGAAAAGGATTGTAACTCAAAATCTGGTGGAAATGAATGATGTAAAACAGAAGTTAATAAAGCATTTGTTTAATTAAAAAAATGTATCCCCCCCCCAAAAAAAGTCCTGCTCCATCTAGGTGATCAGAGTTATGCTTGCAGCTGCAGATACAGAGGGAAGTTTTGTTCTTATAAATTTCATATTTTCAGAGCATCTACTGAGAAAGAGTCTGCGTGTAAATATAAATGAGAAACTTGAGTTGTAACTCAATGGTTAAGAAGCCTTGTATTAATAAATAAAATCCATATTGGTAAAAAAAAAAAAAAAAGGAATGTCTCCTTCCCATTGAGCCTGCATTGTCTGAAATACTTGCTGAAATAGTGGTTTTCAGTGTTTTTTATTTCCCTAGTTCAAGATTTCCAATAACCAGTCCTCTGATCACAAGGGTCATATGGGCAATGCTTTTGCCAAGAAGCAACACTGCTCAGAAAATCCCCTTCTCTCTTTAGAATGCTTGAGAACTCTGATGCTGGAAGTCCCCTAGACAAAGCAATCTCCCAAAGCTGGAACTGCCTAAGAAAATGCCCCTTCTCTACCTAGAACGCTGTTTCCTATAATCTGACCACCCAGGAGATAGAAAACGTTGTCTGTGAGTTATCTTCTTGGCACATGCATGTGTCCACTTCTACCATGGGACTATCTTTAGAAAACCTATCAAAGCCCCAGTTGCTGCCATCTCTGGGGCTGGGGGAGTCTACTCTCAGAAGGAGCTATCTTCTCCTGCCTCGGGATAAGCTAATGATAATATCATGGGACCACAGAGCTAGAGCTAGGAGAGACTTCACTGGGTATCGGGTCTAACCCTCTCATTTCAGAGATGAGGGAACTGAGACCAAGGAAGGTTAAGTGACTTGTTGAGGATCACATATAGAATAAGCATAAGGAGCAAGGCATGAACCCAAACTTCCTGTCTCCAAGGCCAGTGCTATTTCTACTGTGTAATGCTGCCTCCTCATGGAAGTGCCATATGTTTCCCAATGCTGCCCAAGGCAGCCATAACCAGTTTCTAGAGTAAAACAGGGGAAGATCCCATATGCACAGGCTCACCCTTCCCCACAAGACAGGCTCACTTGGCCAGTTCTCTAAACAGAAAAAGAAAAAAAAGTCCAAAAAGGGCTGATCTGGCCTGCCAGTTTCCTTTGTTAAGTCCCCATAAAAGGGTGGCTTCTCTGACAAGACTCCACCCTTCTCAATACCAGCCTGCCAATGACCTTGGGAAGCAGACCCAGTCAGTAATTGTCACTTGGGAGTTTGGTCCTCCAAATGAGATCCAATGAGCATACATACTCTTCATGGGGAGTAGGGGTACTTTCCTGACCCAAAACCAAGGCTTGTGCCCTCTAAGCTCATCAAATTGATCAGAAACTCCTGCTGGTCTCCTGGCACAGGAAACAACAAGGTAAGGATGCTTAATTTCTTATATTCATGATTGTCCTGTTGTAACAAAGGCTCTTGGGAAACAGAGCAAGTTGGGTGAAGAGAGACTGCAGCTCCACTCCTACTGGAAAGCTGTGCCAACTTTTCTTTCACTCAAAGTTTTGCTCTGGCCTGAAAATTTTTTCCAAAGCCTAGAGCCCATGGTTTGAGCAAGAAGGGGAGTGGAAATACTTCAGGGATCCTTATCCTTTGCAGGCACTGAATTACTAGGGCTAAGGAAAAAACGCTTTCTTGGGTCTAGATGTCCTTAGCCTCTTAGTGAACTATCCCAGGAGTGGGACATTGGAAACTGGAGGCCCTTCAGTGGGGCAAGGCAGGGGAAATAGTTAGAATCTTAATTTCTTTTGGAGGGCCATGCCTTCCTGGGTATGCCTCTACCTCTCTCATTCCTAGGATTTTTCTTTCTCTTGAAGTTTTTGCTGCCATAAAATGCTTAAAATTTCCTGCCAAGCAGCGTGTGCATGTGGCGGCAGTAGTGGGGGCATTAAGGGTTGGGTATCAGAAGTACTTAGAAGAACCAAAGGACTCCTCTGCTTAGCTGCTGTTTTGAATCATGCAATGAGATTCCACTCTTCTAGAAGAGTGGGTCATCTTATGCTTAAACAGGAGGGCAGGGGGGCTGCTAGGTGGCTCAGTGAGCACCAACCCTGGAGTCAGGAGGACCTGAATTAAAACCTGGCCTCAGGCACTTAACATTTACTAGCTGTGTGACAATTCACTCAACGCCAATTGCCCTGCCTCCCCCCCTCCAAAAAGTAAAAAAAAAAAAAAGGGAGGGCAAATATTAATACATCAATACCATACCTAAAAGAGCATTAAACCAGAGGTAGGGAGAATGTTCCTTCTCTAACGTTAACTCTGTACCTCAGCTTCCTCTGAGAAATAGGGAGCCACTGAAGTTTATTTAATAGGGGGAATGGCATTGTCAGACCTGCTCTTTGGGAAGATTAATTTGGCACCTGAGGGGAAGATGGACTGGAATAGAAACAGACTTAACTCAGGAATGGACGATAAAGGCTTTTGTTAGAAGGTCACAGTTCCAGAGGGTATATATGAGAGTTGTGTCAGTGGGTTATATAAGAAATATGAAGGTACAATCAATCAACAGGACTTGGCAATTGATTGGATATGCAGGGTAAGAGTGAGGAGTTGAGGATGATGCCCACGTTGTGAGCCTGGGTGACTGGCAGGATAGGGGTATCCTTGACAGTAACGGGGAATTTTAAAAAGGGGAGAGCTTGGGCAAAAAACCATCTCTTCATTGCATTAAATCCCTCTAGGTCTTTCACTGGCTTCTCCTATGGCATTAATTTGAGGCCCTTCCCTATCCTGGATGCCTTACTCTAGGCAATTTCCTTCTGAAACTGGGATGTCTGGCCAGAGCAGAGGGTAATAGATCTCTCCATTACCTGGAAGGAATGCCTCTCTAAATGCAGCCTAAGAGGAGGATGCCACTTCTTGGACATGGTTTGCACTATTTGACCCATATGCATAAAGCCCTAGTTATGGCTCTAATCCTTTGAACAAGTGGTATAAGGCAGTCATATACTCCAGGTATGGGGGATTAATTGTATAAATGCACAGAGGTAAGAGATGGAAGGACAGATTCAGAAAAAAAGGTAGTAATCTAATCAGGATGAAAGGAAGAGTGAATGAAGGGGAGCAGAATGGGAAAAATGCCCAAAAGGTGGTTTGGACCAAGATTTGCAGAGGACCTTATATGCCAGTCTAAGCAGTCTGCATTTTATCACAGTGACAAATAAGGGTGAAATTATCATAAAGTCACTAGCTTCCATTTGCTCCAGTCTAACTCTGAAGGAATGAATCTCCTCAGTGAACTTTTGAGATTCTTTTTCCATCTGGCAAATTCGACTTTTTAAGGCATTCTTCTCCTCAATGCCCTTTTGGGCCTCCTTTGCCATTTGAGTTAGTCTATTTTTTAAGGTGTTGTTTTCCTCAGTCAGGCTGTTGACCTCATTTCATACTTTTCCTGCATCCTTCTCATTTCTCTTTCCAATTTTTCCTCCACTTCTCTTATTTGATTTTTAAAGTCCTTCTTAAGGTCCTCTGTGGCCTGCAACCCGCTCATGTTTTCCCCTGGGGCTTTTGGAGCAGGACTTCTGACCTCACAGTCCTTTTCCCGCTCTATGCCCCCAAAATAGGAGTCTAGGGTTGCAGTTTTCTGTTTCCTTTGCCTTGGCATGTTGCCACTTGATTGCTTGACTTTTGGGCTTGTTGCCACACTATGGCTTTAAGGCCAGCTAGAGGAATTTTCGTCCCGAATGTGTGGGGGGCAACTTCCGTTTCTGGCAAGCTGTAAACCCACCCACAACTTCCAACCTAGATCACAATCCAGATCCAGGGAGGTTAAAGCAAGAGCGATTACCCCCCAAGACTGATCGCTGGATCTCCCCACGATTTGTAGGCTGGGAGCCGGAAATGCCTCTGAAAACTACACAGTGGCGTGTCTCCTCAGCAGCTTCTAGCCCCCAGGGGAGGGAGCTGACGCATTCCCAAATACAGGTCCCAAAGTCCATAGGACACTAACCTCTTACTTTGTCCTAGGCAAGTCTATGTTGATAATTCTGGAATCTCCACAGTTCCTGGTGTTCTGGGGTTCCTCCAGCCGGCTGCTGGCCCTGCCGCCCTGGGGCTAAAACCTCGGCTCACGTGGACCTGGGCTCGGCTCGGCTCAGCTCCTGCGCTCTGCGCTCTGGGCTCTGCGCGCTGCCGGCTCCCAGAGCGCTGCGCTGGTCCTTCCTGCAGGGTGCTGGGCTGTCCTCAGCGGGAGGTTAGCTTCTCTGTGTCGTTCTGTGGGTGCTGGGGCTCCAGAAGTTTTTCAGAGTCCTTTTTTACATAGTTTGTGGAGAATCTGGGGGCAGAGAGGCTTGGACAAGCTGTTTCTACTCCGCCATCTTGGCTCCGCCCAGCAAGGGTGAAATTATAATGCCTAAAAGCATTGAGCTTATTTTTTGTCAAAAGGAGAAGAGCAAAAATTATATGAATGCGGTGACCTTTATTTCCTGAAAATCTAGCCTGGATAAGGGAGAGAAAATGACGATGTTTGGCTATAGCATGGAAATGTAGTCCCTGAAGGGCACATTTTACCTTATTTACTATGAAACCATTGTTAGGAGGCTTTACCCCCAATCCTACTATGCCTTTTTCCATGCTTCTCACAACCAGCCCTAGGTTTGTTTGCTTTGATTTGAAGTTCTTCCAATGGCACAGCTCACCACCTCTTTTGTTGTTCACTCGTTTCAGTTGTATGCAACTCTTTGTGACCCTATTTGGAGTTTTCTTGGCAAAAATGGTTTGCCATTTCTTTCTTCAGCTCATTTTCCAGATGAGGAAACTGAGGCAAAACAGGGATAAGTGACTTGCCCAGGGTCACACAGTTAGGAAGTATCTGAGGTCATATTTGAACTCAGGAAGATGAGCCTTCCTGATTCCAGGCACAGCACTCTATCCACTGTGCCACCAGCTCTACTCACAGCCTCTTAATTTCACTATTCTCCAGGTTCTTGGTCCCTAGTCCTTCTAACCTCCTTAGCATGACCCCCCTCTCTATTTTTCATAACTTTTCTCCCTATAAAACTACTAATCTCAGGTCACCTATTGGCTTCCACTCCTTGAAGCAGTATGGTAAATTCAGCCCTGGACTTGAAATGAGCAAACTAGGATGCAAGTCCTACTTCCACCACTTCGTGTCTGTGAGACCATGAACAAATCAGTTCATTTCTGTGGGTCTCAATTTACTCATCTAAAAAACAGAAATAATGCTATCTACTTAGCAGGAAAATTTGGTAAAGGAAAGTCTTTGGTTAGCTTTGAAGCATTATATAAATAGGAACTACTCTTTTCTATCCCCAAGGTGGGAAGAAGGTACCTGGCTGTCAATATCCAGTCTCCCTATTCCCACTTCATCTGTTCTCTCCTGGGCTATTGTATTAACCTCCTAATTGGTCTCCCTTCTTTTAGTCTTTTCTCTCTCCAATCTATCCCTGAAACCACTGCCAGATTAATCATACTAATTAGGAGAACTGATTATTTCATATCCCTGAGGCAAGATGAGGGAACTGTGGGGAGGGAATTGGGGATTTGCCCTAGGACAACAACATGGTGTGGTGCATTAACTCCCCATAGGAACTGTTGTCCCCATGCCTCCCTAGTAATCATCTAGCAATGTGTTGCACAAGAACACAGCCACCATCCCTGGGTCTTATCACTGTGGTACCCTTCTCTCAGCCCTAATCCCATAGGGGCATGGGTCAGACTCTCTGGTGTATGGGTCACTGCCTTTTGTCACCACTGAACCTATGATGGCAGACTGTTTTCTGCCCTCCCCTGTCCCCATAAAATCTATCCCAGGCACAAGTAACTATGTCTCTGTTTAAATAACCATACACCTTCTGCCCCAGACCTTCAATATTTCTCTATTGTATATGAAATGAAACATAAAACCCTGTATCTTTAGCCATATGTGTGCATGTGGATATATCTCTATCTCTATCTCTATCTCTATCTCTATCTCTATCTCTATCTCTATCTCTATATCTATATCTAACCTCCCAAAAGTCTTAGTGCTGTTTTAAAACTTTAGCATGTTAAACCTGCACCAACACTTTTGGAATACCATGTATATATGCATGCATATCTGTGTGTTTAGACATATAGTGTGCACACATCTATACATACATATATACATATAATGTAAATATATAAGGATTAAATATATAAATCAACCTTCCTGATTTATTGGAAAGGGTACTTGATCTGAAGACAGAGGATGCAACTTGGACTATGTTAAAAGACTCTGTATTATAGGAACTTTCATCTAAAAAATATATAGATATAGATATAAATTTAGATTGAGTTATCAGACAAAGAAAGGATTGTGCTCTCTATATTGAAATGACTTGCTGAGTATCTCTGGATAATATAATAATTAATAGAGAAAAATATGGAATAATACAATTAGTAGAGAAAAAAAAGTAGAGGAGTAAGGGTATCAGAAATTCTGAGAGGTCCTTTCCATCCATAGTAAGCAGAAGAGCAGGGATTCAAACCTAGGTTTGATGACTTGTAATCCAGTCTTCTTACCACTGTAGCAGAGACTGTAGCAAATTAGTAGATGTGTAGAATATTCTATTTATTTGTAAGGTGATTGAAGGACATTGTGGTACACAGGATTTGTAGTTAGAGGACCTAGGTTTGAACTTCACCTCTGCTATTTACTATACCAGTGACCTTAGACAAATCACATAGACTCCCTGAGATTTGGTCTACTCATTTATAAAACAACAAAATTATTGATGTTCTGTGTTGTCCCTTCTAGCTATAATGCAATATGATCACTGATCCCTGTTGCCCTTCACTGGCACCTTTTCTCCTATAGTGTGATGATTGATGATGATGGTGGGGGTGGTGGTGATGATGATGATGATATCTTGAATTTGTATAAGACAACTAGGTAGTACAGTGGATAGAGCACTGGGCCTAGAGTCAGGAGGATCTGAATTCAAATTTGGCTTCAGACACTTACTAGCTATGTGACCCTGGACAAGTCACTTAACCCTGTTTGCTTTAGTTTCTTCATCTGTGAAATACACTGGAGAAAGATATGACAAACCACTCTAATGTCTTTGCTAGGAAAACTCCAGATGGGGTCATGAAGAGTCTAACACAACTGAAAATGACTGAATGAAATTCATTCAACTCTTACAATTCATAAAGTTGGGTAAGGCAGATATTATCACACATCCCTATTTTAATGATAAGAGAACTGAGGCACAAGTTAAATGGCATAGTCCAAGTCATATAGTGACTTTCTTCTAATAAAAGACAGAATCAATTCTAAAATCTAACAATTTCCTGCTCATCACTCTTCCTATTCCACCATAGAGTTGACCTGAGGTAATGGCTCATTTGCTGCCACCACCACAAGAGATTTTCATGTAAATTTATACAAGTATAAGGTTTTTTTTTTAATACTGCAAAGAACTAAAAAAAATTTTGTCTTGCTCTAAAAAAGCAGACCCACAATCAAAACTTCTTACAAAACATTTGTTATGGAACTAGAATGATTACACTTATTTTTAAATGGAGGCAAGCATCTTTTCTTTAATGTTGAGAGAAATGATTATTAATAACCAATATCTTGGGGAGATTAAGAAGCTCTCCCCTTCTTTCAAAGTCCTGATATCAATGTCCTTAAAGGACATTACTGAAAATAAGATTGCATTTATTCTCCTTGATCTTGGTCATACTCCACCCACTGTGTTCTATTCAGTTTGGGTGGAGACAGATCCTTTTGTCTAGATAGCCCAAGGCTGGGAGTGGTCTGTTATAGCTGGGTAGATATAGTCTGGTATAGAGATATGTTCTCTGTCCAAGCTTGAGATGATATGGCAGGATATCCTGTGGATATCCTCATTGGAAGGATATGTAAATTGGGAGCCCACCTGGCATGACTGTCTTCGATCTAAGAGAGAGAGTCAAATGACCATCCTTTTATTAACAATCTGCTGGCCTTATTAATAAAATGATAGAAATACCTAGAAACTATGTCTCTCAAGCCTTCTTAATCATCACAATGTAAAGATTAGGTTATTGTGACCAAAAAAAAAAAAAATCATCACCTTGTAGCCAGCCTCCTGCAGGGCCTGGTATGAAGCACTTGGGGCTCCATCCAGAATTCAGTTGAGGTATATGGCTTCTCCAACTGGGACATCCATCGGGTTGCTGATGCTTTGGGGGTCCATTAATTTCCTGTCCTGCTTCAAATGCAAGACAAGAGAGATCTCTGAGTAACTGTACAACTGACATCCTTTCCTATGGTGTTGTGAACAAGTCTGAGATACATACCTGTATCATGAGATTAAAATAAGACTGTTCCATAGAGGACAGCTGCTCAATAGATTAGCACACCCAACTGTAACAAACACTGCCCCATTCTCACCTACTACATGGTTTTCTCCAGATGAATGAGCTATTGCTTCAGTGATGGCCTTCATGCTCAGTTACCTTGGTGGAGCCTGAACATTTCTAATTGGACCTCTTTTTGTTCCATTTCCTAATGAAACATCCCATCTACTTAACTCAGAAAGTAACAGCATCCATGTTAAGGATCATATAGAGATATCACATAGAGATGGTATTATATGCCGAATTTGGAATTCTGACATTTTTTGCAGCAATTGACTATTTTCCAACACAGTCTCCTAGCATGGCTGAAGCAAGCCTACCACTAAGCTATAGTTTCTATAAGCTCTTAAGCAGTTTGAGGCTTCTGACGATAGGTTTAGCCTTTGCCATACTTTTAGGTATATTTGCTAGTTGTTTTGGATTTCATTTTGACATCAGTCAAGTAGGTGCTGGCTGCATTGGATCTTGGTCTATACTTGGAGGCTGCATTGTTGGTACAGGTATTGCAAGGATTGCAGATTTATCAGAAGCACACTGAAGCCCATCCTCCTCCTACTGTTTCTGCTGCTACATTCTCATCCACTTGGTTCACCCTGACCTGCTTGCATCTGCTGTTATCTACAGTGACACTATATACCTTCTGTATTCTGCTGGGAGTGTTCTTGAATAGCAGCATTCTATCTACCCAGTACCAAAAGGAATTACTCGTGGAGTTGTTACCTTTTTAAGCAATATGTTCATGGGCATGCTTTTATTTTTTTCTCACATTCATCATATTTATCATATTTGTCCTGGTTCAACTGATGTTTCTTGGGTCGTGTTTACTCTGTGTGCTCTTCATTTTGTGTTTCTGGGAATCCTATGATAGATTCTACCTTGATGTTGATATTTCAGTTTGATAGCACAGACTGGGAGAGATTTAGAGAGACTGGCTGTCACAAAGGCATATTAGATGTTTGCTTGGAATTGCACAACTAAATGGAAGGGGAAGAGAAGAGATTAAAGTTTGGGGGATTTATTAGTGTACACATTTTTATTTTTATGTTTATTCAATTATTACTAGATAATAATAATGCAAGATTTGAATGGCGGTAATAGATGACCGTAAAATTGACACATTTGGCATACAGGTGCCTGATTCTTGGGATGGAAGCCTGCTCTTTTTTAGAAAAACACTCCTCCCAAACAGTTTAGTGTCCATTTTATTTACCAATGCTAAATTGCTGAGTGATTAAATGTCATTAAAAGAAGGAACTGAAGGGTAATATTAGTTCAATTTTTCTACTTTCAAAAGATTCCTTCTCTGAGACATTGATCAGAATAGGAAAAATGCCAGTAACTTCTTTAGAAGTTAAAAACATGTACCTACCATATTTTAATATGAAGTGGCCAACAAATTGTGTGTGTGTGTATGTGTGTGTGTGTGTGTGTGCGTGTGTGTGTGTGTGTGTAAAAATTACAGCAATGGCTTATGTGTATGCTACTTTTTTATAATAAAACCGTTTCTTCTCAACTCTGGGCATGATGGGCTTTAGAGGTGCCAGAGGCCAACCAACCCAGAAAATTTCCTTTAGTCTTGCTCTGACTGCTTTTACTCCTTGCATCCACCAGAGGGAAGTGTTGTCCGCTTTTCATCACTGATCCTTGGTCCTCAGTGGCAGCCCTCACATGCTTTATTTTTCACTTAAAGAAAGAATGAAAGGGCTCCTGGGACCAATTATTGTTATTTTATAAGTTTCAGTTTGTAAGTCTTCCACATAAACTGTTAGAGCCGGAAGTGACCTTGCTTTCTTTTGCTAGGTATTGTTGTCACCTGTTCTAAACCCGTAAGGTGATAACCATTCACACATTTTCAACCATTAGGGTTTATCCCTATGCAAACTAAGTGACAAAAATGTCCATACTCCATTACTAGTCATATCTCCCAAGGAAGTCATTGATAAAGAGAAAGTCCCCATATACAGCAAAATATTCTGTTTTGTGACAGCAAAAACAAATGGAAATGGTAAAGATGCTCCTCATTGGGAAAAGGCTAAATGAACTATGGTATGTCAATGTTATGAAATCTAACTGTGCTGTAAGAAGTGGTAAATGCATGCAGAGGAGCCCGGAAAGACTTACAGATGCAGAATGAAGTAAACAGTGCCAAGAAGACAATATAAACAATGACAACAGGGTAAATGGAAAGAATGTCAAGGACAAAATCATTAAAAATGGATGTTACACAATTACAAAGAACAAGCCTGGTTCCAAAGAAGGCATGTGAGAACATCCCTTCCTCTACTCCTTCCCATTGGTTGGGGATTAGGGAGTAGCTCATGGGTGTGGAACATTGTATATATTTCATATTTTTCCATTGTTTTGTTGATTTCCCCCCTTCGTTTTTCTTTTTCAAAAATGAATCGGATTTTCTGGAAGGGAAGAAGGACAAATAAAGGGTGAAATTTAGGTAATGTAACAAAAAGTGGGACTTTTGGGGGTGGAGCCAAGATGGTGGAGTAGAAACAGTGAATCCAAGGCACTCTCCCCCCAGATCACATCCAAACCATGTAAAGGGGGATTCTGAACAACTTCTGGAGCCCCAGCACTCACAGAACAACACAGAGAAGCTAACCTCCCACTGAGGACAGCCCAGCAGCCCTGCAGGAAGGACCAGTGCAGCGCTCTGGGAGCAGACAGCACAGTGCAGGGAAACAACAGTGTAGCACTCTGGGAGCCCAGCCAAGGCCCACGTGAGCCCCGGTTTTAGCTCCAGGCCAGCCGGGCCAGCAGCCCGCCAGAGGGACCCCAGAAGCCGCTGAGGAGACACGCCATTTTGCAGTTTCAGTGGCAGCTCCAGCCCCTGGCCTGCGAACTGTAGGCAGATCCAGCGATTAGTCTTGGAGGTTAATCACTCTTGCTTTAACCTACTTGGATCTGGATTTTGATCTGGGGGGGAGGTCTGGGGTGGGCATCCAACTTGCCAGAACTGGAAGTTGTGAAGACCCCAACATTCAGGATGGAAGCTCCCCTGTCTGGTGGCAGAGTCCTACAATGGCAAAAAGCCCAAAAGTCAAGTAATTAAGTGGCAACATGCCTAAGCAAAGGAAACAAAATAAACAGAAAAACGCAACATTAGACTCCTATTTGGGGGGCAAATGGGATATCTCAACCTGCAGTGGAATAGGGGGAAGGGGGATGAGAGGAGGGATGATGGAGGGGAGGGCATTCTAGGGGGAGGGGAGGTTGGCAGTACCCACTATCGAAGAGGGACAGGATCAAAGTAGGGAATGGACCAGGTGGGGGGTGGGATGGGTTGGAGGGAATTATAAGCAGCCTTTTACAATATATCTACTATGGTAATGTTTTGCATAGCTATACATGTACAACACATACTGAATTACTTATTTTCCCAAAGGGAATGGGTGACAAGGGAGGAAGGGAATGGATCTGAAATTGGAGGTTTTAAAATTAAATGTTTCAAATATATATATATAAGTGAATGAAATTTATTTTTCAAAAAGTAAGCATGTATTGAGTGCCTACTCTGCCCCACGTCCTGGGGATACAAAGAATGAGGGAAGAGTAATTCTCAAGGCTTAGTTGTTGTTACCATTCTAAGGAGCTTATGTCTTCTCTAGGAAAACAATCAGCATGCATATAAGTATATATGGGACAGCTAAGAAGTGCAGCAGAGTGCCAGACCTGGGGCCAGGAAGACTTATCTTCCTGAGTTCATGACCTCACACACTAGCTGTGTGACCCTGGGCAAGTCACCTAACCCTGTTTGCCTCAGTTTCTTCATCTATAAAATGAGCTGGAGAAGAAAATACTAGTCTCTTTGCCAAGAAAACTCCAGATGGGGTCACCAAAATTTGAACACAACTGGAAAATGACTAAATAATAGCATAAATATATATGGAGCACCTAGGTGGCTCAGTGGATAGGGTTCTGAGCTTCAAGTCAAGAAGAACCATCTTCTTGAGTTCAAATCTGGCCCCATATACTAGCTGTGTGACCCTGGGCAAGTCACTTAACCCTGTTTGCTTCTGTTTCTTCATATGTAAAATGAGCTGGGGAAGGAAATGCCAAACCACTCCTGTATCTTGGCCAAGAAAACCCCAAATTACAAAGAGTGGGATAGAACTGAACAATAAATAAGTATACATGAGCCAAACAAAGAGATAAATACAAAGTAGTTAGGGGGGAGGGGAAGAAGCAAGGAAGTCTTCCTGTAGAAGGGCTTTGTTGAAAAAGGAATCTTGTACCAGAATGAAACTTAAATCCATATCCAAAAGGAAAAAAAGAAAAGAAAAACCACTTTTGAGGCAAATCCAGTTCCGCTGCAAAGGTAAAGATCTTCCAAAGAGGTCAGATAATATAATGAAAAGAGCTCTAGCCTGAGTCTACAGACCTGGCTTCAAAACCTGGCTCCACCAGTTTCTAGTCATGTGATCTCTCTTTCCCGGGGTCTCAGTTTCCACATCTGTAGAGTGAGGAGCCTGAACTAGATAACTTCTGAGGTCGTGACCCTAGATCTCGGTAAGGAAAAAAACAACAAAAGGAAATTAATTAAGCAGAATGAGGCAGTTCCCTGGGAGGTGGTTAGGTGTTACCATGAATTACAAATATGTCTTCTTAGACATGTCAGACAAACTGGAACGAAAACATTGATTTTCAATGTCACTTAAGATGACCGGATTTTCATCCTAGTTAAGTAAGAAGTAGCATTTCCTTCTGGCCCAGTATATGAGTCTGGGGGAGATGATTTGCTTGGGGCACGGAAAGAGCAAGTGGATTATTGAGGGTCACATTGTCGATATGAATCAGAGACAGATGTGCCTACATCATCTTTCTGTCTGAGGCTAACCTATTCACTACAGAAGGCTTTTCTCCATATAAAACATGCACATACCTATACATACATATTTCTCACTACCACTGTCCATTCCTCAGACGAGAAAATTACATGACTAAGTTTTTATTTTGATAGCCCTAATTTAGCTGCACAGGAGAAGGGGCAGAAGAATGGAGCACTATATTTAGAAAACAAATCTCTTCAAGTCACATATTTAAACATGCATTTAAATATAGCTCATGAAGAAATGTGAATGAGTTTGAGTTTGCCTTCCCTATATCTTCAAGACTCCAAGGTAATGTGAATAATTAGAAGGTATCCCTTCTATATTACTTATGGAAAAATGAGTGTTTTCAATAACAAATTATCTGAATTGTCCAAGTGTGCCCTCTCTGAAGGTCCTAAATGCACTAACTTTACTGATAATCTTAGGGGAAAATACATATACATACACATGTATGCATGTATACCTCCCAAAAAAGATATTTCTTGGTCTAGCAAGACCAAAAGTGGATTTCTATTCTGTTTTTGTTTAAAAGAAGCATATCTCTCCGAAGCAAGACAGAGATCTCTACTCACCTGGACCTCTCTCATTTTTTAGTGTCTCTCTTCTTGGTAAAATGTCAATCATTTCTTTTTTCCTTGACTTGTTCTAGCAGTGTGTTTGGATCTCCTGGATTCTCCAGACAGAACTAAGTTACTATAGCATGTTGATACTGCTTAGTCCAGTCCTAATTCAACTAGCCATTCATAGTTTTGCCCTGTGAATTCACCAGGTTTTACTCTCACATAATAAGGCCCCACCCACAAAGCATAGCTGTCACATTTTATAAACTTTTATCTCCTGGACGAGAATGTTAGCCAGTTTATAAATGCTGGGCATGAATGAAACCTTAAATACTTGTATTTTCCAAAGCACTTTCACATGTACTATTTGAGACCTCTGAGTTAGACAGAGGAGGTATTATAATGTCTATTTTACATATGAGGAAACTGAGACATGAAGGAGGTCTTGAAGTGAGTCAGTGGTAGAATCAATCAGCATTAGGACACTCATCTCCTAATTGTTGGTTCTTAGGCTTTTGGCAGTGGCACCATTCCCAAAAGATGGCATCTATGCCCCATCAACAAGTAGAGTAGATGGTTTGAGCTTCCAGGATCCATTCTTTAGTTTTACTGGTTGAATGACTCTGGGGAAGTCTTTCAATTTCTCAGTGCCCCCCACCCCCCAAGCATCTCATTAAACCTAGTTGCAGAGCAGTTGCTGATCTGCTTTAGTAGAAAGGACTTTCTCCATTGGGAGGTCTCTTTTCCAATAAAATGATAGTTCCTGACACCTGTAGTGGTAATGGGAATTTGAATATCTTCCCTGCCACTTAATAAGCCTAGGGGAATTTGAAGGCTTTCCCTGCTTTGAAAATAAACTCTGACCCCTAATAGGCTGAATAGAGTCACATGGAGCCTGTGGTAGGGGGAGTTTGCTGAAGGTGGAGCAAAGCCCACAGGAAGCTGGGAGTCAGAGCCAGAGAGGGTGGGAAAGAGAGGACATTCAGACAAGGAGTCAGGTTTGTGAGTAAAATATTGGTCTTTATTGGTTTGTGGGAAGGCTGAAGGATGGCATGGCTCTCTGCTACACTGTGGTGCATTAGCTTCTATGTTGCTATGATGGATTCAGTTTCCTGGTGTTGGGATTTGGTTTTCTGGTGTCAAAATAAATGCTTCGTTTCTGTCTTCTATATGGAGAGTTTGTTATATTTTGCAATCAAGCACCATGTGGGAATATCCATAGTCACAGTCAATATATTTACCATGATTCTGGGCACTATAAATATTGCATTGACACTACAAGCCTTCAAAAGAATATTGTTTAACCTCAAGCCATCAATGCCATCCAGAAATTCTTTTATTTCTTATTTATTAATTCTACTGATTTCCTACATCAGTATTGCAGACCCCTCCTATTTTCCTCAATCTCCCCACCTCATCTCTGTCTTCTGTGTTCTGAGCAGATGACATTCCACTGAGAAAGAGCCCATCTAACTTGACCTTCCTCAATTTCCCTCAAAGTTTCTTTTCAATCACCCTCTCTTTCCTGCCCATCTAATAGTAATAACAGTAATAGATAACATTTACATAGAGCTTACTACATGTCAGTCACTGTATTAAGTGCTTTAAAATTATATCTCAGGGGCGGCTAGGTGGCGCAGTGAATATCGCACCGGCCCTGGAATCAGGAGGACCTGAGTTCAAATCCAGCCTCAGACACTTGACACATTTACTAGCCATGCGACTTTGGGCAAGTCACTTAACCCCAATTGCCCTCCAAAAAGAAAAAAAAAAATTATATCTTATTTAATCCTCGTGATAACCCTAAGAGGAAAGTGTTATTATTATCTCCATATTACTAGATGAGAAACCGAGGCAAACATAGGTTAAATGCCTAGGATCACACAACTAGGATGTTTCTAAGGCCAGATCTGAACTCAGATTTCCTGATTCAAGGCTGAGGGCTCTATCACATTTTCCACCTAGCTGTCATCCTAGACTAAGAGTTGATCTTCATTATTTCCAAGATGACTGAACCCTACAATGCCCTGATCCAATCCATTTCTACCTGCTACAGGACCTTGTTCCAATGTTCCTTCTGTTATATCCCCAATGTCCACAGCTGGGCACACCTTTTGTAGAATCCATACTTCACAGAACAAATCCCCTTCATAAAAGGATTTGTTCTGTAAAATCTGGACTCAGTCAAAAGGCTGCACCCAAGGCCCTAGAGGGTCACTTGTGATCTCAAGATTGAAGGTTCCCCACATGTGGCATAGTGTCTCATTGTGTTCCTCCTCCCCATCTCACCCCCACCCCCACAAAAGAGACAGGCAAAACCATATCTAGGAATGGTATTACCTAGAGGAGAAAACAAATGAAGACCGACAGCACAAAGACAATCCAACCTCAGGCACAGTCACCCTAAAAAATAGAGCAACTATTTTCCCAGAAAGTTTAACCTACGTCTCCAGACCAGTTAGAGAAAAAGGGATGGTGTTTCTCTTCCAGGGTATACCAACTTGTCCCTGGGAATGGTTGTAACATATGGTGGTAAAGGCCAAGAGGTGATATGTGAGGAAGGGGGTCACTGAGGGAAGGAAATACACTCCTTTCTATCCAGATGTCAGTGCCCTGAGATGACAGCCCATTCATCCTATGCTACTTATGGCTCTATGCCCAGAAAACCTAAACATGGCACAGAAGCCCCTGCCTGTCCTGGAAGATAAACAACCAAAGCTGCTTAGAAGAGGCATGGATGACATTGGAGGGAAATGCAAAGGAATACCGCAGCTGACCTGCTCCGCAAATCCCCAGATCCTTATCTAACCTTTCCATACTCTCCCATACACTGCACCATAGATATCAACAGAGATTGGCTACTTTACTGTCTGTATGCCAGGCCTACCTGATTATCATCCTCACTTAAATGTTCAGAACTCAAAGAATAATAAAAACACCAACTACAGCTATGTAAATAAATATGACAAGGGCAACAAAATCCAGATAAAACCATGGGAAAAAAAGGTCAGCAGTTTTGTACTGTTTTGCTGCAACTTTGTTAAAGTTAAAATGTACTAAATATATATGGGTATTAGAAGCTTATATTGATGTGTTCAAGCAATTTTTTAAAAAGTTATTGCTCTTTTGTTTTTATATTATCTTAATTTTCAAATTTATTAAATACATTAAAATTACAATTCTCCCCAGAAAACCACCCCTTACAACAAAGAATTTAAAGAGAAAAAAGAACAGTTCAGTA